>CM030366.1:203712708-204272325 GCA_017893485.1 Hemerocallis citrina | reverse complement strand
TTCCGCTTCCAACTCTGCATCTAGTGTTAGAGTGATACAAGACTCCCACCTTTGCTACTCCTTTCCAAATTTGCGAGGACTTGCCAAAAATGGTTTTCCCACCGAATCGACTTGATTTCCTCCATCTATATTTATTAAACGATTTACACCACCAGTTCTTCTGTCGTCTCTTCATCTTCCACCACCATTTGCTCAGCAAGGCTCTATTCATATCTCTTATGTTTTAAATACCTAGACCTCCATATTCCTTTCTTTTGCACACTCTACCCCAATTGACTAAAGGTAATCCTCCATTGTATTCCTCAGTACCTTTCCAAAAAAATCTTCTTCGTACTCTGTCAATCTTTTGAATTACCCACTGCGGAAGCTCGTATACTGACATAAGGTAAGTCGGGAGACTGCTTAGAACTGAATTTAATAGTGTGATTCTTCCACCTAGCGTAAGTAATCTTCCTTTCCAACCTGATAGTTTATTATCAATTTTATCTATCAATGGCTGCTAGTCTTCTCTTTGTAGTGCTCCAGGTCTTATCGGAACCCTAAATACACCAATGGAAAGTTGCCCGCTTCGCATCCAATGAAACTCTTGATGTCGTCGATGGGGATAGAGATTTGAGTGCTAATCGGAAGAACACAAGTCTGTGCGCTGTTCACAGTCATCCCCGACCAGAGCCGAAAGCAATGTAGGACCATACTAATAGCCTTCATTTCTTCCTCTGTTGCTGCTCCGAATAATAGTGTATCGTCTGCGTATTGTAGTATCAAAATTGTTTGGGGTATCCCCTTTGCTTTGATACCTTGTATTGTCCCTTTCTCCCTACCCCTACCGATCATTTCGGTCAATCCGTCTACGACGATGGCAAATAAAAGCGAGGACAGCGGATCTCCCTGCCTCAGCCCCCTCCTGCATTTGATTTCTTTTTCAAACTGCCCGTTGACTTGGATAAAGGACTTCCCCCCTCGTACACATTTCATAATCCATCGATGCCATATATTACCAAACCCTTTTAGCTAAAGTGCTTCATTGACGCATTCCCATTCAAGCGAGTCATATGCTTTCTAGAAGTCTATTTTCAATACGAATCCATCTGAGTTGTCCTTGTTACCTCTATACACGATTTCATGGACCGAGGCCACACTATCCATGATGTCTCTTTCCTTGATAAAACCGCTCTGGCTTTCGCCCATGATCCATCCATTAGTGGTGATAGCCTTTGCGCTAGAACTTTTGTGATGATCTTGAAAGATTCGTTCAGCAGGCTTATCGGCCTTAGATCCTCTACCCCTACCACCTCTTTTTTTTTTGGAATAAGGAATACATTCGCATAGTTCAATCTATCTAGCTCTACCACTCCTTGATGCGACTCGTAGAAGATGTTCATAAGATCCGACCTATTAGTATCCCAATAAAGCTTGTAAAAGAAGATTGAGAATCCATCAGGCCCTGGGGCTTTATCCTGTCCCAATGCTTTCACAGCTAGTATAACCTCCTCCTCCATGAACATACCCTCTACGTATTCACTCCCCTTAATTCTAGAGACATTCCACATGTCAAGTTTCATCTTACATCTGAATTCCTTTATTCTCCCGATCAGCTCCTTAAAGCTTTTGTCAACTTCTTGTCTAATTATTCCTTCATTCTCAGTCCATGAGCCATCAATCAGCAGCCTGCTAATGTGATTTTGTCTTCTCCTTCCATTAGCCACCTTATGAAAGTATTTTGTAATTGTGTCCCCTTCTTTAAGCCATTGTACCCTTGACCGTTGCTTCCAATATTGCTTTTCCCTATCGCCTATAATCTGTATCTCAATTATACCTTAGCAAAGCTCGTTGAACTCCATTTCCAGTAGTTCCCTCCCTTCCTGAATAACTTCCAGCTCTACAACCCTATTGCCCAGTTCCTGCAATGTAATTTCTATTTTCCGTATCCGTATTTTTATATTGTACTTTTTTTGCCCCATTGTACTCTTTTATCTATTTGAGATCCTGTATTTTGTTTCTTTTTGAATAAAATCATTATTTTATCTCGACTCAATTTTTGGTCCTTTCATCTAATTCAATTGGGTGTGCTCCTTGTGTCGTTCTTCATGAAGAATGAGCTATTCTATGTCAATCATCTATTTTTTCCCCATCTTAATGCAATTTGACCAATTCTCTAGTTGGATCCCTCTCAAAACGGATACCCTAATACCCATTAAACCGAAACCCTATACTATTTAAACCCTAGTACCCCTAACCCTAACCCTAACCTATACCCTAATTACTGTTAAAACCCCAAAACCATCGTAGCCGCCCTCCTTCTTCTCCCTTTCTCCATCTTCTCCTTCCCGCTCCATCACCATTACCCAGACTTCCGATCACCACCACCCAGCCACTCCCTCTCCTCTTCACCACCATGACCTCCACCACCGCCAGCATCCACCGTCGTCTCCTTCATCGCAACCCAAATCTCCATCTCCATTGCCCAACTCCGAACCCAACTTCCGAACCCACTACCCATCGCCATTATCATCGCCAGTCTCCTCTACCCATCGCCTCGCCGCCACCTCCTCATCCCCTCGACCTCCTCTCCACCTCCGTCGCATCGCCAACACCCCGAATCCAATCCCCATTCCCTTCGCTCCTCCCCTGTTTCGAAACCCACAAATAGAGTCGCCGCGCGTCGCTTCTCGATGTCGCACCGCCTCAGTCGTCGCCGCCTCTCTGTGGCTGTTGCAGTCATGCCGTCGCGTCGCCACGTCGAAGACCCCGCCGTTGCCATCCTCGCTCTCGCTCTCTATATCGACAAAGAAGAGAAAGAAGAAGAAGCAGCTGTTTAGGTAGGATCGAATCTCAACCATTAGATCGCATCAAGATCCGCGCAATCAGGGTCGATCTGATCGCTGCTTGGTGTTGTGCCCACACCGGATCCCACTTGCCGTTCCGTGTTTTGGCCCCGATCCGCTGCGTAAGAGAGATCTGATTCGCTGGATTTGCTGTCCCGTGTTTTGCCGTGCCAGATCCAGATTTGCTGTTTGCTGTTCTGGGCTGATCCGATGTGGGGGAAATTCGCTCTTCTGTTGGATTTTCGCACGTGCTTTGCACGTGCTTTTGGGAGATTGTACCCGGAGTTTTTCGATCCTATTTTCTTCAACAATCGGATCTAATCGTCGTCAATCAAGGCAAGTATTCCTCTTGTACACATTTTTGTTCTAGTATAAGCATTCCTTGAAAATACTACAAATAGTTAGAAATTGTGACTCCTCCTTGACTGTCGTTGTTGATCAATATTAATTTTCATCAATTTCATAATCTTAAGAGTCACAATAATTTCATTGTATTATATTATAACTACTTGGACTCATTTTACCCCCTAAACACATGAAATTAAGGACCCTAGATGTGTAGACATATGTTATATCTCGTACTTGATGATCTTGCAATCATTTGGCTTGAAAAATAATTATTACTTGCTGTTTTGATAACCATTATCCTGTATTTATATCACACATTAACCTAGACGCCTAATAACAAAATTTCATGTAACCTATACTAGTAAGACATTTCCACATGTTGCTGTCCTTAATCTTATTATGCTGCTTTGACCCCTTTAACATCAGAATCTGAACCGGAGCCCTGAATAGAAAATGTAGCTCTAGATGTCTAGATGTTGATAGCCTCCAAAATTTCAGAATTCGGAGTTACGGTTTAGGAGTTATTGCAGTTTTACTACAGCTGTGTCAGTAGACGCAGATTCGCAAAACTGCTGCACACCTTTACTTTGCGAATTAATTTAACTATGTTAACAGCAAGAGTTTGACTTAAAATTTTATATGCAGTTGCTGGACACCCTATAGGACACCCCCAATTTTTCTTAGAATTAATTAGCATTATTTCAACACTATTTCACATGTATAAACTCAAATACACAAATTCTGTCTGAACACATTAGCAGTGTAATTCGCTGTTTTGACACATGTTCCCACAACTTTCTGGTACCTTAATTACATGCGTTGGAACCGGGCAGGAGTCTAGTTTGTAGATCTCCTAACGGATCCACTTTTACTATTTTTTGGCAACGGGAATCATAGTTTTGGTACAGCAATGTCGAGCTGTCTAGATTTGGGATTTTTCGTTGTTCGTGTTATTTTTATTCATATCGACCCTCGAATATGCCATATAATTACCCTAAACTTGTCCCATATCCATGACCATACTTTCTTGACTTGTTTCGCACACATATATGCTTTCTTGATAAATAATAAAAAGTAATAAAGCCGGGGTTAAGGGAAAGACCATAGTAGTGGACAACATAGGTAAGTGTACTCGGAAGGGGGCCCGTGTTTCCCACTTGATACATGTCTCATGAACTAGTATATTATAAATCGATTCATGGACTAGTATATTATTGATCCATGAACTAGTATATATATATGTGATTCATGACTTGTCTTGCTATGACTCGACACACGAACTAGTTATATGATTACCCGATTCATGAGCATGACTTGCTTGATACTTGATACCTGAGTACACCGCCCTATAGACTCCACCACTAGACCTAAACGTAACTGATTTGCATGTAGCAACCATGTAGTAAAAGAATGGATGCATGAAGTGCTACCTAGATAGTAATCACCACAAGACTTAAAACATGAAACTTGAACTTGATACATGTTTACTTGATACTTGATGACATGTTACATGAGACTTGTTACTTGACACTAGACCTGGCACTTGTTACATGACATTAGACTTGAGACTTGTCACTTGAGGTTAGATATCCCTACATGTTCACTTGTCACTTGTTTCATCATTAGTATTTGTTATCCAGCCTGTTCACTTGAGTTGTCCTCCTTGCTAGCTAGTTCTTGGATTTCCATTACTTGTTATAAACCCCATTATATTCTTGATTCCAAATTTTGTTCTTCATTTCTTGTACTCGTTTTTACTATTTGTGGCCCTAACTTGCACTAAGGGCATTTTTTCTTGTTTCTCCCTATGTTTCCCTTTATATTTATTAAGCAGACTTTGGTGATGAGCTACCCGCTGGAATTGGTGAGCAAAGGTTCTAGCCTTCAAGAGGAGAAAGGACTTGATTAGAATACTTGTCTCTTGAATTATTTGTTTTTCTTGGATTATTATTTCCTGCTATTTAAGAACTTGTAACGGGCTGATGTTCGCAAGTTTTAACTTGATCCAGACTTGAAACAATTTGGATGTTATTATTATATTTTCAATTGTTTCTGTTGCAAATAAATTATTCATGCGTGCTTGGTCATATATCTCTCTCTTGTTATATTCTTGTTATAATGCTGAGTCGATCCTACAACTTATGGATGATATTAAAATCGTTCGTTGGGCTTCGTCACGCGCTCGTATTCCATGTTTTTGGGATGCGGGACGTGACATGCAATCTCAGCTTAGCCGCCCCGAATTCCCTCCTAGCCCAGCCTTTGATGTGCTTTCGTAATCTTCTCGTCTTTTCGATCCATATACCCACCGCGGATACCTCAGTGGTGGCTACCACCTAAGATTCCTCTATGACCTGCTTAATATTTGTAGACAACGTCCAAGCTTTCTAAAATCTGAAGGGATACCTCCGCTTAACATAGTCACCTCCACACTCCAATAGTAGCGGCAAATGATCCGAGGTGTATCTCGTAATCGTCTTAACTTTGGCCAATGGATAAACATCCTACCAATCTGTGGAAACGAGCACCCTATCCAACTTTGCTAATATCGGGGAAGACTGCATATTAGACCAAGTGAACCTCCTATCTGTCTCCGCCATCTCCATTAACTTTAGCTCCTCTATGATAAGATTAAAATTATCTTGATCAATGCGAGTTGGCCCTCTCCCTTTGTGTTCATGCTGGAACCTGGTAATGTTGAAGTCCCCCCTATGACCCACGGTCCAGTCCAGTAATTCTTGATCTCTCTTAACTCATCCCAGAATCGCCTTCTCTTTCTTGAATCGTACGGACCGTATACCGTAGTAACGAATTGCTCCCAATCATCGCTTCTCCTTCTGATTCTAACAGAAACCGAGAATTATCCTATCCTGTAATCTAAAACATCGAACAACGTCATGTCCACCCCTAATGCTATACCCCCCGAGTAACCCACTGCCGCCTTGAATCTCCACTCGAAATCTTTAGCCCATACGGGCTTCTTAAATTCGTTCGCCGTTGGGTTCTCAATCCTAGTTTCTTGTAGGCCGCATATACATGGTTTTGATCTACTGATGGACTGATGGACTCACTAATCAGTCTCGTTTTACCCTTTTGACGCATACCCCTAACATTCCAGAAGATGTACGACATTAATAACTATAATCACCCCGATCTACATCTCTCTGGAAAGGATCTAGCCCTTAGGTCTTGACCCATTTGATATCCTGTCTAATTCTATTGGCATTTTGATCTTGCTCTACCCTGGTGTTGCCCATGTCCAAACTATATAAACTAGCAAAGTATATAAGCGTATCGTCGCTAAGCAAATTTAAAGCTGAAAAAATCTTAACAGGGTTACCTCCACAAGCAGATGTTGGCTCTTTCCCTTTTGCCGCGGCCCTAATAAGATCTTCCTCGCTTGGCCCCTCCTTCTCCCACATATCTAATTGTCTCTTGCTTTTTCTTGGATTTCTTTCCCGTACTTCTCAATTCCGAAAGTGCACTCTCTTTGTCTCCTGCTTCAACCTCAGTTACTGATATGAAATTGTCTTCTCTAATCCCTTCTAAAGCCCCTATCATTTCATCCTCTGAATGGAAGGGTACTATGGATGAGCTCATTTTCGGATCGACAATAGCAACGAACGAATTTTCCCCTTCCCCGTACCCCGGATCAAGTTCGGGACCCAACTCAGATTCGATCAGAATTAAATTAGTACCCTTTCCCTCCCTATTATCAACCCCATCCTCCTTTGCTTTTGGGTCTCCTGCTAAAAGCTTCAGCCCACTGGGCTTCAGTCCACTGGGCCCATCACAAGCTTTCGAAGCCATCAAAGCCCGTAGAGCAAGTCGTATAGAGCACTCAACCTCTTCCTTTGAGAATTTGACCAGCTGATTGATGTCGTCATCATCACTCTGCCCAACGCGCTGCTGTAACGTCGCTTCCCTTTTCAAAATCCCCAAAATTAAGGATACGTCGTGTCCAAACGTCTCTTCACCTCTTTCTTTCGCCGCTGTCATCTGCACCAAATTCTTTGGATCCGCTGAGGAGTCTCGAATATGGTTCGCATACAACAGATGTCCCTGATTCAGTCTGGTTTGATCGACCGGCTGGTGCTCGCTCCCAATCGTCATTGCCTTTTGACGGCTAGGATTTAATCTCTCGTAATCCAATGGCGCGTGGTCGTCTTCAACCTCTGGTTCGCCCTATCCTTCCTCTCTCCTCGATTCTCCACAGAATGAGACTGACTTTTTCACTTCGGTGATGACCTTGACTTCAAATCTTTCCTCTTCGAAGTCGACACTGATCATTGAGGGGATGTCTTGCTTGCTAACAACACTAACGCGAATTTGAGTGAACTCAATGTTTGAGTGAGTGAGTGTTCCTCTGTCGATATTGATTACCCTTCCGAAGCTCCTAACTACATCTTGGAACCCCGAGCGGCGCACCCAACATTGGTAGGGAAGATTGTATAATCGCAGCCAAACGGAGAACAGGGATTCGGCCTTCAATGCCCCTGTATCTCGCGCTCATTACTTGAATGTCACGTAGAATTCCATGCCTTCTCTATCTCTGCCCTCAATCCCTTTCATTAGAACTAGTTCAGCAACTCGTTCTTTGTGGTGACAATGAACAAGGAAATTGTTCTCTGCCCTCGACCTTGCCTCCCACTTCCATTCTGGCTTTGGTTCAGTTGTTGCTTGAAGCAGCTCTTCAATGTCGATGCTCTTCGGATTCCCCATATGAGCCCTAACCACCACCGAATTCTTATAGCAATTTTCGAATTCGACCATGATTAGGGTCGGAGAAATTTTAGCCAGAGATACTTTCCTCCTCCCATCTTCGCTCTCCTCTGTTTTACTGCTATCAGATCTGTCTACCCTCACCGGAATCGATGGCTCTTTGCGAGGATGTGGGCTAAAGCTTATGGAGTTGGGACATGCCGTGGAGATGTGTCCCGAACGTTTGCATCTGAAACAGAACCATTCATTCAGATATTGGCTAATGGTGTGGCCCCTTTGAGCGCATTTGTGGCACAGTTGCTTTCCTCCACTCCCGTTGCCTCCCGATGAACCATTGCTTCTCCTACTCCCCTCTGGCTTGTCTCTTGAAATGTGCTTCTTTGCCTTGACGAGAACCCACTCTCCTTCTTCATCTTCTTTTTTTGTGATGGCTACCGACTCCGGTGAGCTCGACTGAGGCCTTCGAGCTCTATGCTCTTCCTCCCTTCGAATGTTACCTCTTGTCACCTCAGCATATGACCTTCCCCTATTTTCAACTTGGTCACGGTGTTGCTTCTTTTCCTCTACAGCTCGATCAGCAGCTCTTGAGTGATCTCTATGATCAACTCTTGAGTGAAAGTATTTCGATGTCTCTCCATCTCTTCCCTTCTCTGAAACGAAGCTCTGGTATCGACGTTTATTGGAGGCTTCTGTCCTATCAGTTTCCCTTCCTCTCTTTGCCATCTCCTCAGTGGAGTTCTTGAAGCTTTTGTCCTATCAGTTTCCCTTCCTCTACAGCTCGATCAGCAGCTCTTGAGTGATCTCTATGATCAACTCTTGAGTGAAAGTATTTCGATGTCTCTCTATCTCTTCCCTTCTCTGAAACGAAGCTCTAGTATCGACGTTTATTGGAGGCTTCTGTCCTATCAGTTTCCCTTCCTCTCTTTGCCATCTCCTTAGTGGAGTTCTTTAAGCTTCTGTGCGCCGGAGTCTGTTCTCTGGTGAATGGGGGGGGGGGGGGGGGGGGAAGAGTCTCTCAGAGTATTCCTCTTTCCTCTCTCAATACCTCTCTTAGTTTCCCTTCCTCTCTCAGTATCCCTTCCTCTCTCAGTTCCTTTCATTTCTTCCCCCTAATTCCCCAAAATAATTCTCCTATCTCTAATAAGTTTATGGGTTTCTAGTTTCTAGTTTATATGTTGAGAAAGCTTACTAAAAGATCCATTATAGTTTAAATGGCCATTCAGTCCACTCAAATTTGAAATTATAATTAACCTGGTTTCACCAAAGAGGAACAACTCGTACGACCATCCACATTCGTTTTTTAATCAAATTTGACAATTTGGCAAAATGAGAAATAGCAAAATGGCAGTTTAGTAACAGTCGTCGTTTGCAAAAATATGGAGAAATTTTTTTTATAAAAATAATCAAACGGAACAAGTTGTTCCATCTGATCTAATTTTTTTTTCTTTTTTTGAATTTTAAGGTGGTCATTAGTGATTAAATCAGTTCGTCCAAGCCAAAAATGGTGCTCTTCGATGCTATTCTTTTTTTTTATAAAAATTCTTATGACGAAATATGTTGCTCCGTCCGATCTTTTTTTTTTAAAAAAATATTAAAAAATTATTGGAAGATTCATGTTGCTTCGTCCGACTCCTTTAAAAATTTTTAAAAATTAAGGTCATATTTCGTCCCCCTATATTGGCAATTGCCAAATAGTTTTTCAAATTTGAGAGGCGACTGTTCACAAATTTGTTAAGAATGCCGAGCCAACTTGAACACACCTCTGTGCAAACCCAATTTATATTCCCAGTAACGGCCAGAAAATTTTTGCAAACACACTCGCTATCTTATATAGCGAGTACATTTGTTCATTTTTTTTGTTTTGTCAAGAAATCCTCTCAACGTAAACTCGCTATCTGAGATAGCGAGTAGTTCAGTTTGGAATTTTTTTTAAAAAGTGGGTCAGTTTGAAAAAAAACTTTCAAAAAGAGGGTCAGTTTGGGAAAAAAATTCAACATGCCCAGCCTACTTTCTCATCTCTCCTCCCTGTCTTGGTCTCCTGGTCTTTGTATTATCTTCTTATGATATTTGTTTTTTAAAGACTAGGCAGTCTAGGCCTATGCCTGTGGAAAAGATTTCTTTATCTTCTAGTATATATGTTGAGAAAGCTTACTAAAAGATCCATTGAGCATCTGTAGTCGTTGAATGTAAAAATATAGATATATAGATAAATGGAAATAGAAATTGAACTTTTGCTGCACTCGTTTAAAGCTATTTTTTAGCTATCTATATTAAAATAGTAAGCAACGGCACATGATGTGCCGTCGGAGATTTTTTTTTATTTTTAAAACAATAAATTTTGTGGGACGGCACTCGAAGTGCCGTCGGAATGCAAAAATAAAAAATTATTAATAATAATTGGTGCGACGGCACATGAAGTGCCGTCGGAGAAAGGAAAAAAAAAAGCTTTGAAAGGACGGACGGCACATGAAGTGCCGTCCAACAGCCCATTGAATTTTTTTTTGTCATTTTCCACTTTTCCGGAAATTACAAAAACATTTCCGTAATTACAAAAAATTACAAAAACATTTCGAAAATTGCAAAAACATTTTCAAAAATTGCAAAAAAAAATAAAAAAATACAAAACCCTCCGGACGGCACTTCAAGTGCCGTCCGTGGATTTGGGCCTGCGATGGGATTTTTTTAATTGAAAAAAAAATTAAAAAATCAAAGGACGGCACATGAAGTGCCGTTCGAGGGATTTGGGGGATTTTTTAATTGAAAAAAATTAAAAAAATCAATCGACGACACTTGAATATGAAGTGCCGTCGCTCAAATATGGATAAAAGCTATATCCATTCTCAAATATAGCAATCGACTGTAGCAAATTATCGATAATATGGATATTTGGCAAACGAGTGCAGCGATTTTTTTAGCCAAATATTCATATTAACGATATATAGCAAACGACTACAGATGCTCTTAGAGCATCCACTGTAGTTTTTAAAAAAAACCCAAAAAATGAGAACCGATTTAGAAAATAGATTCACAGTCGTTTGCTAAAAACCCGTAAGTTAGAATATAAGTGAACAGTTCCTTGCTAAACTTAGCAGCCGCTTTAGCGAATTGCTAAATATAGAAGACAGACGATATCATCCGTTTGAGCAATTTTCGATGAGAGACGGATGAAGGTGTTCCGTCTCTCTTTATTATTATTATTATTATTATTATTATTATTATTATTATTATTATTATTATTATTATTATTTTAAGTAATCAGAAATTTCCAATGTTGTTTCCTTATAAATTATTTTTTAAAAAAGGAAAAAGATGGGACGGCACACCGTGCTCCGTCCCACCATTTCCGAAACAATTAAAACCAACATTATTACCAAATTGCCATTGGATTATTACGAGAATGACATTGATTTTTTTTTATTTTTTATTTTTAGGGTGGATGGAGGACCTTGATCCGTTTGAATTTTTTTAGTTTTTTTAGTAGATTTAGCGTAAATGATAGCACGCTTCTCCCTCTATTGCTATTCCTAATTGCTAAATATAGAAATTATGTTGGCAACGATAGTGGATGCACTTATAGTTTAAATGGCCATTCATTCCACTCAAATTTGAAATTATAATTAACCTGGTTTCACCAAAGAGGAACAACTCCTATGACCATCCACACTCGTTTTTATGAAATTTGGCAATCTGGCAAAATTAGAAATAGAAAAATGGCAGTTTATCTGCAGTCGTCGTTTGTGAAAATATGGAGAGAAAAAAAATAGAAAAATAATCGGACGGAACAAGTTGTTCCATGATTTTTTTTTTTTTTAAAGGTGGTCATTAGTGATTAAATCAGTTCGTCCAAGCCAAAAATGGTGCCCATCGACGCTATTCTTTTTTTATAAAAAATCTTATGACGAAATATGTTGCTCCGACCGATCTTTTTTTTAAAAAAAAAAGTTATCAACAAATTATTGGAAGAAACATGTTGTTTCGTCCGATTCCTTTAAAAAAATTTTAAAATTAAGGTCATATTTCGTCCCCCTATATTGGCAATTGCGAAATAGTTTTTCAAATTTGAGAGGCGGCTGTTCACAATTTCTCAAAAAATGACGGCTTGTGCGTCCGCACGTCCTACGGACACGAATGTCGAGCCAACTTGAACACAGCTCCGTGCAAACCCAATTTTTTTCAGTAACGGCCAAAAAAAATTTGCAAACTACACTTGTTCATTTTTTTTGTTTTGTTAAGAAATTCTCTCAGCGTACACTCGCTATCTAGATAGTAGTAGATCAGTTTGGATTTTTTTTTAAAGTCGGTCAGCTCGAGAAAAACTTTCAAAAAGTGGGTCAGTTTGGGAAAAAAATTCAACATGCCCGGCCTACTTTCTCATCTCTCCTCCCTGTCTTGATCTCCTTGTCTTTGTATTCTTCATCTTCTTATGATATTTGTTTTTTAAAGACTAGGCAGTCTAGGCCTATATATGCCTGTGGAAAATCTTTCTTTATCTTCTAGTATATATGTTGAGAAAGCTTACTAAAAGATCCATTATAGTTTAAATGACCATTCAGTCCACTCAAATTTGAAATTATAATTCACCTGGTTTCACCAAAGAGGATACGAGCATCCACACTCTTTTTTATCAAATTTGACAATCTGGCAGAATGAGAAATAGTAAAATGGCAGTTATGCAGTCATCGTTGCGAAAATATGGAAAAAAAAAAATTAGAAAAATAATTGGATGGAACAAGTTGTTCCATCTAAACTAATTTTTTTTTGTTGTGAATTTTAAGGTGGTCATTAGTGATTAAATCAGTTCGTCCAAGCCAAAAATGGTGCCCGTTCGACGCTGGTCTTTTTTTATAAAAATTCTTATGACAAAATATGTTGCTCTGTTCGATCTTTTTTTTAAAAAAAATCATAAAAAAATTATTGGAAGAAGCATGTTGTTTCGTCCGACTCCTCTAAATTTTTTTTAAAATTAAGTTCATATTTTGTCCCCTATATTGCCGATTGTCAAATAGTTTTTCAAATTTGAGAAGCGTCTGTTCACAATTTCTCAAAAAATGGCAAAATAATAAATGACTGCAGCGCATTTTTTCTCAAAATATAGGAAGTATGGCAAAATAAGAAACTGAGTATGGATGCTCTGTTTGGTTCAAATGAGGGGAGGGGAGGGGAGGGGAGGGAAATGGATAGGAGGAATTTTAATCAAGACTCTGTTTGGTTTAAAGGATGGGATGGGAGGGGAGGGGAGAGGAGGGGATGGAAAATAATTATCTTCTTGTTTGGTTCAAGAGGGGAGGGAAGGAATTTTATAATCAAATTACTTTTATACATTTTCATATTTTAGGAGAGCCTATGTATTATTGTTTCTAATTCTAATTTTGTAATATAAACAAAAAAAATGAAGACCAATAAACAAAATAATGAAGGCAGATAGATTGATAGTACTTGAACAAATTAAATCAGATTCTGGCCCCAAATGTTACATGCTCTGAGACCACCAGTTGGCTAAACCACTACTGTAAGTCCAATATTTATGTAATATTATATATAGACAAAAACAGTAACAAGATTCAACCCATCTAGCTCATAAGAAAAAATACTTTAATTTGTATTCTTTCATTTCACTTTTCATGATTGAAGGAGGACTTCTTGTATCATCCACCAACAGGACTCACTATAGCTAATGAGTTCTTATCGCAACAATCAAATAACACAGCGTACTACGGTTTAAGTTAAAACAATGAGATTGATTTAAGCCTTGATTCGCACAAAAACCTTAGAAATGCCATCTTCAATCTCATCTATCTATAACATTTTGGAGAATATGTACACATTTAGAGATCACTACATTTACAGCTAATTCAAAACACACTAGTCGTTGTTCAGCATATAGATATGATACATGGATTGTTATCATGAGAAATTGTCTACAGCCTGTACTGTCACAAAAATGCAACCATCTTGACAGGCCTCGCCAGCTCCACGTATGAGCTTTAACTCTTCCATTATCATTTCATCCATTTTTTGTACAAGGAAGTATCGGTTATCTTGATAACAAAGAGTTGTTGATAATCAAGAGAGCCTAACGATGAGTTGCACACTGGAATCAAGCAGTTAAAGACCAATGAGTTTATCAAATTTTGAAATTGTTAAGTTGGATAGATCAGAATAAATAGTATATGTCCTTCAATAAGGATAGGAAAATTTTGAAATTTTATCAACAAGAAGTCCTCCTTCAATCATTTAGGGATTTAGATCCAAAAAGGACAGTTTAGTCCAATCACTTAAAAAAATTTAGACCCAATATTGGAGGGAAACCAAAATTGGCTCAGGAGGGATTCTGCACCCCTCCCCTCCTAAAAAATGAACCAATCAATAAATGTTTAAAAAAATCCCTTCTCTCCCCTCTCCTCCCCTCCATTCCCCTCCAACCAAATAGGCCCTAATAGCATCTCAATGGTTCCTTCATTTTGAAGGCCTTCAAAAAGGAATATTCTTGGAATATTTCTTTTTTAAGGCTCATTAACTCCAACCATCCTCCTTCTAAATTGGTTTCTTCAAATTTTATTCATTTTTTAAAATTAAACTTTACATTAATTGTAATTCTAATAAAATGTAAAACTATACTTTAATTGTAAACAATACTTTAATATCCGGAAAATTATTTTTAATTATAAGATTATTACATTTATTTTATTTTAAGTGGTTATTAATGACTTATAAATTTCCTAATAAAATGAGCAATTTTATTTAGTTATCACTTTGCCTATATTATGAATGAAATAGTAAATTAACATTAATCAAATAATTTTTTTAATTTAGTATATTTTAATATTAAATTTTGACAGAAATAGAAAATTTAGAATTATAATAATTAAAAATGAAAGTACAACATGAAGATGAAAAAAAATACAGATAAGCTAAGCAAGAAATGCACTGATAAAGCATTTGTGGACAAGACACGACAATGAAATGGATTAAAGTTGGGGATTATCAATGTTATTATTTTAATGTTTTTTATCATTCAGTTCTATGTATTTCAATGTCTAACGTTTGTATTTCCAATTAATGATTCTATGTATTTGTCGTTTATTTATTTCCAATTAATGATCACATTGTATGAGTGGGTAAGCTTTTGAAAATATGTTAAGCTAATACAAAATAACTAAATAATCTTGACTATAAATATTGTATCAATTATTTTTTTTAAACGATAAAAAATATTCAAAATTGGTCTCATTTTAAAGGTATCGTCGAGACCTTTCCAACAGTACCAAAATAATAAAATTTAGATTAATATTTTATAAGATACATTCATGAAATATATATATAGCTACACATTTTAATTAATGGATATGCAAGAAATTCTTACAAAAAATATTAAGGTTAAAAAGAGTAAAATGGGAATTTCAAATTGTGAATAGTATTTGGAAGGAGCTTCAAAAAGCCTTCAAATATGAAGCCGGTTTTGAAGCTCCTTTGAAGCCAATTTTGAAGCTCGGTTGGAGCCTCCCGGACCTTCATTTCTTGTCGGAGATGCTCTAATGTCATCCTTTTGGCAACATTATAAACATTATCTGCTCTAATGTCATCCTTTTGGCAACATTATAAACATTATCTTCGGTTCACTGTTTTCATCCTTTTGACACATTATAAACACGAGAGACTCAATCACAGAGTGAGCAGTTGTATTTCATATACCTTGCTCTTAATCTCTCTGTAGCCACTAAGTTGTTCGTAAATAATTACAGTTGAAACAATGCTAGGCTGTTAAGTTAGAATTTGCTTAAGCGAATTCCGGACAGTTATTTTGTCTTAATCTCGGCATGCTAATTGATTTGATTGTTAGTAGACTTTTCATGGAGATTACTGATCAGTTTAATTTAGTTATCTCGATCTAAACAGTTTATTGTGTTCCTTTCGTATAGTTTCTTATGCAAAAGTCTTATGTTCCTTCGCCAGGAGTTGCTGACTAGTGTTGGCGACAATGGGATGGCGACGCGCTCACAGTCGGGGGCATCAGTGAACTTGGGGTAGTCGGGACTACCATAGAGGCAAGTGGGGGAGGTCAGTCAGAGAGTAGAGGGAGGGAGATTTTCGAATTTCAAAAATTGGTTTTGAAATTCGATTTTGATCTGGGAGTCATGTCGTAGGGGGGAAATTTTAATTTCAAGTCGAGTTTTAAAATTCGAGTGAACGGTGAGGAGCTTCTAAGATCCAAACTCGTCCCTAATATCCAAATTACAACTGATTCACAATTAGCAATTAAATGTACCGTAGTTGGTGTGGCCGACAGTTGTCAAGCAAATTTATAGTTTGGGCTCTACTTTAATCTTGGTTGGTCAAAGTGAGGGGTGCCTGTGGTTTCTTTCATGTCAGTGGGCTCGCAGGAGTCAGGTGCGAAGTCTACCCTTGTTGCGAGGTTGCGGTGAGAGCCATCGATGGTGAAGCGAGAGGATGAGAACGATGACTAAATCTTGATATGGAGTTGTCAGATTGGCGGAGTGCCCGCGGTCTCTAATATGGTGCTTACACTTGTCGTTTGGGTCACTGCTGGGGACGACGAGGGAGAGCGTACGATAGTTGGAGAGGATAAACGGTGTACAAGTAAGGGGCTGAGTAAGAGAGTGAGCCCAAACTGGCACGAGAAATTTGCTCTGGCAAGGGGCAGCCGACCAGTAGGATTAGATTTCGTTGTATTTTTTGTTTGTTGGTTGGGGTGTACGAGATCCAAAACCCAGCTTGTTGGGATCTGAACTTCATAAGTCTTATTTTTGGTTTTATGTTTTGTTAAACCGTTTCTAATGAAACGTGGGGATTTTTTACCCACCGTTTAACGATATTAAAAAAAAAGGGAGTTATTTATAGGAATTTTTGGATGTATAGTGTATGTTCTTTAATTGCAATGAATTCAATAACAGAGCTATACCTTTATAATAAAGACTTGTAAACTTAGTTTTCTGTTTCTCATCTCTATCTTGCTAATTAAGCATAATACAGCTAATTTTCAAATAGTGATGATACTGGGTAGTAAATCATGCACAAAGCCTATCATATTGCATTACATTTGTATATGATATAACACTTTCAATTTATTCCAAACCTACTTAAGTAAATAACGATCTATTCCTTCTGTGATTTGTTCACTGCAAAATTTGGCTTGATTTATTTTAATATTCAAAATTTGACAGCGTTGATGACGGCATTGCTAATAACTCTAAGAAAGAATGGATATATTGGACAAATGAGGATGACACACTACAAGAAAAAATGTTATTTATGCAAGTCCTTGTTAATTGATGGAATCTAGGATTTGTTATTTGTAGAATGACATTGTTCATTTTTTTTTTGGTTAAAAAAGTGACTATTGTCACCTGTCTCATTAATGATGTTTTAACGAAACAAAATATTTAAAGATACAAACATCCTCACCACCACAATCACATCCAACATCTAAATACTAATACAATGATCAAGAGTCTGGGCATCCCCACTCTCGACCTACCACAAAATCCCTCAAAAAATCCACCCAATCAACCGATCTCAAAGCGGACCTTAACCCTGCATCCCTGTAGTCATGCACTATTCCCCATTATCCATGCGTAGCTTCTTCCTGGCCCTTGTAGTACCTGCCCAATCAATAATTAGAGATCCAATTTTATGTAGCAACATGCGAAAAGTACAGTTTTTGTTACGAAAACAGGAATCATTTCTATCTCGCCACAGACTCCATACACAAGCCCTAACAGTAATGTCCCACATAAGATGATCATCCTTTCGAATATTCTTTAGTCTCCAACTATCCCACACTTCCTCTATACTATCGGGTGTGTCTACCGTGCCAAAACCCAAACCCAACGTTTCCCAGGTAAGTCTCGCCTTAGGGCAGAAAATGAAAATATGGTTAACATCCTCTTCCACCGAGTTGCATCTCATACACGTAACATAAAAAGAAATGTTGCGCTTCCTAATGTTGGTTTTGGAGAGGTTAGCGTTATTCAACACCAACCATATGAATGCCTTGACCTTATGTGGGCATTTCGACTTCCAGATAATATCCGCTCTTGAGTTTCTGATCCCCCCATCGTTAAGGAATTCATACATGGATCTGACAGAGAATGTTGTATAGGAGCCTATTTTCCATACTCTAATGTCCTCACAAGTCCTCCTTGGGTCCCAAAATTCGTTCACCAGTACTTGAAGGCTCTGGCTTTGTCTTTGCAACTCTAGCGATGAATCTCCCACTCTCTCCCACCTTCGTCTTTCCTGCCTCCCTACGTCTATCACCAACGAATCTTCATTACTCGCGCCTTCCGCCAATTAGGGAACAACGCTTTTTAGCGTATTTTTCCCACACCATCTATCCTTCCAGAATCTCGTATCTTTCCCATTTCTAACTTTGCATCTCGTGTTCACGTGAAATACCTCCCCCACCTTAGCAATCCCTTTCTACATGAACGACACGTTTCCTTGTTTGCTTCTTCCTCCATATCTAAATTTCTTTCGATGTCTATACAATTTGAACGAATTGCACTGCCACGCCTTTCGCCTAAATCTCATTTCCACCACCACTTAGCTAATAGAGCTTTATTCGTATCCCGCAGATTCACAATTCCCAGCCCTCCAAACTCCTTCTTTTTACACACCCTCCCCCACTTCACTAAATGAAACCCCTTGCTGTCCTCCGTCGTACCTTTCCACAGAAATCGTCTTCTGCATTTATCGATTCGCTCAACCACCCAATTTGGGAGCTCATAGATAGACATCAAATATGTGGGCAGACTACTCAGCACCAAGTTAATAAGTGTGATTCTCCTCCCAACGATAGAGATATCCCTTTCCACCCTGCTAGTTTTTTTCTTCTATTTTTTCAATCAGCACCCCCCAGTCTTCCTTAAGCATTTTCCCCGGTCGAATCGGAGTCCCCAAACATGTAAGTGGGAATTGCCCTTGTGCACATCCCAACTCTGCTGCGATCCTCTCAACTGAATCCGAGCTATCCCCGCCTAGTGATAGCACACAACTCTTACTCAGGTTAACCATTAATCCTGACCAGAATTCAAAACATCTTAGCAGTTTCCAAATTGCCACAACTTCTTCCATCTTAGCCAAACCAAACATTAACGTATCATCCGCATACTGCAAAACAACTATTGGCACTGGAATTCGTTTCACCTCAACTCCTTTGATTAACTCGGCTTCTTTCCCTCTCCTAGACATTTCTGCTAGGCCAGGCCATCAGCTATGATGTTAAAAATAAGTGGTGACAACGGATCACCCTGTCTTAATCCTCTCCTGCACCTAATTTCTCTCCCAACTTCTCCATTGAAGTGGATGAAAGATTTGCCATTTCTGACGCACATCTTCATCCTCGTCCTCCATTTTGTCCTGAACCCTTTTAGTTCCGGCGCTTCATCAATACAGTCCGATTTGACCGTATCGTATGCCTTTTCGAAGTCTAACTTCAGCAGAAAGCCATCTACTTTATCTTTATTTCCTCTAAAGACCAATTCATGCGCTGACGCAATGCTGTCCATGATATCCCGACCTTTGATAAATCCACTCTGCATCTCATCAATGATATCCCCTAAGTGTGGTGCTAATCTACTTGTTAATACTTTGGTGATGATCTTGAAAGACCCGTTCAACAAACTAATCGGTCTGAGATCAGATACTCTTAAAATTTCTGCTTTTTTTGGGATAAGAATGACGTTAGCATAATTTAATCTATCCACCCTTGCCACTCATAAAAAGAGTTCATTGAATATGTCCATCAAATCTTTCTTGATGATATTCCAGTACAGCTTATAGAACAAAATCGGGAACCCATCTGGCCCTGGTGCCTTATCTTGTCCTAGTCGTTTAATTGCTTGAACGATCTCTTCTTCCGAGAATGCTTCTTTGATCCCATTTCTCCCATCAATTCTTGAATCCTCCCAAATGTCTGCTATAAATTTTGCATCTTAATGTCCTCTTCTTTCCCAGCAATTCTCTGAACCTCCTATCAATTTGTTGTCTGAAAATAGATTCATTCTCCGTTCAAGTCTCCTCCACCAACAGTCCTACAATATTATTCTGACGCTTTCTACCATTAGCTACCTTATGGAAGAAAGACGTGTTTGAGTCTCATTCTTTGAGCCACTGGACTCTCGATCTTTGTTTCCAGTAGCATTCCTCAAATTTACCAATTTTGTGAAGTTCCGATATGTTTTCCGCCAGTTCCTCTGCCTTAACAAACTCCTTTCCTCTTCTATCACTTCCAATTCATGAGCTCTGTTCCTCAGCTTTTCTTTCTTTCTCTTTACTTCTCCTAGTTCACCCTTTGCCCACCTCTTAAGGCGATTGCGAAGTCTTCCCATCTTAATGTTCCATTTGGACACTGCATCCATTTGGTTGACAGGACCTCCCCACGATTCCTCTATAATATGCTTAACATTATTGTTTAGTTTCAAAGCCTTTTCAAATCTAAACTGTCGCTGGTTAGTTGTATTCCTGGTTGCGTTTCCAATCTCGAGAATGGGTGGAGTATGGTCCGAAGTCATTCTCAAAATGGTTCTAGTTCTTGCCAATGGGAACATCTCTTCCCAGTCAGACGATACTAAAATCCTATCTAGCTTTGCCAGTGTTGGATTCAACTATATGTTCGTCTAGGTGAACCTCCTATCTGACGCCCCAATTTCGATGAGGTCCAGCTCATTGACGATGTTATTGAAAGCATATCTATCTCTTTCGCTAGCACCTCTACCTCTTTGCTCACTTAAAAACCTAGTAATGTTAAAATCACCCCCAATAACCCACGGTCCCTCCCATCTAAGTCGAATTAGTTTCAATTCATTCCAATAACCCTCTCTAAGGTTTGCGATGTATGGCCCATATACTGACGAGATCGTATGTTCCCAGTTATCAGATTTCCTAACCACTCTAATAGACACTGAGAACTCACCCACATATTCATCAATTATCTCAAAAACATCTGAATCAACTCCCATGGCAATTCCTCCCGACATTCCTCTAGACAATTTGAACCTCCACTGGAAGTTCGAAAGCGATCTAAGTCCCTCTAAATCCTTCGTATGCGGATCAGTAAGTTCGTTTCTTGCAGTGCACAACAAGTTGGCTTTAAATTAGCAATACTATCGATCACCAAACTACATTTAACCGTAGATCGTAACCCCCTAACATTCCAAAAGATGTATGACATAACAAATGTAGATCCCTGCTTCTACCACTCTAGCCCCCATTCCTAGGAAGGCTGCCATAGGCATTGCCTATATGCCTCTATTCTAATAGTTCTCACCCTGTCTAATTGTTCAAGTGGTGTGTGTCCCATGTCAACCCCTAGCATGCTAGCATAATAAAGAAGCATATTATCTGAAATAACATTCAAAATCACAAAAACGAACATCCACAAGCTGACATTGGATCCTTTGCTTTGGCCGCGGATCTGATGAGATCCTCCTCTCTCGGGCCCTTCGATCCCCACCTATCGATTTGCATCTTGCTTTTCCTTTTAGCCCCCCCCCGGGCTCTATCACAGCACCTTTACCTAGAGCCAACGCTCTCACCTGCCGTGCCCATCTTTCATGTTCACTATCACAGTCATCACCATCTCCCACTCCATCTAGGGCTCCAATTCTTTCTCCCTCCCCTGAAAATTTGTAGATTTCTCTATCCGCTTATCATCCTCACTTCACTCTCCCCATTCCCTCTCCCCACTTTGCTCCCCCTCCAATAACCCCAGGTCATCCTCTTTGGCTGCCACTTCCTTTTCTTCCAACTATCTCAGTACCTCTTCAGTAGAGCCCTGCTGCCCTTCCGCCACTATCTTCGATTATGGGCTCCGTATGATTCCCCCAACTCTGGAGTTGGGCCGATCGACAGTGGGCCAGGTCTCACCAAGTTTATTTGTAACTGCCCTCATCGCTGTATCCAATGCAAGTTGAAACTGCTCCTTTGATAGTGTAAAGATCTCTACTTCAGCTGTCGTGGGACCCGCCGTCTGACCCCTACACCTCTCATAAGCTGTCCTATAGCTGAAGTAAACCTAGGCCAAGGCCCATACCCCTTGTCCCAATCAGAAATACCCTCCATCACCTCCCTGTTACCTAGGCCACCTATCGAATTGACTACTCCCCTCACCTTACAGCTATCACTAATACCCTCTCTACCTAGTACCCCAACTGATCTGACTACCCCTCTCCTCAAACAGCTATCTCCTGTCCCCTCAGGTAATCTGGTGAATCTCTCCACACACGAGTTTGCTGTTTTGCAAGATCTTGGGTTTTAATCTTTTAATCTAAAGGCTCAAACTCCATCTCAGTTTTCCCTTTCTCCACTTGACGAATTTGAACTATCTTCTCGCGCCTCTGATCCAACGGTGTAGGGTCATCTTCAACCTCCCGCTCCTTACAACCCACTCCTTCTGTGCTTGTTGACAACTCCGGCGACCCTCTAAACGACACCCTCTTCTTCCTCTCGACAATCACCTTAACTTCATGGCGTACATCCTCGAACTTAGCAACTATCACCGACGGAATCGAGCTCATCTCGTCCACCCCGACTTGGACTCACACATATTCTTGTCTGCGTTGCAAGTTGGTATTCTGATCAATGGAGATGAGTTAGCCGAAACTCCCCATGACATTTTGGAATGCCGATCTCACCCAACATTGGAACGGCATATTAAACAGGAGAATCCAAACTGCCGGCAGCGAGTCTACTTTCAAAGCTCCAAACTTCCTCGTCCATCTACTCATTGTTACGTAGTATTCCTCTCCTTCCAGACTACCCATCATCAACAGCTCCTTCAATCTCTCTTCCGTCCCACAGTATACCATGAGCACATCATGCTTGACCTTTTGTATCTCCTAACTCCAAACCGTCGATGGCCTGATGCTTTCCTTGATCTTCTCAGTCAATTAATCTATAGTTGGGTTTCCAGTGTGCACTTTTAACATTATACACTGCTGTAGTCGACGCTCGAAATCAGCCATGATTGGGGTCGGGACTATCACCGCTTTAACCGACTTCCTTCCATCGTCTTTACTCTATTCAAACATTGGAATGCTTCTCTTTCTATCACCGATCAGCTCCGGCTTGAGCGACGAACCCGAACTGGCTCCGCTTCCCCCCTTTTGAGCCTTGGGCAAGCCGTCGAGATATGTCCGTGCTTTTTACATGTATAGCAGAACCAATCTTTCATGCATTCGTTGATCGTGTGACCTCGTTCCACACACTTATGGCATTTCGCATTTTTTTTATTACCCACCAGTGCTGATGACGATGACGACATTTCTTTTGCCGCCCTCTTCTCAACTTTCACCACCCGCTTTGGTTTTACCAAGACCCATTCACCTTCAGCATCCTCCTTCCTCTTCATCGCCTCTAGATCTGGTGAACCGTCCTCTCTTCGCTGCATTCCCCTATCTGAGCCGCTCTTTCCTCTCATTGTTGCCTCTAAATAGGAGCCCTTATACCTCGACTGATGACGGAATACTCCTCCCTGGAGCTCTGGCGAGTGTTGACGTTCCTCCTCCCTCTGAGAACGCTTCCGAAGCTCTCTATCTCCCGACCTAGGCAGACCTCTATGGTCTACCCGAGCATCTTTTGCCTGAGAGTAACCTCTCCCACTACAAAATATATGGCTTTCTACAGCAGATTTATTATAGCGTTTAAGTGTAAATGCTATTGAAAGTGATCAACAATAGCATTTCTGAATAAAATGCTATCTTTGATTAATTTTGAAATTTATTCTTAGCTACGACAACATTTTTAAAATGCTGTATTTTTTACAGTATTTTAGAAACGTTATAATATCTGTAAATAAACTGAAATGGTAAGGATAAAAAAGAAAATTCTAAGTAAAAAATCCAAATCATTCTCAAACCAGTTCATTTTCTCCTTCCCATCGAAATCACAAAAACTGTTTTATTTTTTCCTCCTCGTTCTCAAACCCTAGTCCAATTATCTTCTCCCCGCTCCCCGTCGTCGTCTTCTTCGTCGCCGTCTTCTCTTCCCCGATTCCTGATCTCCACGCTGTCGTCGCCTTCTTCTCCTCCCCTGCTCCCCGTCGTTGTCTTCTCCATCGCCATCCAAGCCTCGAGGATTTGTTGATTACTTCGATCGCAAATCAACTGCCCTTGCTATTATGACACTCAATGGAAGGCACTTGTAAGTGACAAATTAATTTCTTTCTATTGTTCATATCTTTGTTTGTACTTCAACTTAAAATATGCAAAATTTACAGGTTTGGCTAGCCAATTAAAGTTAATTGGGTATATGCTACTGGCCAAAGGGAGGATACATCAGGTTCGAGTTTCTACTTGGTAGCATATCTTGTTGGTTATAATAACATATGAGTTACACCCTTTGTCTGCTGTGTAAGGCATTTCAATATATTTGTTGGCGATCTTAGCCCTGAGATTACTGACAATGCTTTGTTTAATTGTTTTCTGTATTACCAAGCTGCTCGTAAGCATCATCTAATCTCCCTTAGACCTTCAATTTTTCTTTTTATAAAAAAATTATTTTTCTCCCTTCGTTTCTCTCCAAAATTATTTAATATAACACTACCTTAAACTATTTTTTAAAGTGTAGAAATATATGCATAAATAATTGTAATTTCCTTTAGTAATTATTGCTGTTATTGTAGTGATGCACGGGTAATGTGGGATCAAAAAACTGGACGCTCAAGAGGTTTTGGTTTTGTTTTGTTCCGTAATCAACAGGTTAGTTGTTAGCTGTGTTATTCCATAGTAATTGTTGGCATAAGCACTTCCCAATTCATTTTGGCAGGATGCACAAAGTGCTATCAATGACTTGAGTGGTAAGTTGCAACTAAACTCTGCTTTTTAAGTTCATTTTTCAGTTTTATTTGTTCTAGGATGCATGAAAGGTCTTGCATAGTGATATGGCTAAAAATGAGGTTAAATCGGAACCATCCAAATTAGGCACAAATCTTAAAGATCAGGGGTAAAATGGTAATCTCACCTACAAACGGGTCTGAAATGGGTACTGGGCCCTTTTTCCAAAGGCCCAATAACCCACGAACGGATCCATCTCAACTGGGTGCGGTTTCTAACCCGCAAGAAACCCAGTCTAGCTGGATAGAATTAGGGTTTATGATTATACTTAATCAACGGCCCTGATCCTTCTATCCATCCACTGGGAAGTAGGGATTTATCCCGAAACTGGTCCCTAAGGTGGCTATAAATACCCCCCATCCCCCATTGTTAAGAGGTAATCAATCTTTTGCCAATCAAAGCTCTTTCATAATCTTTCTGATTACTGACATGAACGTCGGAGGGTGCGTCGCCGGAATCAACCCCGGTGTTTCGCACTTTTTGCAGGTCAGCGGCGGGAGATCACGGTCAAACGCAGGCGAAAAGGTGTTTCAGGTTTGACTATTCCACATCCCAAGAATCCACAAATCTATCTGTTTGCCCCCACACCGATTTCAGCGGCAACAGATTAGCACCGTCTGTGGGAACTACAAATAGCAATCAATCCTCTTCCATCGGTTAAGATCACCTCCAGTCATGCCTCCAAGAAAACTAAGATCCAGATGGTCCAACCGTGGACCCATTCCTCCTCAACCGCAACAGGAGGCTCCCCTCCAAACCATCCAGCAGCAGGGAAAAATCCCTCCTCAGCCTGATCAGCCTTTGCAGCAAGAACAACTTCCTCTTTAGAATCTTCAGCACCAGCGGGCTCCAGCCGGGCCCCAGAACACCGGTATTGGGACCTCTCGTCCTCCTCCTCAGAAGCAACCCCTTCACCGTGACCACATCTCCATACATAACCCTTCAACCGACTCAATGGCATCTCATAACCCTCGGCCTTCCGAAGACCTTCACAACATCCTCATCAACAGGCAGAAAGAAGAGGACCTTCGCCGCCGTTTGGATGAAAGGAGGGCCCGTGAGGGAGCCACCCGTTCAGAACGTCCAAATGAGTGATCCCCTTATCACCGCGACCACAGGAGGTCCCCTATTCATAGGAGGCAAAGGGAGTCCCCTGAATACCATCGAAGAAGACATCATTCTCCCGCTGGTCGGCAGCCCCAGAGTGACGAGAATGGACCTATCACCCGAGCCGAATTCCAAGAGTTCCAGGCTACAATCTAGCAGGCCCTCAATCTTCGACCAAACAATAACAACCATGTTCAGAGGGTCCCCACTCCTCCTCCGGTCCAGAGTCTTCGCCATCGGTCCCTAACTCCTCAAAACCCAAGCCACCGCCATCACATCGCCAATCCTCATTAATTTCCTAGCTACCATCGCCGAACTCCACGCTTCCCTTCGTACGAAGATGAGTCTAGAGGCTCGCCAGGGTACCGTCGAAGGGATGATGCTGTCTACCGTCATCTCCACGAGATGGAGAGACGCCTCGGCCAACTTGACAGGGAAGAGGAGCTAAGGGGGAGGACCCTCCGCCCAAGCAGACCACCGTTCTCACGAACCATCATGGATGCTCCCGTTCTAGCAAACTTCAAGCCACCACAGTTCGAGACATATACGGGGGAGTCAGACCCAAGGATCACATCGAGAGTTTCAAAATTCTTATGATGATCCACCAGGCTTCCGATGCTCTACTGTGCAAGACCTTCCCGGCTACACTCAAAGGTCCGGCTCGGGAATGGTACTCACGCCTCGCCCCATCCTCCATCTTCTCCTTTGAATAATTTGAAACCCTCTTCATCACCCACTTCGTGAGCAGCCACCGAACCGAGAAGACTAGTATTTCACTACTCTTCCTCAATCAGAAGAAAGGTGAGAAACTAAGAGATTATGTCAAGCGGTTTACCGCGGAAGCTAGGTCCATTGCCTCCCTCGACCAATCAGTCGCTGCAGCCACCTTCCAATCCAATGTCCTCAATTCGAGCCTCCGTTCCTCCCTAGCCAAAAAGCCCCCGCGAGACTTCTCCGTCCTTCTTCTCAGAAGCGAGAAGTACATCCGGGCTGAGGAAGCTGGGCATTGCCATACTTTCGAGGGGTCTTCCTCCGGAACCAAGAGAAAGGCAGCCGAAGATGAAGGAGCTAAGAAGCTCCAGAAGGACAATGGGGGTCAACGTCGTCCGCCTCCTAGATTTGAGAAGTTTACCCCTCTCAACACCAATGTTTCAACTATTCTCATGGTGGTGGAGAAAGAAGGAGTCCTGCATCCTGCCCTGAAGATGAATACCCTCGAGAAGAAGAGAGACAAGGAGAAGTGGTGCCGATATCATCGGGATCACGGCCACGACACCAATGACCATCGGGCCCTGAAGAATGAAATTGAAGCCCTCATTCAGAGAGGGCAGCTGTCCAGGTTTGTGAGAAATGACCGAATTGATCTTCCTCCTTCCCCTAGGGAGGCTAACAAGCGTTCCGAGAGGCGCGACGAGACTCCAGAGTTTGAAGAAGAACGCATCTTGCACCTCATCCATGGAGGTCCAATGGGAGGAACCTCCAACTCTTCTCAAAAGGCCTTCATCCGGGAGGTCAATTCAGTGCACAGCATACCCCCTCCCAAAGGCCTCGGAGTCCCGGTTACTTTCTCGGATGAAGATCTAGAGGGTGTCTGAACACCCCACTGTGACGCCTTGGTAATTAACCTCCACATGGCTAATTTCAAAGTGGAGAGAATTCTGGTGGATAATGGCAGCTCCATCAACATCCTCTTTCTAGCAGCCTTCCGAGGACTCAAGTTATCGCAGGACAGGCTGAAGCCCGCCGGCTATACGCTCCATGGGTTCACGGGAGTGCCAGTGATTATCGAAGGGGTGATAACCCTCGACGTAACCGCTGGCAAAAATCCTACTACCCGGACGGAGCCAATGGATTTCATGGTCGTCGACATTCCAGTTGCTTACAATGCGATCCTAGGCCAACCCGGTCTAGCTGCCCTAGAGGCTGTCCCCTCGCCTTATCATCTCAAAATGAAGTTCCCCACCAAGGCAGGTGTAGGGGAAGTAAGGGGTAGTCAGGAGATGGCCTGCAAATGTTACATAACCTCCACCGGGGGACTTGTCCTTTCCCTCGAGACTCTCGAGATTCCCCAGGGGAACACCCATCCTATGTCCAAACCAGTAGACGAGCTGGATGAAGTGCTCTTTTTAGAACAAGATTCGAACTGCAAGTTCTTCATCAGCAAGACCCTCCCCTCTGCCCTCTGTTTCGACATAGTCCAATGTATCAGGAAGAACCATGACCTCTTTTCCTGGTCAGCTGCTGACATGCCAGGAATTTTCGAGGACCTCCTCGTCCACCACCTAAGCGTTGCTCCGGGATCCAAACCGGTCCAACAGAAGAGGCACAAATTCGTCCTCGCGCACCAGCAAGCTATAAAGGAAGAAGTGGACAAGCTCCTCAGAGCCCGGTTCATACAAGAAGTCAGTTATCTCGAGTGGCTATCCAATGTTGTTATGGTTAAGAAGGCAAATGGAAGTTGGAGAATTTGCATCGACTTTACTGACCTGAACAAGGCATGCCCTAAGGATCCTTTCCCTCTCCCCAGCATCGATACCTTGATTGACGCTACTTCGGACCATGAGTGTAACACCCTGAATCCCAAATACACTGAATTCGAGATGTTCTACAGGATCTTTTTGCTTCCTTTAGTACAATTTTATAAGGAAATTTGAACTTTTCACTTTACATCAGAGTTTACATGATTACATTACACTTTACATTGCACAGTGGAAGTAAACTTTACAACAATGAAATAAATGTACAACAACATTGAATAATCTTTAAGCATTTGTTCCTCTTTAATCTGTATCAAGCCATTTACCTGCATATAAGACTGTGGGTACGTCAGTTTATTCAACCGACGATCATTATACACGGCCATCCTCTCTATGCCGGAAATAGTATAACTTATTTTCCATATTTAGCAAACACAAACTTGTCACATATCAAACTAAAGGGACTACCCTATTAATGTCGTGTTGTGATTGTGCACTTAGTCCTTAATGCATTTATTTATATTACATGACACTAATGCGCACTTGTTCGGATTCTATGCATCCCATACTACATAGATCCGAGGGCAAGTCCTTAATCGTTCTTCATCTTTGTAGGGTTCAATCCCTCGCCATGACTTAATCTACTACTGTAATTACGGTAGGTATCTTAGATGATCTATGAGTACAAGCACGTGTACAGAAAATCCTGGAGGGGAATCCCACGTCATGTCACGACGGATCGTGAAGACAGCCTGTGGCAATTCAGCCTCACTTCATGGCACATGATCCTCTTGCAGTCACCAAACATCCCACAAGCGTCGCCACCGGGACGATAATTCTGGAGTAGTGCCCACGCCATGTCTTGACGCATCAAGCAGGCAGTCTGTGGATCACTCTCACACCGCAAATCCGATGGCCCTCATACTCGTGTTTTTCTCCTACTTTCATCACGTCTCCACTATGTACTAATCCTTAGTTTTTATCAAAATCATGAACAAAAATCAAAGCTCTAGAGTTAGCCTCTCCACTAAACCGGATTTATTCATTCATTCAAACACGACCAACCTTGGTCTTTCTTTTCAATTTTCATTTCATTTATTTCCAAATGCCGGGGGAGACTTAGCTACTCTTTTTGTTTCAATTTTCAATTCACAATTTCCAAATCGAGCATTTCCAACTCATAAATTCCCATGTTGAGTCATCATACTCAAAAGTATTTCTCTTTTCAAATCATGATTTCTAATTCGTTCAAATAGTCCATAACTATACATGAATTTTAATTATTCATCATGTAACTCATGAAATGTTACTTTCACATTGAAATTCACATCACTAACGAATATTCACATTTCATATTTTTCACACTATTCTCAAATGAGAATAATTTGCATCACATCACACAATATAATTTCTTTTTGCCACATTAATTCTCTAATCCTTCATTTCAAGTCATTTTTGCAAGATATAATTTCACAATAATAAAAATATAGAACCATAGTTCTATTTACACATTTTATTCTCAAATCATGTTTTATTTCATGCAAATAATCCCCAAATTATTTTTCTTAAGTCCTACATATTTTTAGAAGAACAGTCATATTTTTTTCCTATTTTTTTGATCAGCAAAACATCCAAAAAAAACATTTTTATAACTGCCGAGCCCCAAATTCGAACCCAGCACCACAGAGAAGACAACCGAAGACACGGGCCACTAGGCTGCTTGCCCCAGCAGTATAGATAGGCGCTGAGAGTATTAAATACTCTCGGCCGCTGATCTTATACGTTTAAAAGAAAGAAACAAAAGTATGGTGCCACAGAGATTCGAACCAGCAACCTTAGGCCGAAAGGCACTGTAGCGATCAGAGCCATCCCGACCGCTTGAGCTACGCGCTCAAGTTGTCACTAGCTTAATTCAAATTTCATTTAACCCATACTCTCTGTTATTTAGAACATTTCGACGTTCATCAAAATTTCATTTCACATTGTTCTTACTAACACACTGTAAAAATTCCAGATTAATCGTTTTCATCCTGAATTTTATTCCAGTATATGAAAATAATTTTCTTAAATAATTAAACATATTTTTCTCAATAATTAACACATTTCTACCATACAATTTGGTTAATGTGATATACTACTACTAATACATTCTTTTTCGACATTATAATTTCATTAATCTCTACACCAATTCTCTACTCTTATTCATTTTCCAAACATAAAAATTACATCTCAATTTATTCGTTACAACGCCATACGAAGTTTCCAATTTAGCACATAAAAGTTGCATAGTCGATATACTAATTTTTTGCACATAATTTTTCATGCTACTAACAAAGGTTTCTTCACACAATTTATAACCATATTCGTATTGCACACAATCTTGAATTTTACTAATAGCAACACACATAATTGCATATCAACAATTCAATCAATTAAAGATCATCTTTTCAATTAAATGTGCATTCTTATTAATCATTTTCATGAATCATTTTGCTAATTAAATCTAGCATGCATTCTTATGTTAGAAATAGGAAAAATTTACCCACCTTATTGAAGAAAGATACAATTAACAACCTCCTAGACGAATGTCCTTGCAACACGAGTGCACCTCCTCCTAGACGACGCGCACACAAGCCTCCAAGCACACCTCACCGAGAGCTCCTTGATGGTAGCCGGCCTCTCCTTTCCTCCTTGATATAATTTAGACTATAGGTTTGGAGGGATTAATAAGCACTAGAATAACTAGCCATGGGGGGGGGGGTATTTATACTAAAAATCAAAGAGAATAGAGGACTAGGATCAAGTAGTTGGTTATAAGATGGAGGGCTAGGATGAAAGTAGGAGTTGCATTAACTACCCACAACCAAGTAACCACCACACCATGATTTCCATTAAAATTTTGATTTTCCCTCCAAAAGAAGCAATCCGGCCTACTTGGGGAAGTGCATTTGCACGTGTACGTGCAATGCACGTGCATGCCACTTGATCCAAAAATTGTACATTAAATTTTTGTATAAAAATAAAATAGTCTTTAAATTGTATTCTACATGACAAGTTGTATAAAAATAGTTCATGGGCTTTAGTTTATGGGCCAAAATAATTATTATACAATTAATAAATTAAATTAACTTTGAGCTTTTAAAAAGAAAAGGCTTTTTGTCTAATTAAAAGAAGGCTTTTGTATAAAATAATTAAAAGCACATATTAAAATATCTTTACTCATCTTGATGAAAATATTTACCAAAAATATTGCACGTGCACACTATGTACAAAATAAATAATTTTTCATTAAATGAAAAATCAGGGTATTACAACACTCCCTCCTTAGAATAGTTCCGTCCCCGGAACTACAGTCAAGAGTGAGAAACAAAAATACAACAAAAAAGATACAAAGATACAAATCAAGCAAAGAGCTCAGGATAGTCCTTCAACATCCTCTCCTCAGACTCCCAAGTAGCCTCTTCAACCAAATGGTTTCTCCAGACTACCTTGACCATCGGTATCGTCTTATTTCTCAAGACTTTCTCTCGACGATCAACAATCTCGATAGGAGACTCGATGTAATTCAGATCCAATTGCAAACCTTTCGGCACTTCAGGCAAACGATGACTCGGATCTGGAATATAACCTCTCAGCATAGACACATGAAAGACATTGTGCACCTGAGATAACTCTTCCGGTAACTCAAGCCGGTAAGCAGTTTTTCCGATCCTTTTCAATATCTTGTACGGGCCTATAAACCTCGGGGCTAGCTTCCTGCCTTTGCCAAAATGAACTACACCTTTACTAGGAGATACTTTCAGAAAGACGAAGTCACCAACCTCAAACTCAAGGTCCCTTCTCCGGTTATCTACATAGCTTTTCTACCTGCTCTGAGCTTCTACCAACCTTTTCCTAATCAGAACAATCTTCTCAGAGGTTTGCTGCACAAGCTCAGGACCAAACAACTGATGCTCCCCAACTTCAAACCAACAAACAGGTGTTCTGCACTTCCTGCCATACAAAGCTTCGTACGGCGCCATCCCAATGCTAGCCTGAAAACTGTTGTTGTAGGCAAACTCTACCAAAGGTAAATGCCTTTCCCAACTGCCTCCAAAATCTAGTATACAACACCGAAGCATATCCTCAAGAATACGGTTGACTCTCTCGGTCTGCCCATCGGTTTGCGGATGAAAAGCAGTGCTGAAATCTGTCTTGGTACCCAAAGCTGTCTGAAGACTCCTCCAGAAATGCGAAGTAAACCGCGCATCTCGATCAGACACAATAGTTGACGGAACACCATGAAGTCGGACAATCTTGCCAACATACAACTCAGCTAACTTGTCCATCGAAGCAGTGAGTTTCATCGCCAAAAAGTGAGCGGACTTGGTCAGTCGATCGACTATAACCCAAATCGCATCATTGCCTTTAGGACTCTTAGGCAATTCCGTAATGAAATCCATACTGATGTTATCCTACTTCCATTCCGGAATAGGTAACGGTTGTAATAGACCTCCGGGTCTCTGTTCTCGGCTTTGACTTGCTGACAAAACTCACACTTCGCTACAAATTCAGCCACATCCCGCTTCAAACCTGACCACCAGAAATGTTGTTTGATGTCTTTGTACATCTTAGTACTCCCAGGATGTACCGACAAAAGAGTAGCATGCGCCTCCTGAAGAATACTCTCTTTCTGGTCTGCCTGATTTGGAACACACAGCCTATCTCCGAACGACAGCACTCCATCCCTGATTTGAAATCCGGGCAACCTGCCAGCACCAACCTGCTCCTTCATCTCCAAAATATCAGCATCAACCTCCTAACTTGCAATGATCCTTCCATTCAAAGTAGGCTGAAGCCTCAACTGAGCTAAAGATGTTCCCAATCCTTGCAAGACAACTTCTATATCTGCTCGGTCCAATTCCTCAATCAGATGCTTCTGAGTCGTAATCAAACTGGCTAAACTTCTCTTGTGACTAAGTGCATCAGCAACAATATTAGCCTTCTCTGGATGATACTTGATCTCAGGTCGCATGTCCTCAAGCACTTCCAACCATCTCCGCTGCCTCAAATTCAAATCCCTCTGCTGATATATGTACTTCAAACTCTTGTGGTCCGTGTACATGTTCAATTTCTCACCGTACACGTAGTGTCTCCATTGCTTCAAAGCAAAGATAATCGCAGCCAACTCCAGATCATGAGTCGGGTAATTCTTCTCATGCGATCGTAGTTGCCTAGACCCATATGCGATTATTCTTCCTTCTTGCATTAAGACACAACCAAGCCCACGATGTGAAGCATCGCTATAAACATCATACTCAACACCTGCTCTAGGCAAAGCCAAAATAGGTGCAGTAGTCAGCTTCTCTTTCAACTCCTGAAAGCTTGCCTCACATTGCTCAGTCCACTTGAAGTTCACATTCTTCTTGGTCAGACCAGTAAGCGGCACGGTTATCTGAGCATAACCTTGAATGAATCTCCTGTAGTATCTAGTCATTCCAAGAAAATTTCTGACTTCCTTCACTGTAGTAGGCCTAGCCCAATCTCTTACTGCCTCTATCTTCTGAGGATCAGTTGCCACTCCTTCTTTAGAAAGGATGTGACCTAGGAATGCCACTTCAGATTTCCAGAAATCACACTTGGATAACTTGGCATACAACTTCTGCTCTTCCAGCTTCTTCAACACTGCTGCCAGATGCTCGGTGTTGCCGCTAAATTTGGTGTGGGGGCAAACAGATAGTATTTGTGGATTCTTAGGGAAACTGAATAGTAAACCTGTATACCTGTTCCGTCGGAGTTTGACGCCAACTCCTGCCGTACACCTGCAAAAAGTGCGAGACACCGGGGTTGTTCCCAGCGACGCACCCTCCGCCGCTTATGAAAGAGCGCAAAAACTGGAGAAAGGTTGATTACCTCTCAATGGAGATGGATGGGGGGTATTTATAGGCGCCGCTGGGACCAGATTAGGAATGTAATCCCCCTGTGGTTAGATAAGGAATGTAATCCCTAATTCCCAGTGAAAGGATAGATATGAATCAAGGCCGTTGATTAGGATCCAACGAGAAACCCTAATTCTATCCCTTCTGGACCGGGTTTGCTACGGGTTGAAACCCGCACCCAGTTGAGGTGGATCTGTTTGCGGGTAAGTGGGTCTTCGGGGAAGATAACCAGTACCCGCTTCAGACCCGTTGGTAGGTGAAATTACCGTTTTACCCCCGGAGCTTCAAGATTCGTGCCCAATTTGGACGGTTCCGATTTAACCCCATTTTTGGCCATATCACAAGCCCCCCACTCCTAAAGACTGAGTTTGATCAGCCTTTGAGGAGTAGTTTAGCTGTTTTAAATAGCTAGTGGAGTTGTATCGGAGTCTAAATGGAGGGTTTTGAATCTCGAAGGGGGTAGTGAGGTAATTTTTCAAGCTGTAAGCTGTTCTTAAGCTCCTCTGGATGTCCGGTGGTTCCTACTTATTTTTCTCGGATTATTTATTTAATTTTGTGATGTGTTAACTAGTCGTTTGGGGGTCTTAGCAACGCATTCTAGGTAATAATTGTTCGTTCAGGGACTCAAAAACATTATCCTGAATTTGTAATTATTTTCTAGAATTTTTAGCTAATTTTCCCGAATTTTTAGTAATTTTTTCTCAATTTTTAAATAAATAAAGCGATTAAAATAAATAAAAATTAATTTTCAATACCGATTTATGGCGTGGCGCAATCTGGGCCCTTGATCAGCGGCGAGCGCAATTTTCTGGGCGATCAGACGATCCACGCTCCTCGGCAGATAGTTTCTTCAGATACGAGGGTCGGTTCCTCGTCTCCTCGGCTCGGCTGTTCGGCGCCAAGCTCGGAATCAGCCGAACTACGTGGCACGATCCTGAGCGTCCATCTCAGCACGGATCCCCAAAAAATGCTATCTTGTCATTTAGTGGACGTGGCAAGATCTGAGCCGTCCATCATGACGAGCGTGCTTTTTGACAAGGTCCAACAGCTGAGGATGGTCGACAGGTTTTTTCTCCATATTCGAGGGTCGGTTCCTCGTCCCCTCGGCTCGGCAGATCAACTCATAGCTCGGAATCAGCCGAACTACGTGGCATGATCCTGAGCGTTCATCTCAGCGCGGATCCCCAAAAAAAGCTATCTTGTCGTTTAGTGGACGTGGCAAGATCTGAGTCATCCATCATGACGAGCGCGCTTTTTGACAAGATCCAACGACTGAGGATGGTCGGCAGGTTTATTCTCCATATACGAGGGTTGGTTCCTCGTCCCCTCGGTTCGGAGGCTCGGTGCCTTTAGCCGAGGCATGGAGTTTTTTCGACAAGATGTTTTTAAGTCTTGGCTCTGAAGCATTGCCTCCCTCTGACCCAGTAGCTCAGCCGCTTAGCCAAGCTGTTCAGTAGCTCGGCTAGGCAGACCGGTGGCAGGCAGTTCGGAAGGTACACGTGGTCAGGTCTGGAGCATCCATCATCGCGTGAATCACGAGGGTTGGGTTCAGATCACGAGAAAATGTTATCTTGTCGTTTTGTGAGCGTGGCGCAATCTGAACCGTCCAACGTGTCTTAACACGAATTTTGGAGAGATCCGACGGTGATTTGTCCTCGGAAGGTTTTTTCTCCATATATGAGGGTCGGTTCCTCATCCCCTCGGTTCGGATGCTCGGTGCCTTTAGCCGAGGTATGGAGTTAGATGTTTTGAAGGGTCTTGGCTTTGAAGCGTTGCCACCCTCCGACCCGTGTGGCTCGGCTGCTTAGCCAAGCTGTTCAGTAGCTCGGCTAGGCAAACCGGTGGCAGGCGGCTCGGGAGGTACACGTGGTCAGATCTGGAGCGTCCATTATTGCGTGAATCACGAGGGTTGGGTTCAGATCACGAGAAAATGTTATCTTATCGTTTTGTGAGCGTGGCGCAATCTGAACCGTCCATTGTGTCTTGACACGAATTTTGGAGAGATCCGACGGTGATTTGTCCTCGAAAGGTTTTTTCTCCATATATGAGGGTCGGTTCCTCGTCCCCTCAGTTCGGATGCTCGGTGCCTTTAGCCGAGGTATGGAGTTAGACATTTTGAAGAGACTCAGTAGCTCGGTTGCTCATCCAGGCTGTTCGATGGCTCGGCTTGGCAGACCGGTGGCCGAGTCGTGGACTTAAGTGATTTGAGGAGTTTTTGCTTCTCGAAACGTCTTAACTCTCCGCTTGACGCTTTGGCTTCTTAGTGGGCTTTTTAGGTTCCCAAGGAGGCCCAACATCATACTGGGGTTATAAGCTCTCACTCCCCCACCCCCAAGTTCATTTCACCTTTTTACTCCAAACTTTTACTTTCACTCTCTGCGCTCTCTGCTAGCGGCGACTTTTGCTCCAAGGCAGTGACGTTAGCTGTCGCGTGGGCCAGGCGATTTCCGGCGAGCTTATTCCGACCGTAAACGTCACTTCAAGATCAGTCTCTTGCCTTAGCTTTTTTATAGAGATGTCAAGGGTGAACTCGGGGAGTGAGGCCTCGTCCTCAGGCGATAGTGGTGCTGAGGAGAGGAGGCAGTCGGAGATCCGAAGGAAGGGGAAGCAAGTAGCCAAGCCGTCTGTGGCCGAGGTGAGGAAGGAGAAGAAGAAGAGGAAGGTAGTGGCCCAATCTCCCGTGGTCGAGGTGATCGTGGAGAATTCGAGGCAAGCCCCTGAGACGGGCTGATACCCTTGTGTACTGTCCGGGCCCGCTGGGGTTAGGCAGTACGAGGGCAACCTCATGAAGAAGGCGATCATCGGCCAGTCGAAAGTTTACGAAGAGAATAACCCGGTTCTGACTACCGAGGCATATGAGATTGGATCGGTGCTATCCGAGAGGGACCTCCTTCAGATCAGAAAGGGGTTTGCGATCCCTCCGGAGTACAAGCTAATTCTCCCCGGCGCTGGGATGCGGGGGAACTCCAAGCTGTCGTCGTCGGATATGTGCATATTTGACTACGACTCTCTGAACGCCGGACTGCATTTTCCGCTGCATCCCTTCATTCGCCAGGTCCTCGGATGGTACTGCCTCGCGCCGACCCAATTTATGCCGAACAGCAACACCGAAGTCGAGCCGGACCTGACGGTCTTCCGAAGCATGTATCGGATAAACCGAATGCACAAGACCGAGCATCGATACTACCTGGCGCCGAGGAAGGGTGTTCGGATCATAGAAAACCCGGACTCGATCAAAGGCTGGAAGAAAAGTTCTTCATATTGAGGGAGGCATCGATGCTGCAAATTCCGAGCCGGTGGAAGCCAGAGGTGCCCAAATTTGCGAGGGCCGACCCAGAACTGGATGCGGCCGAGGAGGAAGTAGCGAGGAAGATCGTAGCCCTCCCGATGTTGAGTTGGAGGGAGATGACCGAGGAGGTCCTGTTCGGGTCAGGCCTTAGTCCGATCGACCCGAGTATGCTCCTGACATCTCGTATTATCATTTTTTTCCTAAGTCTTTAGCTCGGTTTACTGACTCAACTTGTTTTTTGTTTGGTACAGAAGCGCCGAAGATGGACTTCAATGCCATGATGAACGAGAGGGGCAAGGTGGCTGATGGTAGGAAGAGGAAGAGGCCGAGCACGACCACCTCGTCAGGTCGGCAGCCCAAAGTTGCTTCGACTACCACTCCGCCTCCCCCGGTCACTGAGGTCCCCTCGTCGATGGTGGTCGTTGTCGAAGAGCCCTTGGCTCCCGTTGCTTCTGCCCCGGTCGGTAGGGCCTTCGACGTCACGGTGGCGTTGTCACTCGAGGCTCCACCGTTGACCGCTCCGGCCGAGGAGATCTTGACCGAGCAGCACAAGCAGCTGTTCGTTCCGAACTGGCGAGTCAAGAATCATGATGGATTCCTCGGAAACTCACAGATGTCGACGCAGGTCGTGACACACCTGGAGACCCCGAAAGATCGAGCCGCGCTGAAGGCGGGGACAGTCGGCGACGATACCTACGAAGTGGCTCGGTCGCTCGTATCGGTGAGTTTCTTTTGAGAATTTCTTCAAGTCCATTACTCGGCCCTTATCTTGTGCTCACCATTATTTTGTCTTCATAGACCACCTGTCACTTCAGCCATCTCCATGAGGCGTTCGCCGAATAGGAGAAAGAGTTGAAGGCCGCCAGTGATAAGGACAGGGCAGAAAAGGTGAAGGCGGTTCGGCAGCTCGAAGCAGAGCAGAGGCGAGCTGAGGGCTTGGAGGTCCGGGTTGCCGATCTTGTGGCTGACCTGGAGCGAGTCAGGGGGCGGCTTACTGAGGAGTCTGCCAAAGCCACCAAGGCTGCCGAGGACCTGGCGGCGTCGGTGAAGGCTTTGGCCGAGGTGAAGGCGGAGAAAGAGGCCTTGGCAACAAAGATCAAGGTCAAGGTCGAGGCCGAAGCGAAGAAGCACATGGCCTCGAACATGGAGAAGTCCTACCAGAGGACGCTCGATCATGTTCAGGACCGCGTCCCCGACTTCGAGTGGGTCGGCTACAGACTGTGGCCCGGATTCCCATCGGACGGCGAGGAGTAAGGAGGCGAAGGTGACGAGGTGGAGGGTGACGACGAGGAGGAGGTTGTCGCCGATGCTTTGGAGACAAACCCCCAGGGCGAGGTGAGAAATGAGGGGCCATCTGGCGAGGCGCCTGTGGTCGAACCGGCGACGCAGGTGGACCCCTGATCTTCTCGTCTCTTTGTAGTCTTTGTTTTCTTTTTTCAAAAATGTAATGCCTTTTTTGCGGACTGGCCACCGCTTCTTTCTATGAATGAAAATCTTTGTTTCAAATTTGTGCAAGTGTTTGGGTCAGTGTGTAGTTTTCCAATAGCGATGTTCTTGTATTTCAGATCCTCGACCACACCCCAAATACCGCAGCGGCTCGACGACGTGCCGAGCTATTCAAGCAATCTTGCGAGGCTCGACTCGTGGGTGAAATCGAGCTCACCAGAAGGTTGATGTTCAACGTGGAGAAGAAGAACAGCGAGCTTCTGGCCGAGGTGCACCATCTTCGGATAGTTGAGGAGGAGCTCTCGGCGAAAGAGGCAGAGCTAGCCTTGGTGTTGGCCGAGAGAGATGAGCTCGAGAAGAAGGTCGAGCAGCTGCAGAGGGTTACAGTCGACAAGAGCATCGAGGTGACCAACTTACGTCGTACTATATCCGACAGCGCTGAGTACCTCGGTTCGGCAAAGCTCCCTCGGTTCAAGATAATAGTTAAGGACGACACTCTGAAGGATAGGATCGTCGAGCTCGAGGAGGAGGTGGCTCGACTGAAGCCTCAGCCTGTGCGAGCTAATGTCCGCAGCACTTCTTGCACTCACGAGGAGAGAGAACGGGGGATCACCTTCTACGAGCTAGCGACTCGTGGCCAAGTTATTGGTCGGACTGCGGCCAACGCACAAAGCGGAGTAGCTGTCAGCTCGAGTGGAGCCTCGGTTGGAGCAACCGTTAGGGTTAGTGGCGAGGCGGCGTCCCAGTTCGTCGGCCTAGAGACAAGCTCGGAGGTGAAGAGACGGAAGCTGCGGTTGTCTCTGAATCGGAACGTCCCTGTTCCGAGGAGACACTGAACGAGTGGCGTCGCCTTTTACTTCTTGCGTCGTCCCTGTTGCTGTAATAACATGCCTTGTAATTTATTTAGTTGCTTTCCCGCTGTAACTGTCTGCCTTGTAAATTTACCAAGTATCTTAATAAAATCGAGGTTGTTTTGTTCGTCGTTGTGCCGTGGTCGCCTTATTCTTGACGCCGAACCATAAGGACCCATAGTTGTCTTCGTTTTAGGTTTTAGCTGCAGAACTTTAGTCTTTCGCTCAGAGTATACCGAGGTGACTGTGCTCTTCCGAGGTGCGATAGCTCGGACATCAGATTTCGCCCACGTGGCTACATCGAGACGGTCGATCGTGATCATGGTACGTATCACGAGGTGGGAGGCACGAGTTCCAAGAAAATACTATCTTGTCGTTTTGTGGACACGTGGCATTATCAGATCCGTTCATCACGTTCTAGCACGCATTTTGAGATGATCCAACGGCAAAATCGGTTCGGCAGAATTTTTCTCCATATACTAGAGTCGGTTCCTCGTCCGCTCGGCTCGGGGTTTTGAGTGGCGCGGTTGAGCCGAACGATGGATTCCGAACCACCGTTAGAGTTGCTCGACGGTTGTGGGAGCAGTTCCGAATGGCGACCTGCTTCTAGCTCGCCGAGGAGCGAACTTGCGAAGTAGGGTCGAGCCGAGTGTTGGACTCCGAACCATCGGTTGAGTTGTTCAACGGTTGTGGGAGCAGTTCCGAACGGTGACCTACTTCTAGCTCGCCGAGGAGCGAATTTGCGAAGTAGGGTCGAGCCGAATGTTGGACTCCGAACCATCGGTTGAGTTGTTCAACGGTTGTGGGAGCAATTCCGAACGGCGACCTACTTCTAGCTCGCCGAGGAGCGAACTTGCGAAGTAGGGTCGAGCCGAGTGTTGGACTCCGAACCATCGGTTGAGTTGTTCAACGGTTGTAGGAGCAGTTCCGAACGGCGACCTACTTCTAGCTCGCTTACGAGCGAGCTGGCGAAGTAGGGTCGAGCCGAGTGATGGACTTCGAACCATCGATAGTGTTGTTCAACGGTTGTGGGAGCAGTTCCGAACGGCGACCCACTTCTAGCTCGCCGAGGAGTGAACTTGCGAAGTAGGGTCAAGCCGAGTGTTGGACTCCGAACCATCGGTTGAGTTGTTCAATGGTTGTGGGAGCAGTTCCGAACGGCGACCTACTTCTAGCTCGCTTACGAGCGAGCTGGCGAAGTAGGGTCGAGCCGAGTGTTGGACTCCGAACCATCGGTAGTGTTGTTCAACGGTTGTGGGAGCAGTTCCGAACGGCGACCTACTTCTAGCTCGCCGAGGAGCGAACTTGCGAAGTAGGGTCGAACCGAGTGTTGGACTCCGAACCATCGGTTGAGTTGTTCAACGGTTGTGGGAGCAGTTCCGAACGGCGACCTACTTCTAGCTCGTCAAGGAGCGAACTTGCGAAGTAGGGTTGAGCCGAGTGTTGGACTCCGAACCATCGGTAGAGTGAAGATTAAAGGCAAAGAGATGTAAGCAATTTTTACAAGTAACATATGAAAAAACTCTTTATTGATGACTAATGGCCGGCTGCTTCTAAAGTTGCGAGCCGTTATTACAAGAGAAAAATAAAAGGAAATTATTACAAGTAATAGGAGAGGAACGGTTCGACATCTCCAAGTGCTTAGAGAGGCATTGGTACTCTCTCTTGGTACTTTAAGAGATGGTCGGCATTCCATGTCCTAGGGATCTCCCTGCCTTCGAGGTCTTCTAGTCTGTATGTGCCGGGCCGAACTTCTTTGACGATCTTGTAAGGTCCCTCCCAGTTCGGAGTGACTTTACTCTTCTGATCGGGGAAAGAGATGGCTAACTTCCTGAGGACCAGGTCTCCTTCTTTGAGGTCGGTAGGACGGACTTTCTTGTTGTATGCCATCTCGATCCTTCTTCGGTAGCTTTGTTGATGAATGGCAGCTCTTTCTCGGATCACATCTATCAGGTCTAGACTTGCTCGAAGCTCTCTGGCATTTTGCTCTTCGTCATAAGCTATTAGACGAGGAGAAGGTATTCTGACTTCCAGGGGGATGATGGCCTCGGACCCATAGGTGAGATTAAATGGGCTCTCTCCTGTGGGGGTCCGTTTTGTGGTGCGGTAGTTCCACAGCACGTTGGGAAGCTGATCGACCCATAAGCCTTTGGCACACTTATCTAACCTCTTCTTAATGCCGGAGAGGATCTGTCGGTTAGCATTTTCGGCTTGGCCATTCGACTGAGGATGAGAAACGGTGTTGGATGGCAAGGTCTTCGCATAGAGCTCAGAAGGCAGCCCCGGTGAACTGGGTTTCGTTGTCTGTTATTAGGACCCTAGGGACACCGAATCGGCGGATCACGCTCTTCCAATAGAACTGGACGACCTTGTTCTCGGTGATCGTGGCCAAGGGCTCGGCCTCTATCCATTTCGAGAAGTAGTCGATCGCCACGACTAAGAATTTGAACTGTCCGGGAGCTGGCGGAAATGGCCCTAGTAAATCCATCCCCCACATTGCGAAGGGGATCGGACTTGATAGGGAAGTGAGTGGAGCTTGTGGATGTCGGAGTACTTCTGACAGGAGCTGCATTGCCGAACGTGCCGTTCGGCGTCTCGTAGGAGAGTGGGCCAGAAATATCCGTAGTTCAACACCTTGCGTACTAGAGCTCTGGAACCCGAATGTGCTCCGCCGATGCCCTCATGAAGTTCTTGCAGGGCGTAGTCGGCTTGCCCGGGGGAGAGGCATCTCAGGTACAGCCTGCTGTCGACCTGTGTGAAGGAGCGTTTGTATAGGATGCCTCCGATCAGTGTGTAACGCTCGGCCCGGGTTCTTAGTCTTCGAGCTTCCTTGGGATCCTCGGGGAGGAGTCCGTCCCTTAAAAATTCGATGAGGGGTTTCATCCAGTTATCTTCAAGTAGGACAGGCAACGACTCTATGGAGTCGGAGGTTTCGTCCTCTATACTCGGCTTCAGAAGAATCTCTATCAAGACGGTCTGCTCGAGACCTTGAAGGGAGGAGGAGGCTAGTTTGGAGAGGGCATCGGCCTGGGCATTTTCTTCTCAGGGGATTCTTTGGATGAGGGCTTCTTCAAATAGTGCCATGAGGCTCTTGACTTTGGGTAAGTATTTAACCATCCTGTCATCGCGTGCTTCATACTCGCCGAAGACCTGATTGACGACTAGATGAGAGTCGCTAAAGATCCGGAGGCGTTGGGCCCCTGCATTTCGAGCCATTCCAAGGCCGGCTATGAGTGCCTCGTATTCTGCTTCGTTGTTCGAGGCCTTGAAGTTGATACAGAGAGAGTATTGGAGGATGAAGTCATCTGGGCCTGCCAGAATGACCCCTGCCCCGCTTCCCTCATTGCAGGAGGATCCGTCCACATAAACCGACCAGACGGGTGGTCCCTTCACTGTTTGGCTGGACTCGGGGATGGTACTTTCAACTATGAATTCTGCTAAGTCCTGAGCCTTGATCGTGGTCCGAGGCTGATAAGTTATATCGTGCTGGCTCAGCTCGATAGACCACTTCATAAGGCGACCCGATGTCTCCGGCTTGTGGAGGACCTGCTTCAGCGGCTGGTCGGTAAGAACGACCACTGAATGGGACTGAAAGTACGGACGAAGCTTTCTTGCGGCCATCACCAGGGCATAAGCCATCTTTTCTATCTTCAGGTATCGGAGCTCGGCGTCCCGAAGCACCTTGCTCACATAGTAGATGGGCTTCTGAGCCCGGTCTTCTTCCCTTACTAAAACGGCGCTGAGAGTCTGTTCGGAGGCTGCCAAGTAGAGGTAGAGGGGTTCTCCGGGAATTGGTTTGCTGAGGAGAGGAGGATTAACGAGGTAAGCCTTGAGCTGGTCGAAGGACTCCTGTTGCTGCTGTCCCCATTCGAAACCCTTAGCCCCCCTGAGGGCCTTGAAGAAGGGGAGGCATTTCTCCCCGGACTTCGAGAGAAAATGCCCTATGGCGGCCAAGCAGCCTGTCAACCTCTGAACTTCCTTAACATTCTTGGGGGGTGCCATGTCTAGTATGGCCTTGATTTTCTCTGGGTTTGCTTCAATTCCTCGCTGGCTAACCATGAAGCCGAGAAACTTTCCTGACGAGACACCGAACGCACACTTGTTCGGATTGAGTCTCATGTTGTGCTTTCTCAGAACATCAAACGCCTCTTGGAGGTCGGTTACATGGTCAGGACCTCGGATGCTTTTTACAAGCATGTCGTCAACATACACTTCCATATTACAGCCGATTTGAGCTTGGAAAACCTTGTTGACGAGGCATTGGTATGTGGCTCCGGCATTCTTTAGACCGAAGGGCATGACCCTGTAGCAATAGAGGCCCTGGTCGGTTACGAATGAGGTCTTCGGGATATCCGGAGGGAACATCTGGATCTGGTTGTAGCCTGAGAAGGCATCCATGAAGCTGAGGAGTTCATGTCCTGAGGTGGCATCGATCAGAGTGTCAGTACTCGGAAGAGGAAAGGGATCCTTGGGGCAGGCCTTGTTGAGATCAGTAAAATCAATATAAATCCTCCAAGTCCCATTGGACTTCTTCACCATTACTACATTTGACAACCACTCGGAATAGTTCACCTCTTGTATGAACCGGGCCTTCAAGAGCTTGTCCACCTCCTATTTTATAGCTAGCTGGCATTCGAGGGCGAACTTGCGCCTCTTCTGTTGAACCGGTTTGGACCCCGGAACAACGCTGAGGTGGTGGACTAAGAGCTCTTCGGAAATTCCGGGCATGTCGACAGCTGACCAAGCGAAGAGGTCTCGGTTCCTTCGAATGCACTGTACAATGTCCGAGCATAGGGCGGATGGGAGGGTCTTGCTGACAAAGAACTTGCGAGTTGGATCCTGCTCAGAAAAGAGCACTTCCTCCAATTCATCCACCGGCTCGGACGTCAGTCGGGCAGCATCTTGGGGGATTTCCAGAGTTTCTAAGGAGAGGACTGGTCCGAGGGTTGAGGACATATAGCACTTACGGGTCGTTCCTGATTGCCCCTTACTTCCCTTACCCTGGCCCGGGTGGGGAATTTCATCTTAAGATGGTATGCTGAAGGAACGGCTTCCAGAGCTGCTAGGCCGGGTCGGCCTAGGATGACATTGTAAGCTGTAGGGACATCCACAACCATAAAATCCATCGCCTCCGTTCGGGTAGTAGGAGTTTTGCCAGCGGTTATGTCGAGGGTGATTACCCCTTCAATAGTCACTAGCACTCTCGTGAACCCATGGAGCGTGTATCCGGCGGGCTTGAGTCTATCTCGGGAGAACTTTAGGCCTTTGAAAGCAGCGAGGAAGAGGATGTTAACAGAGCTGCCATTGTCTACTAGGATCCTCTCCACTTTAAAGTTCTCCATGTGGAGGCTGATGACGAGTGCGTCACAATGGGGCGTTCGGACACCCTCAAGGTCTTCATCTGAGAACGTGACGGGCACTCCGAGGCCTTTGGAAGGAGGGGTGGCTCAGACTGAGTTGACTTCTCTTATAAATGCCTTCCGAGAGGAGTTTGAGGAGCCCCCCATTGGGTCCCCATGAATGAGGTGGAGGACTCGCTCTTCCTCGAAGTCGGGCGTCTCATCTCGTTCCGGATGCTTGTTAGCCCCCCGAGGTGGGGGAGGAAGTTCGGCTCGGTCCTTTCTTACGAACCTGGTCAGCTGCCCCGTCTGGATAAGGGCTTCTATCTCGTTCTTCAAGGCCCGGCAATCATTGGTGTCGTGCCCGTGGTCCCGGTGATAACGGCACCACTTCTCTTTATCTCTTTTCTTAGCAGGGGTGTTCATCCTCGGAGCAGAAGGTATGATCCCTTCCTTCTCAACTTCCATCAGAATGGTAGAAACATTAGTGGTGAGGGGAGTGAACTTCTCGAATCGGGGGGGGAGGTCGGCGCTGGCCGGCATTATCCTTCTGGAGCTTCTTGGCTCCTTCCTCTTCTGTTCCTTTTCTCTTGAACCCGGAGGAAGACCCCTCCAAGTTGGGGCGGTGCTCGGCTTCTTCGGCTCGAATATACTTTTCACTTCGGAGGAGGAGGTCGGAGAAGTTCTGAGGAGGCTTCTTGGCGAGGGAGGAGCGGAGGTTGGGATTGAGGACATTAGACTGAAATGTTGCTACAGCGACCGACTGGTCGAGGGATGCTATGGACCTGGCTTCAGCTGTGAACCTCTTCACATAGTCTTTCAACTTCTCACCCTTCTTCTGGTGGAGGTACAGTAGTTGTTGGATCCTGTAGGCAAGACAACAAACACTAGAGGGGGGGTGAATAGTATTTAATAAAAAACTGCGGAAATTTTTCTCGGTGCAGTCGACTGAGGTAAGGACCAGTCGACTGATATGTTCAAAATAACTGAAAATAACAACTCTATGCAGTTGACTGCTGAAAGAGACAGACGACTGAAGGCACACTGAAATTACAACTACAAACGGTACTGACCAGTCGACTGATGGTGCAAGGAGTCGACTGTTCAGAGACTTTTTGCAGAATTAAATTAAACCAGAGTAAATGCAAACACAAGATAATCAATCACAGAGTACACAAGATATATCCTGGTTCGGTCCTCCCGACCTACATCCAGTCCCCAAGCAACCCACTTGAGATTTCCACTATTCTTGAAAAATTACAAGAATACCCTACGGCGTTTTGACAACAACCTTGTCTAACCCGTAGTCCTTTCTCTCAACCAGAGAAAGCAACCCACTCTTCCACCAAGAGTGAAAAGACACCGACTCTACAACCAAGAGTCAAAAACACTCTCCAACCGAGAGCAAGAGTACAAGAATACTTTACAGTCAACCTATAGCCTTGTTGTTGTATGTGTTGATGCACGTGGCTAAAAGAATAGGTCGACTTCTATACTCAGTCCAGAGCGAATTCAATGCTATACTGGACTGAATGTAGAGAACCAAAGTGTATGAACTTGAAAGCTTTGTTTCTCACAGAAAATCACTTAAAATGTTCTTCAAGAATGCTCGGAGTTCAGAGAAAAAATTCTGTGTAAATTCTGTTGAAATTCTGTAGATCTTTTCAGTGAGATCTGAACTCTACTTAAAGAGTTTGATCTCCTGAACGTTGGGAAAACAGTTACTCAACTGTCAACCAACGGATTGAGCTTTTGAGTTTGAAAAAATTCGATTTTGAAAAGCAGAAAACGATCAAAAGCTCTCGAACAGTCGACTGGGTTGCCATATGAGTCGACTGATCAGAGTTTGAATAATTTTAAACAGTTTTGTACTATCAGTCGACTGGCAGAAGCTTAAGTCGACTGGTACTTAAAAGTTAAAATTCTTCAAACTGTTTTGACTTCTTTTTGGGGGTTTTTAAGAGACACACATTATGAAATTTTGAGTGTGTGTGTGTGTGTGTTGACAAGGCTTTACATCAGACTAAGACTCAACAGAAAATAAAATACAATGTTTACAAGACACAACAATATAACACATTGGAGCTTGAAGTCTTGAGTCTTGAGTCTTGCATTGAGTCTTGATCCTTGTCTTGAAGTCTTCATCTGTATCTTTTTGAGCTTGTTCATTTGTTCAGCTAGAATTGTCTTTGGTCTGTGTACTGCAATGTTAGCTGTATAACATAGACACATGTTGCACTATGTTGTGATCATCAAAATCAAGAATCAACATTCTCCCCCTTTTTGATGATGACAACACAATAGCTGATAACAATTTATATAGAAACATTCAAGCATAGGTTTTAAAAAGCTCCCCCTATTAAAAACACAATATGCATACATAAAACAAATTCTTGACATAAAGAATGTATCAGTCGACTGAACAATAGATCAGGCGACTGAACATAACATGAAAATATATCCAAAAACAGTTAACAAGTATCACAGATGCAGCAAGTATCACAGCTGCAGCAGCAGTCGACTGTATCCTTGGGGAAGTCGACTGACCAGAGATATTTCAATACTCAGAATACGCTGAACAGTGTAACAATGTTTAACAAATGCAGAATATAACACATAGCATGCAGAATATAGCACATAGCACAGATAGAACATAACACAGATAAATAAATAAAATATAACTCAGATCTTTCTTTCTTTCTCTCCCCCTTTAGAATCATCAAAAAGCACAAAGTAACAAGGTTTTGCATTAAAGAGAGAAAGGCTAATACATAACAATAAATGCATTAAAAGGAAAATTACATAAATAATAAAAAAGGAAATAAGTAATCTTCAATCATCTTCATCGGAGTCTTCGTCATCATCTTGAGAAGGAGGATGAAACTGAGAAGTGAAGAGATGAGTTAGGTTGTCTAGTTTGGAGTCGAGGGTATGGAGTTGGGTATCTACAGAGACTGAGTGGTTCATTAGGTAGGACACACAGTCGTAGAGAGTACGAGGGTCATCAAAATTGGCTTGAAGAATAGGTGGATCATCAGATGTAGAAGGTTGAGAGGGTCTGGGTCGAGAAGTAGAACCTAAAGGAGCTTGGGAGAGAGGAGGAGATCTAGGGGGTGATCGAGTTGGAGCATCAAGGAGTTTCATACGTGCCAAACTAGCACGATCAAAACACTCATAACGAGAAACAACATTTGTCTCCGAATCAAGATCAACTCCAAAAGCTATAAAAACTCTAGTGAGAAGACCGCCAAAAGGTAAAAAGTGAGTGTGGTCTTGATTAAGTTTTGAAAATATAACTTGACCCCAATTAACAGCAATTCTACCAAAAATTGCATATATAGCTTTTTGTAATTCAATAGAATAGTGGTCATAACTACCCTTTTTAGGAAGGATGTTATAGGCTAATATTCTACCGACAAACTTAGCAATTGGTTTGATATTTTTGCTTGTCATTGGAGGGTTTGAATTAGGTAGGAAAATTCTAGATAAAATAGAAGGATTATCTAAAAGAATTTCATCAAGAGGCAATCCCACATCATCAATACCCAAAATTTCATTAATCCTAGTCGGTGTGAGTGTCATTCTAACATTCTTCACAGACGACCGGATTTGGACATCCCCATTAGGTTTTTGCACAACTCTCATATTTGTGTAAAACAAATAAATGAGTTGGGGATAGTAATTAGGTTGGTTTGATAATGAGAGAAAGTCATAAAGACTGCAATTTTGAAATAGTGGAATAAGATTAAAACGGTCTAGGTCATCAAAATTTACAAATCTTCCAGGGAAGATTTGAATGGTACAAAATACATACCAACGATCAAGAAGATCGGGACTCAAAAGATATTGAGTGTATTCTTGTGAAGAAGCAGTACCCTCATGAGATCGTTTCGATCGTTTGGGTGCCATGAGAAAAAAAATCGAAAGGGTTATACCTAAGAAAAGAGAGAGAGTCGAGCAGGAGCAAGCACAAGCACCACGAAGAGAGCAGATCACCTTCTTCTCCAAAAGCTAGGGTTTTGAAATTGGGGGTAAAAAAAAACTTGAGAACGGTAAGGAGTGAAAGCGGCTGGTGAAAAGGGGTTTTAACTGTGAGGGAACGGCTGAGATCAAGGAGAGGTGAAATCGACGGTGAGGATTAAAGATCACGGGTGAAAAAATGAATGAATTCCATCTCAAAAGACGTGATGAATAGTCGCTGAAGATGATTTAGCTCGCGACAGTCGACTGGTAGGAAGATCAGTCGACTGAGTCGAGAAGAAAATAAACATTTTATGTCAACTAATCAGTCGACTGGTAGGGGAACTAGGCGACTGGTCAGAGAGAAAAAAGAAAAAAAAATTGGTATGTATTAAAAAACCAGTACAGTCGACTTACTCAAAAGTATAGTCGACTTAATAGTAACAATTTTCAGCAAATATCAATAAAATCACAAATTCCAAGTTCTCTTCTTAAATTAATGAAAGTATCTTCCTTAAGGGGCTTGGTAAATATATCTGCTACTTGTTTATCAGTAGAGATAAAGTCTAAAGATATATCTCCTTTTAAAACATGATCACGTAGAAAATGATGTCGAATATCAATATGTTTCGTACGTGAATGTTGAATCGGATTTTTAGATAGATTAATTGCACTGGTATTATCACACAGAATTGAGGGTTTCTCAAATGAAATACCATAATCTAATAAGGTTTGTTTCATCCATAAAATTTGTGCACATGCCAAACTTGCAGCGATATACTCAGCTTCTGTGGTTGATAGGGATACAGAGTTTTGCTTTTTACTGCACCAAGATACTAGGGAATGTCCCAAAAAGTGACATGTACCACTAGTACTCTTGCGATCAGTTTTGCTTCCAGCAAAATCGGCATCGCTATAAGACAAAAGTTGAAAATTATCAGTGCGTGGATAAAATAAACCATATTCAGATGTGCCTTTAATATATCTTAAAATTCGTTTCACTGCTTTTAAATGAGACTCTTTAGGACTAGATTGATATCTAGCACATAAACATACGCTGAACATAATATCTGGTCTACTTGCAGTAATATATAAGAGTGAACCAATCATACCTCGATAGAGTTTTTGATCAACACTCTTACCTAATAAGTCTTTGTCAAGAGTAGTAGTAGTAGCCATAGGTGTGGATTTACTACTAGTACTATCCATGTTAAAACGTTTGAGTAATTCCTTTGCATATTTGCCTTGATTGATAAATATGCCATTTGAGGACTGTTTAATTTGAAGTCCAAGGAAATAATTGAGTTCACCCATGTGACTCATCTCAAATTTATTTTTCATGGTATTAGCAAATTCTTGACATAGATTATTATTAGTAGAGCCAAAAATTATATCATCAACATATATTTGTATGATTAAGATATCATTCTTAACTCTTTTGATAAACAAAGTAGTGTCTACTTTACCTATTTCAAATCCTGTTTCTAAAAGAAAAATTTTCAAACGATCATACCAAGCACGAGGTGCTTGTTTAAGACCGTATAAAGCCTTTTTCAATTTATAAACATGATCTGGAAATTGTTCATGTTCAAAACCTGGTGGTTGTTTAACATAAACATTTTCCTTAATAAACCCATTAAGAAAAGCACTTTTCACATCCATTTGATAAAGTATAAAATTCATAAAACAAGCAAAAGATAATAAAATATGAATAGATTCTAGTCTAGCAACAGGAGCATATGTTTCTTCAAAATCTATACCTTCTTCTTGATTATATCCTTGGGCAACTAATCTAGCCTTGTTCCTTATAACTTGTCCTAATTCATCTAACTTATTTTTGAATACCCATTTGGTACCAATAATAGTCTGATCAGGAGGTCTAGGAACTAAATCTCATACATCATTCCTTATAAATTGGTTTAGTTCATCTTGCATGGCATTCATCCAATATTCATTCTCACAAGCTTCTTGTATATTTTTCGGTTCAAAATCCGACAAGAATGCTGTATGAGAGATCATATTAACATGTGAACGTGTCTGAATACCATGGGAGATGTCACCAATTATTAAGTCATGAGGATGATCTTTAACTTCAACAAATGACTTTGGTAAAGTTGAAGATATCTCAATCGGATCAGTCGACTTGACTTGTTCTTCAGTCGACTGCTTTACGTCAGTCGACTGCTTTACGTCAGTCGACTGGTCGAGCTTATCAGTCGACTTATCAGACAGATTAGTTTGCTCTAAGGATTTAATCACATTATCTAAAGGTGATAAATCAGTTTCATCATCTTTATTTAAGGTTGATGAAGGTAAGGATTCATCGAATGTAACATGCATTGATTCTTCAATAGTCAATGTAGACTTATTGAAAATTCTATATGCTTTACTCCTATTTGAGTATCCCAAAAAGATACCCTCATTAGATCTATGATCAAATTTGTCTAAATTATCTTTTGTGTTTAGAATAAAACACTTGCAATCAAATGTCTTAAAGTAAGAGACTTTAGGAATTTTATTAAAAAATAACTCATAACAAGTCTTCTTTAGTTTAGGTCTTAGAAGAATTCTATTTAAAACATAACAAGCTGTAGCAACAGCTTCAGCCCAAAAATGCTTTGGTAAATTGCTTTCAACAAGCATAGTATGTGCACATTCTTGCAAGGTCCTATTTTTCCTTTCAACTACTCCATTTTGTGGTGAAGCTCTAGAAAATTCAAATGAATGTGTTATACCATTCTTGTTGCAATATTCTGTAAATGTTTCATTTTCAAATTCTCCACCATGATCACTTCTAATAGTGACTATGGTTAGAGATCTTTGATTTTGAACACGTTTACAAAAATGTGCAAATTCTTCAAAAGCATCATTTTTATGTTTTAAAAAGAATGTCCAAGTGAATCTTGAAAAATCATCTACTAAAACAAACACATATCTACTTTTATTTAAAGAAGCAACTCTAGTAGGGCCAAATAAATCCATATGAATTAATTCAAGTGGCCTACTAGTAGAGATTACGTCTTTTGTTTTAAAAGTGGATTTGATTTGTTTTCCTAGTTGACATGCATCACATAACTTATCCTTTTTAAATGATAGTTTTGGCAGTCCTTTAACTAGGTTATATTTAGATAATTTTGAGAGATTTTTCATGTTCACATGTCCAAATCTTCTATGCCATAACCAAGATTCATTGTTAGAGGCTATTAAACAAAAATCATTTGAAAAATCAATTGCATTCAAACACAATTCATAAATATTATTTTTACGAAAACCTTGAAAAACAACATTTTGCATAGTAGAATCATAAATCAAGCATGCATCTTTTTCAAAAACTATTTTATATCCTTTATCACACAATTGACTAATGCTTAAAAGATTATGCTTTAAACCATTAACCAATAGCACATTTTCTATAATTGGGTTAGATATTTTACCGACCATGCCAATACCGATGACTTTGCCTTTGTTGTTATCTCCAAAGGTGACGGTTCCTCCATCTATACTTTGAATGGTGGATAGTAGGTTGGCATGCCCTGTCATGTGTTTTGAACAGCCGCTGTCTAATATCCAGCGTTCTTTCTTGGGTACCTATAAAAAGTTTAAGGTAAATATGGTACCATTTTTATTGGGTCCAAAACACATTAGTTTGGGGGAAACCAAACCCATAAAGAGTTTGACCTTCCTCCATAAGCAGGAATATAATAAGTAGAATTACACACATTTAACATATATGAGTTAATATAAGCAATTCTATCATTCTGTTTTAGACTAACTGGAACCCATACTAACTTGTTCTGTCCAGTCGACTTACCAGTGTTATTCAGTCGACTGTTGGTGTACATCAGTCGACTGGTAGATACACTAGGTCGACTTATAAGAGGTTTTGATCTCGTGGAATAAGATCCACTTTCTCTGGACAGACGACTGGTTGTATGGTTCAGTCGACTTAACCGAATGTTAGTTTTGCTTTTATCACTGAAACTTACAACTTTTGGCTTTGCAAAGAAATCATACAACTTGTGTGTAACACTAGAAATAGCTGCTGATTTATTCTTACTAGTGTTTAAAACAGGAGATTCTTTTACTGAAGATTTTTTAAAACCAAGTCCATATTTTTGACTAGATGTAACTTGATGATGAAGCATATTATTTAAATTCTCTTTGCCTTTGTTAAACATAGATACGTTCTTTGAAATCTCTTCATAATTCTTTTTGAGAGTTTCAAGATCAGTATCTAAACTTGCAATGCGAGAATTTAAGGATTTTACTTCCTTATCAAGGTTAAGATTTTCTTGATTAAGTGTTTGATTCACTTTCTCAAGATTCTTAACTCTAATCTTTTCTTTCTTTAACTCTTGGAATATTTCATTAAAAGCATCAAGAAGATCTTCGGAATCATAATCATTACTTACATGTTCTTGTGCAGCCATAAAACACACATTTGCCACTTCGTTATTTTCATCCGTTTCTTCTTCGGAAGATGAATCACTATCATCCCATGTAGTTTGATAAGCCTTCTTGTTTTTGGCAAATTTGTTCTTTGGATATTTGTCCTTCTTGAAGTTGGATGATTTTCCCTTGTTCTTTGCATTTTCTAAGGGACAATCCTTCTTCATGTGACCTATTTTATTGCACCTGAAACATGTAGGAGGGTCATTAGAATCTTTAACTTTAGAATGAAACTTACCCTTCTTTAAGAACTTCTTGAATTTCTAAGTGAACATTGCTATTTCTTCTTCATCTTCTTCCTCATCTTCTGAGTCTGTCATGGCTTTAAAAGCCAGTGATTTCTTCTTTGCTTGGTGTGATTCTGTATCTTTCTTTCGATCTTCAAGTTGGACCTCATATGCCATGAGATTGCCAACAAGATTCTCGAGAGTAAGTGTTGACAAGTCATTCGCTTCCTCTATTGCTGTGGTTTTCTTCTCCCATTCTGGAGTAAGTGCACGTAGGACTTTTCTAACCATCTCTGCTTGAGTATAAGTCTTTCCAAGCGCCACAAGAGAGTTTGTGATGTCTGTGAATCTGGTAATCATCTCGGACACAGTCTCATTGTCCTTCATTCTGAACATCTCAAACCTGTGGACAAGAACAGAAATTTTAGACTCTTTTACTTTATTCGTTCCTTCATGTGTTACCTCGAGTGTATGCCAAATTTGATGTGCGGTTGTAGCATTGGATACACGGTTGAATTCTTCTTTTGTAAGTGCACAAAATAAGGCATTCATTGCTTTGGCATTGTTCAGAGTCTGATTCTTTTGATCATCATTCCATTGTGCATATGGAATGGTAGGGGCAGTATATTCCGTCTCTGTCATTTGCCATATCTCATAGTTGATTGATTGGAGATAGATTCGCATTCGGCACTTCCAATAATTGTAGTTCGTTCCATCAAATAGTGGTGGCCGTTGTGTAGATTGGCCTTCATGGTACTGATTTGTATTTGAAGTAGTTGCCATAGCCTATAACCTTGCTCTGATACCAAGTGTTGGATCCTGTAGGCAAGACAACAAACACTAGAGGGGGGGTGAATAGTGTTTAATAAAAAACTGCAGAAATTTTTCTCGGTGCAGTCAACTGAGGTAAGGACCAGTCGACTGATATGTTCAAAATAACTGAAAATAATAACTCTGTGCAGTTGACTGCTGAAAGAGACAGACGACTGAAGGCACACTGAAATTACAACTACAAACGGTACTGACCTGTCGACTGATGGTGCAAGGAGTCGACTGTTCAGAGACTTTTTGCAGAATTAAATTAAACCAGAGTAAATGCAAACACAAGATAATCAATCACAGAGTACACAAGATATATCCTGGTTCGGTCCTCCCGACCTACATCCAGTCCCCAAGCAACCCACTTGAGATTTCCACTATTCTTGAAAAATTACAAGAATACCCTACGGCGTTTTGACAACAACCTTGTCTAACCCGTAGTCCTTTCTCTCAACCAGAGAAAGCAACCCACTCTTCCACCAAGAGTGAAAAGACACCGACTCTACAACCAAGAGTCAAAAACACTCTCCAACCGAGAGCAAGAGTACAAGAATACTTTACAGTCAACCTATAGCCTTGTTGTTGTATGTGTTGATGCACGTGGCTAAAAGAATAGGTCGACTTCTATACTCAGTCCAGAGCGAATTCAATGCTATACTGGACTGAATGTAGAGAACCAAAGTGTATGAACTTGAAAGCTTTGTTTCTCACAGAAAATCACTTAAAATGTTCTTCAAGAATGCTCGGAGTTCAGAGAAAAAATTCTGTGTAAATTCTGTTGAAATTCTGTAGATCTTTTCAGTGAGATCTGAACTCTACTTAAAGAGTTTGATCTCCTGAACGTTGGGAAAACAGTTACTCAACTGTCAACCAACGGATTGAGCTTTTGAGTTTGAAAAAATTCGATTTTGAAAAGCAGAAAACGATCAAAAGCTCTCGAACAGTCGACTGGGTTGCCATATGAGTCGACTGATCAGAGTTTGAATAATTTTAAACAGTTTTGTACTATCAGTCGACTGGCAGAAGCTTAAGTCGACTGGTACTTAAAAGTTAAAATTCTTCAAACTGTTTTGACTTCTTTTTGGGGGTTTTTAAGAGACACACATTATGAAATTTTGAGTGTGTGTGTGTGTGTGTTGACAAGGCTTTACATCAGACTAAGACTCAACAGAAAATAAAATACAATGTTTACAAGACACAACAATATAACACATTGGAGCTTGAAGTCTTGAGTCTTGCATTGAGTCTTGATCCTTGTCTTGAAGTCTTCATCTGTATCTTTTTGAGCTTGTTCATTTGTTCAGCTAGAATTGTCTTTGGTCTGTGTACTGCAATGTTAGCTGTATAACATAGACACATGTTGCACTGTGTTGTGATCATCAAAATCAAGAATCAACAGTAGTAAGATGCTGGTCTTCTCAGTTCTACGGATACTTACAAAATGGGTGACGAAGAGGGTTTCAAATTGCTCGAAGGAGAATATTAAGGAGGGGACAAGGCGAGAGTACCATTCTCGAGCTGGACCCTTGAGAGTTGCGGGGAAGGTTTTGCAGAGCAGGGCATCGGAAGCTTGGTGGATGAGCAACAGGGTCTTGAAGCTCTCGATGTGATCGACGGGGTCAGTCTCCCCGGAGTAGGTCTCAAATTGAGGAGGCTTGAAGCCGATTGTTACAGGTGCATCCATTATGGTTCGGGAAAAAGGAGGTCTGCTAGGACGAAGGGTCCTTCCTCTAAGCTCCTCTTCTCGGTCTAACTGACCCAAGTGCCTCTCCATCTCATGGAGACGGCGGTATACAGCATCGTCCCTTCGATGGTAATCAGCCGAGCCTCTAGACTCGTCTTCATACGAGGGAGAGCGGGGGCTACGACGTCGGTAGCTCCTGGAGCGACGAGGACTTGGAGTACGTCGGGAGTTGCTAGGAGCGGGAGGAGGAGTTGGGGATCGTCGGCGAGGACTTCGAACCGGAGGAGGAGAAGGAATATTTGGAGCATTAGTGTTAGGACGAAGATTGAGAGCTTGCAGGACGGTCGCTTGGAACTGCTGGAACTCGGCACGAGTGATGGGTGCCTCATCGTTCCTCGGCTGTTGCCAACCTGCAGGGGAGTGTGGTCTTCTTCTGTGATGCTCGGGGGACTCTCCCCGCCCCCTTCGGATAGGAGACCTTCTGTATTCTCGGCGGCAAGGAGATCGCTCATCCGGACGGTGTTGGCGGGAGGTTCCCTCTCGAGCCCGCTTTTCATCCAGATGGCGGCGAAGATCCTCGTCCTTCTGCCGGTTGAGGATGGTGTTGTGGAGACCGGAAGCTCGGGGATGATGGGAGGCCATAGAGTCCGAAGAGGCGTTGTGGATGGAGACGTGATCCGGATGGAGTGGTTGTTTCTGCAGATTGGGACCCCTAGGAGGTTGCTGGTTCTGCGAAGGAGGCAGGTCCTGTTAGAGTGGGTCTTCCGCTGGAGGAGGAAGTTGCCCTTGCTGTTGAGCGGGCTGGGGAAGAACTTCCTGTTACTGATCGGGGTTGGGTCCTTGATTGGAACCTCTGGATCTGACTTTCCTAGGAGGCATGGCTGGAGGAGATCTGACCAACGGGAAGAGGAGAGGTTGATATTCGTTAGTTTCCCACAGACGGCGCTAATCTGTTGCCGCTAAATTTGGTGTGGGGGCAAACAGATAGTATTTGTGGATTCTTAGGGAAACTGAATAGTAAACCTGTATACCTGTTCCGTCGGAGTTTGACGCCGAATCCTGCCGTACACCTGCAAAAAGTGCGAGACACCGGGGTTGTTCCCGGCGACGCACCCTCCGACGCTCAAGTCAGTAATCAAGGAAGATTATGAAAGAGCGCAAAAACTGGAGAAAGATTGATTACCTCTCAATGGAGATGGATGGGGGGTATTTATAGGCGCCGTTGGGACCAGATTAGGAATGTAATCCCCCTGTGGTTAGATAAGGAATGTAATCCCTAATCCCCGGTGAAGGGATAGATATGAATCAAGGCCGTTGATTAGGATCTAACCAGAAACCCTAATTCTATCCTTTCTGGACCGGGTTTGCTACGGGTTGAAACCCGCACCCAGTTGAGGTGGATCCGTTTGCGGGTAAGTGGGTCTTCGGGGAAGATAACCAGTACCCGCTTCAGACCCGTTGGTAGGTGAAATTATCGTTTTACCCCCGGAGCTTCAAGATTCGTGCCCAATTTGGACGGTTCCGATTTAACCCCATTTTTGGCCATATCACTCGGTGTGCTCCTCTTCTGACTTGGAGTACACGAGGATATCGTCGATAAACACCACGATGAAAGAATCAATGAACAGCCTCAGAACTCTGTTCATCAAATCCATGAAGATTGCGGGTGCATTCGTCACTCCAAATGGCATAACTAAGAATTCGTAATGCCCATGTCAAGTTCTAAATGCAGTTTTGTGCACATCTTCAGCTTTCACTCGAACTTGGTGATATCCTGATCGAAGATCTATTTTGGAGAATACAGCTGCTCCTTGTAGACGATCGAACAAATCATCAATTCGAGGAATAGGATACTTATTCTGAACAGTGACCTTATTCAGCTCTCGGTAATCGATACACATTCTCATCGATCCATCCTTCTTCTTTACCAAAAGCACTGGTGCTCCCCAAGGTGACGCACTAGGTTGAATAAAGCCTTTCTCCAACAGTTCCTTAATCTGCCGTTTCACCTCATCCTGTTCCACTGGAGCCATCCTATACTGTGCCTTAGAAATGGGTGCACTTCCCGGTTGAATAGTGATGCTGAACTCTACATCACGATGTGGGGGTAACCCAAGAAAATCATCCAAGAACACAGTCGGATAGTCCCGAACTACAGGAATCCCTTGCACTTCCACAGGGGTCTCTTCCTTGCGGATAGTTGCCACCAGCTTAGAACATTTCTTCTTCTCTTGAAAAGTGACTTCAGGTCCACCTGGAGCCTTCACTGTTACCGTCTTGGTCTTACACTCGATGCTTGCACTGTACACCGACATCCAATCAATGCCAATGATAACATCGACTCCCAAGATAGTCAGCTCGATCAGATCAATCCCAAGATTCGATCTCCAATCACAATCTCGCAATCAGCATAATACTGATCAGTGGTTAAAGTTTCTCCTGATGGAGTAGCTACTGCCAAGATCTTGTCTGGAAAAATCTTCAGTTCAACTCCCAACACTTTAGCAAATTTAGGAGACACAAAAGTATGAGAGGATCCAGTATCGAACAACACAACAGCTTTCATTCCATTAAGATAAAGTTCTCCTGTTACATAATACACACTAATTACGTAACAGTTCACTTAATAAACGGGAAAAAGAAATGACAAAAACTACTAAACATCAGCCCTCGTACCAGTGATGACATGATCTACTTCATCAGCATCAGCTTCCGTCAAGGCAAATACTCGCCCTGGTTGGTACGGTCTATTCCCAGTCTACTGCGCTGATACATTGCGATCACCATTCCGTGGTTTGAGACATTGAGATCGGTAATGTCCCGTTTCACCACAGTTGTAGCAAGTTACCGCAGGAGGTCTCACCACATTGTTCCCAGGTCCTCCAGCCACACTAATAGCGTTCGTCCTTGTCGGTTTGAACCTTTATGCAGATGGTTGCCCTTGAAACTCCCAGAATTGGCGGGCATCTTTCCAGACTGCCAGTTGTTCCTCCGGTTCTGAACAACATGAAACTGTTCCATATCTGCTTCCGTCGCTGCTGCTCTCTTGACCAACTTGTCAAATCTTCTGATACCAAGAGGTATCATCCGGGACCTCAAGCTTGGCCTCAATCCATGCTCAAACTTACGAGCCTTCTTAGCTTCATCCATCACTAATTCAGGAGCATACCTAGAGAGCTGAGTAAACTTGGTCTCGTACTCTCTCACTGACATGCTACCTTGCTGTAGTGATAGAAACTCCATAGCCTTCTTCTCTTGAACATCGGAGGGGAAATAGTGACTGCGGAATTCTTCTAGAAATTCCTCCCAGCCAAGAATTATGCCTCCCATTGTCCTCTTCATCGACTGCCACCACACAGCCGCGTCCTTCTCAAATTGTAGAGTCGCCAACTTCACCTTACTGCCTTCAGAGGTCTCCAGCACTTCAAAGATTGTCTCTACTTGACGAATCCAGTTGTCAGCCGCATCAGGGTCTGACTTCCCTTCGAATACCGGTGGTTTCATTTGTTTGAACGATTCCACTAGTTTAATCGCTTCGGGCACAGGATTCGTAGGTCCCCTTCCTTGGATCATGGCCACGGCATTGAGCGTCTGATAGACCCTCGCAAGTTCCGTTTCCAGATCCAGACCTTCACCATTTCTAGCTCCTCTTCTAGCCATATTCTGATGCAAAAGATCCATTAAATTCGAAGTATAAGATATGAATTTTAAATCAACTTGCATTTCATTGAATTCCAAACTTTATACATTCGAATTGAAAAACATTTCTTGACATCAGAATGAAAACAGTAGAAGCTACAACAGTCTAACTCCTACGGTTCCTCTTCGTTTCTCGAAGTTCTCCCCGTAGTTCATCAACTTCATCCTTCAGCACATCGGTCAGATTCTTTCTCGTCTTGAGTTCCCATACCCGATGACTGAGAACAGAAAAGTCGTCCTTGCGCTTTGCCAGCTGAGCCTCCAATAATCTGACTCTCTCTCGCAGTATTTCTACCTACCTCTGAAGAGAAGTCACAAGATTATTCGGAACTGGTTCTTCTTCTTCGTCAGAAGAAGAGTCATTAGATGAATCCGGAGGTGGGGTGATCTCTCGGGATTCAGGCCATTCTTCTCCGTCAGAATATGCTTGCCCTGGATAGTACTTGTCCTCGGAATCTGCCTGTCCAGGATGGTACTCTTCCTCAATGATATGCCAGTCGTCGTCTCCAGCAGGGTCGAAGTGGTCAGCCATCTTAGAAATAGGGAGGAAGAAGCATAAGTCATAGAGCAACACAAATGTAAGTCACTTACATTTAAATCTCTAGACTCAAACACACACTCTAATGTCCACTTCTAGCTTGTCGTTCCTTATAAATTTGTACAAGTGTGGAAGTGTGGCTCTGATACCACTCTGTAACGCCCCGAATCCCAAATACACTGAATTCGAGATGTTCTAATCTTTTCGCTTCCTTTAGTACAATTTTACAAGGAAATTTGAACTTTTCACTTTACATCAGAGTACATGATTACATTACACTTTACATTGCACAGCGAAAGTAAACTTTACAATAATGAAACAAATATACAACAACATTGAATAATCTTTAAGCATTTGTTCCTCTTTAATCTGTATCAAGCCATTTACCTGCATATAAGACTGTGGGTACGTCAGTTTATTCAACCGATGATCATTATACACGGCCATCCTCTCTATGTCGGAAATAGTATAACTTATTTTCCATATTTAGCAAACACAAACTTGTCACACATCAAACTAAAGGGACTACCCTATTGATGTCGTGTTGTGATTGTGCACTTAGTCCTTAATGCATTTATTTATATTACATGACACTAATGCGCACTTGTTCGGATTCTATGCATCCCATACTACATAGGTCCGAGGGCAAGCCCTTAATCGTTCTTCATCTTTGTAGGGTTCAATCCCTCGTCATGACTTAATCTACTACTGTAATTACGGTAGGTATCTTGATGATCTATGAGTACAAGTACGTGTACAGAAAATCCTGCAGGGGAATCCCACGTCATGTCACGACGCATCGTGAAGACAGCCTGTGGCAATTCAGCCTCACTTCATGGCACACGATCCTCTTGCAGTCACCAAACATCCCACAAGCGTCGCCACCGGGACGATAATTCTGGAGTAGTGCTCACGCCATGTCTTGACGCATCAAGCAGACAGCCTGTGGATCACTCTCACACCGCCAATCCGATGGCCCTCATACTCGTGTTTTTCTCCTACTTTCATCACGTCTCCACTATGTACTAATCCTTAGTTTTTATCAAAATCATGAACAAAAATCAAAGCTCTAGAGTTAGCCTCTCCACTAAACCGGACTTATTCATTCATTCAAACACGACCAACCTTGGTCTTTCTTTTCAATTTTCAGTTCATTTATTTCCAAATGCCGGGGGAGACTTAGCTACTCTTTTTGTTTCAATTTTCAATTCACAATTTCCAAATCGAGCATTTCCAACTCATAAATTCCCATGTTGAGTCATCATACTCAAAAGTATTTCTCTTTTCAAATCATGATTTCTAATTCGTTCAAATAGTCCATAGCTATACATGAATTTTAATTATTCATCATGTAACTCATGAAATGTTACTTTCACATTGAAATTCACATCACTAACGAATATTCACATTTCATATTTTTCACACTATTCTCAAATGAGAATAATTTGCATCACATCATACAATATAATTTCTTTTTGCCACATTAATTCTCTAATCCTTCACTTCAAGTCATTTTTGCAAGATATAATTTCACAACAATAAAAATATAGAACCATAGTTCTATTTACACATTTTATTCTCAAATCATGTTTTATTTCATGCAAATAATCTCCAAGTTATTTTTCTTAAGTCATACATATTTTTAGAAGAATAGTCATATTTTTTTCCTAATTTTTTGATCAGCAAAACATCCCAAAAAAATATTTTTCTATAACTGCCGAGCCCCAGATTCGAACCCAGCACCACAGAGAAGACAACCGAAGGCACAGGCCACTAGGCCGCTTGCCCCAGCAGTATAGATAGGCGCTGAGAGTATTAAATACTCTCGGCCGCTGATCTTATACGTTTAAAAGAAAGAAACAAAAGTATGGTGCCACAGAGATTCGAACCAGCAACCTTAGGCCGAAAAGCACTGTAGCGATCAGAGCCATCCCGACCGCTTGAGCTACGCGCTCAAGTTGTCACTAGCTTAATTCAAATTTCATTTAACCCATAGTCTCTGTTATTTAGAACATTTTGACGTTCATCAAAATTTCATTTCACATTGTTCTTACTAACACACTGTAAAAATTCCAGATTAATCGTTTTCATCCTGAATTTTATTCCAGTATATGAAAATAATTTTCTTAAATAATTAAACATATTTTTCTCATTAATTAACACATTTCTACCATACAATTTGGTTAATGTGATATACTACTACTAATACATTCTTTTTCGACATTATAATTTCATTAATCTCTACACCAATTCTCTACTCTTATTCATTTTCCAAACATAAAAATTACATCTCAATTTATTCGTTACAACACCATACAAAGTTTCCAATTTAGCACATAAAAGTGACATAGTCGATATACTAATTTTTTGCACATAATTTTTCATGCTACTAACAAAGGTTTCTTCACACAATTTATAACCATATTCGTATTGCACACAATCTTGAATTTTACTAATAGCGACACACATAATTTGCATATCAACAATTCAATCAATTAGAGATCATCTTTTCAATTAAATGTGCATTCTTATTAATCATTTTCATGCATCATTTTGCTAATTAAATCTAGCATGCATTCCTATGTTAGAAATAGAAAAAATTTACCCACCTTATTGAAGAAAGATACAATTAACAACCTCCTAGACGAATGTCCTTGCAACATGAGTGCACCTCCTCCTAGACGACGCGCACACAAGCCTCCAAGCACACCTCACCGAGAGCTCCTTGATGGTAGCCGGCCTCTCCTTTCCTCCTTGTTGTTGCAAGCACAATCCCACACACTCTCAATCTTTTAACTCACAAAGTCACTACTAGATAATATAATTTAGACTATAGGTTTGGAGGGATTAATAAGCACAAGAATAACTAGCCATTGGGGGGGGGGGGGTATTTATACTAAAAATCAAAGAGAATGGAGGGCTAGGATCAAGTAGTTGGTTATAAGATGGAGGGCTAGGATGAAAGTAGGAGTTGCATTAACTACCCACAACCAAGTAACCACCACACCATGATTTCCATTAAAATTTTGATTTTCCCTCCAAAAGAAGCAATCCGGCCTACTTGGGGAAGTGCATTTGCACGTGTATGTGCAATGCACGTGCATGCCACTTGATCCAAAAATTGTATATTAAATTTTTGTATAAAAATAAAATAGTCTTTAAATTGTATTCTACATGACAAGTTGTATAAAAATAGTTCATGGGCTTTAGTTTATGGGCCAAAATAATTATTATACAATTAATAAATTAAATTAACTTTGGGCTTTTAAAAAGAAAAGGCTTTTTGTCTAATTAAAAGAAGGCTTTTGTATAAAATAATTAAAAGCACATATTAAAATATCTTTACTCATCTTGATGAAAATATTTACCAAAAATATTGCAAGTGCACACTACGTGCAAAATAAACAATTTTTCATTAAATGAAAAATCAGGGCATTACAACGAGCTCCTTAGCTTCATGGATGCCTTCTCCGGATATAACCAGATTAGAATGTTCCCCCTGGACATCCCGATGACCTCCTTTATCACCGATCAAGGTCTCTATTGCTATAGAGTAATGCCCTTCGGGCTCAAAAATGCTGGTGCCACCTACCAGTGCCTCGTTAACAAGGTCTTCCATAATCAGATTGGCCAAAACATGGAAGTGTACGTCGATGATATGTTAGTGAAAAGTATTTATGGGTCCGACCATGTCACCGACCTACAAGAAGCATTCGACGTGTTGAGGAAGCATAATATGATACTAAACCCGAACAAGTGTGCATTTGGGGTCTCAGAAAGTTCCTTTGCTTCATGGTCAGTCAAAGGGGAATTGAAGCCAACCCCGAAAAGATCAAAGCCATGCTGGATATGGCTCCTCCTACAAGTGTGAAAGAGGTTCAAAAGCTGACAGGACGTCTCGCGGCCATAGGGCGCTTCCTGTCAAAGTCAGGAGAGAAGTGCCTTCTTTTCTTCAAAGCCCTCAGGGGGGCTAAGGGTTTCGAGTGGGGCCAATAGCAACAAGAATCGTTCGACCAACTGAAAGTCTATCTGGTCAACCCCCACTCCTCAGCAAGCCTATTCCTGAGGAAACAATCTACCTCTACCTCGCTGCCTCCGAGCAAACCCTCAGTGCTGTCCTAGTGAGGGAAGAAGACAAGGCTCAGAAGCCTATCTATTATGTGAGCAAGGTTCTCAGAGATGCCAAGCTCTGCTATCCGAGATTGGAAAAGATAGCCTATGCCTTGGTAATGGCAGCCAGGAAGCTCCGCCCTTATTTTTAATCCCACTCAGTAGTCGTTCTTATCGACCAGCCGCTCAAGCAAGTCCTGCACAAGCCCGAGACCTCCGAACGTCTAATGAAGTGGTCGATCGAGCTGAGTCAGCATGACATATCTTATCGACCTCGGACCGCTATCCAAGCTCAAGCTCTGGCTGAGTTTATCGTAGAAAGTACTATCCCAGAAGTGAGTCAAGCCGCAAATTGGCCACCCATCTGGACAGTATATGTAGACGAGTCTTCTTGCGCCGAAGGGAGCGGAGCCGGAGTCATTCTGGCAGGCCTAGATGACTTCGTTCTCCAATACTCCCTCCGCATCAACTTTAAATCCTCCAACAACGAAGCTGAGTATGAGGCCCTGATAGCAGGCCTGGGTATGGCTCGCAAGGCAGGGGCACAGCATATCCGAATATTCAGTGGCTCGCAGCTGGTTGTGAATCAAGTCTTAGGAAAGTACGAGGCGCGAGACGACCGAATGGCTAAGTACCTAGCCAAGGTCCGAAGTCTCATGGATTCGTTTGAAGAGGCACAAATCCAGCGGATTCCTCGAGAAGAAAACTCCCAAGCAAATGCCCTCTCCAAATTCTCCTCCTCCTCACTCCAAGGTCTCGAGCAGATCGTCCTAATCGAAGTACTCCTAAGACCAAGCATAGAAGAAGATGCCCCCGACTCGATGGAGTCGCTGCCCGCCCAACTCCGAAACAACTGGATGAAGCCTTTGATAGAATTCCTCAGGGATGGGACCCTTCCCCAAGATCCAAAAGAAGTCCGTCGAATCCGAACGAGAGCAGAGTGGTACACCCTTGTTGAAGGAGTCTTGTACAAATGCTCCTATACCCAAGTAGATGTCAGACCCTACTTGAGATGCCTCTTCCCGGAGAAGCCTCATATGCCCTGCAAGAACTCCATGAAGGCATAGGCGGCGCCCACTCGGGATCAAGGTCCCTCGCTAAGAAAGTTTTAAAGTACGGGTATTTTTGGCCTACACTACTTCAAGATGCCGAGCAACACGTCTAGCAATGCAGCCCTTGTCAGCAGTTCTCCAACATCCGTCGCCTACCCCAAGCACAACTCACATCTCTCTCAAGCCCGATTCCCTTCGCAATGTGGGGGATGGACTTGCTAGGTCCATTTCTACCAGCTCCGGGCCAGCTCAAGTTCCTAGTCGTGGCAATCGACTACTTCTCTAAGTGGATCGAGGCCGAACCTCTAGCCACAATTACTGAAAACAAAGTGCTGCAGTTCTTCTGGAGAAATGTAATTTGTAGGTTCGGCATACCTCGGGTCCTAATAACAGATAATGGAACACAGTTTATAAGGACAGCGTTCTGATCTTTGTGTGAAGACCTCGGCATTCAGCAATGCTTCTCCTTCATCTCCCATCCTCAGTCTAATGGTCAAGTAGAGAATGCCAACAGGCAGATCCTCTCCGGCATCAAGAATAGATTAGATAAGGCCACCAAGGACTTATGGGCAGAACAACTTCCTAACTTCTTGTGGAACTACCGCACTACGAAACGGACCCCCACAGGAGAGTTGCCCTTCAATCTCACCTATGGGTCCGAGGCTGTGATCCCTTTAGAGGTTGATCTACCATCCCCTCGCCTTACTGCTTATGATGAAGAACAGAATGCCAGAGATCTCCGAGCGAATTTGGACCTGATTGACGAGCTCCGTGAAAGAGCTTCAATTCGCCAGCAAAATTATCGGAGAAGAATCGAGCAGGCCTACAACAAAAGAGTCCGTCCCACGGATCTCAAAGAAGGAGACTTAGTCCTCAGAAAGCTAGCTATCTCGTTCCCCAGCCAAAAGAGTAAGCTAGCTCCGAATTGGAAAGGACCGTACAAAGTTTCCAAAGTAGTCCGCCTCAGAGCGTATTGTCTTGAAGATCTTGAAGGAAGAGAGATACCCAGAACTTGGAATACCGACCATTTACTGAAGTACCAAGAGAGTGCCTGAACACCTCTCTGAGTACCTTTAAATGTCGAGCCAAGCCTATCTTTTTATTTGTACTTTATTTTCTCATTGCAATAATGGCTTGCAACTTAGAAGCAGCCGATTAGCAGCTATCAATAAAGAACTTCTTTCCTCTTATATTTCTCTTGTGATTATTTTGTCTCTCTGTTTAAGACCTTTAATGACGCTTATTCAAATGACGTGTTCGGAGTCCAAAACTTGGCTCGATTCCGCTTCGCAAGCTCGCTCTTAAGTGCATTAGAAGTGGTTCGTCATTCGGAACTGCTCCCACAACCATTGAAATTTACTCGAACGATGTGTTCGGAGTCCAAAACTTGATCAATTCCGCTTCGCAAGCTCGTTCTTAAGTGAGTTAGAAGTGGTTCTCCATTCAGAACTGCTCCCACAACCGTTGAAATTTACTCGAACGACGTGTTCGGAGTCAAAAACTTGGCTCGATTCTGCTTCGCAAGCTCGCTCTTAAGCGAGTTAGAAGTGATTCGCCATTCGAAACTGCTTCCACAACCATTGAAATTTACTCGAACGACGTGTTCTGAGTCCAAAACTTGGCTTAATTCCACTTCGCAAGCTCGCTCTTAAGCAGTTAGAAGTGGTTCGCCATTCGGAACTGCTCCCACAACCGTTGAAATTTACTCGAACAATGGGTTCGGAGTCCAAAACTTGGCTCGATTCTGCTTTGCAAGCTTACTCTTAAGCGAGTTAGAAGTGGTTCGCCATTCGGAACTGCTCCCACAACCGTTGAAACTTACTCGAACCATGTGTTCAGAATCCAAATCACTTGGCTGGACAACTGAGTTCCTACCACTATACTAGACATGGGAGAAGAGTACTTAGAAGAGCTAACCTTATGGTTCGTTTAAAGTTGAAATAATTCTTCTAGAGACTGCTCTCCACTGCAAGAAACTGGCTTCTCTTACAATTCGCAGTAGCTCTCACATGGGGGAGGCTGCAAAAACCATAGCACCGCTTACCTCAAGCTCATAAGGTTGACATCCCCTGCCTTTAAGAAGGAAAATTTGCTTCTGATTTTGAGTAGTTGACAGGTTGAAGTTGTACTTCTCACTCTGGGATTTCGGTATGCCTTGCCGAGCGCTCTTGGCACCGACGCCCAAACGTGAGAAAAACTCTCGCGTTGGACTTCGGCACGCCTTGCCGAGCGCTCTTGGCACAGACGCCCAAACGTGAGAAAAAACTCTAGCTTTGGACTTTGGCACGCCTTGCCGAGCGCTCTCATAAGCGAGCAAGAAGTGGCCCCCCCTTTCAAAAGTGCTCCTACAACCACAGATGACTAACAAAACACACAAGTCCAGAAGAGGGAACAAGCTTTGCTCCTATAAAGTTTGGGAACAAATCAAAATTACAAGATGGTACTTTGCTTTACAACGAAGTTACAGGAGTTAAAAAGCTAAAATTACAAGCATTTCTCTTTACAACGAAGTTACAAGAGTTAAAGAGCAAAATTACAAGACCGACTCCTCGTACTTAGACAGATTTAAAACTTGGAAAACAAAAGACTGCCTCAATGCCTCCTAGGTGCAGGGATGTTCCGCTTTAAAGACACCCGAGGGCGGCGGTGCCTAACCTCGAGCCCATCCCTAGACCGACAAACTGAGATGTATCTTCTGCGCTACTTCTAACAGTCGCACCAACGGACGCTCCGCTCGAAGAGATAGCCACCCCACTTTAGGCATCACCTAGACTTTTCCGAGCAACAGGCGAACGAGTCACAAGCTCGTAGAAAGAAATGCCTCCCTCGCTCTCTTCACGGGTACACGAAGTGCTTCTGACATTGATCGGTTCCGAATGGGGCTTGAGGCGAGCAACCTCCGCCTCTAGCTTGACTATTCGTCGCTTTAGAGAGTCATCCTTCACGGCTATCTTGAAGCGAGGGGGCACAGCGGATCCCGCGGCACTAGAGCTATCGACAATAATTCGGCGGAGCTGAGTAACCTCATACTCTTGTCAACCGTAACCCTCTTCAACTCGTCGACCTCCGCCGTCAACTCATTGCGCTCAACCATCAACTTGCCCACCGCCGCTGTTAATTCTTCTTCCTCCACCAAAAGCTCTTCTTCTACTATCTGCAGGTGGTGGATTTCAGCTAATAGTTCGTCCCTCTCCGTTGTCATCTTCGACAAAGAGTGGCAGAGACACTTAAGTCTCAAGCCGAGTGTAAGGGCTGTTGACGAGCCATCATCATCGCCTTCAGGGGTCATCTCGGCAAGCCTCCTTTCTAGTCTCCAAATCTCGATGTCTCGGCGGCCTACAATTAGCTGCAGATGATTTCGTTCACTTTCGGCTCTGCACAGCCCCAACTCAACTTCATAAAGGTGCTCTCGGCACCTAGCGAGACACAACTTCGTCATCCCTAAGCCGACCTCGGAACCTGACTCCTCCACCGCATGAGTTGCTTTGACAAGTTGGGTCACCTCAATGAGCTGAAAAAATTAGCAAATTTGGTTAACACAAAGGCAACTCCTGAACAAGACAACGTGAACACTCAGCCAAATTTCAAGAACTTTTGTAAACTCATTGACATACACAAACATTTAGCCGAACTCAAGAAGATGGATTTTTCATTCATTCCAAAAAAGTGCGGTGGCCAGTCCGCAATTAGGCAGTACATCAAAAGGTACAAAAAAAAAGAAGAAGTCAGGGGACGACCTCTTTCCCAGGACGACGGGATTGGATGCGTTCGGATTCCCCCGAAGGAGGGACCATCGCTAGCAGAGTCACCTCGGATCCCTGGCGTTCGCCGATGACCTCGACCTCGACATCCTCTTCGTCATCCCCTCCTTCCCCCTTGGACTCGGCGTCGAAGCCATCGACGTGGTCAGGGAAGAGCCGCCATCCGGAGCAGTCGACCTCGGGGTACCGCTCCGACACTTGCTCGATCGCGCGAGCATACGCCTTGGCCATGTTGGCCGCGAGGAAGCCCTACGCTTTCTCTATAGTCGCAGCTTTGGCCTCTTTCGCCGCTGCAACCTTGGTAGCTTCCACCGACCCGGCCTGCTGCTTGGTCGACTCCTCCCTCTGCCAAAGCAGATCGCCCTCGAGCTTCATGACAAGGCCTTCGAGGTATTCAAGCCTCGTCATCTTCCTCACAAACTCGACCTTCAATTTGTCAAGCTCGTTGGCGAGGCGCGCTTTTTTAGCCCGAGCACGGTCAACCTCCTGCTTGAGGTCCTTCTCGAGCTCCGTCATCTTCTCCATAAGATAACCAAAGTGGACAGTTATTTGCAGCCGAACAAAAAGGGGGGGAGTTAGAAAAAAAAACATGCAAGTTATCTACAAGGAAGGAAGAGATACTCACCGATACCGCCGAGCGAGCGATCTCGAAGGCATCATCACTCAAACTGCAGGCGTCCATGGTAGCTCGATCGTTCGGCATCGCCAGGGGCTTCACCGCCTGCATGCTCGACGTCGAATTGCCAAGGAAGCCATCATGTTTCCGAACTTGCCAGTGCGGAACGAAAATCTTCTTGTGTTCCTCGTTGAGGAACACCTCGGCGCCCGTCGTCAGCGAGGGCGCCTCCATCCTGAGCGCAGCAGCTAGCCGGCTATCGGGAACTCGTCGGCCCCGGTCGATGGCGAGGCCGCTGCTGGCGCCCTCCTCAGGGTCAAAATTGTCAAAGTCTCTGCCTCCGGAATGGCAGCATCGACGGTCTTCGGCTTCCCCGAGGCCAACTTCGTAGCGACCCTCTTGCGCTTCTTAGGCACCTTACTTTCGAGGGCTACCCTCTGTGCCAGAATTGTATCGTAGTCCATAGTCTCTGCAGCAAGAGAAGTTGTTCAAAACACAAGTTATGATCAAATAAAAAGAAAAAAAAAACAACGGATAAAGCCGCGTACTGGGGTCTACGCGACAGAGCCCTCCCCTGAAAAGCGCGTCTTCGGTCAGATCTCTCCAGTCAAACTTTGGCCGGTCAAGAAGAGTCTAAACCGCCTCTTCTTCATTGGGGTGGAGCACTGGCGACTCCCTCACCCTCTTCGTTACCTCCTCCACCCAACCTGAGGGAATCGGCCATGCTTTGCGACTCTGAACTATGAAATACTTGTCCCGCCAGTGCTTTATTGAGTAGGGGCAGCTGACGAGCCGAGCACCATGCCTCGGAGCCAAGTAGTATCTGAACTCGGCCTTGTGTTGCTGATGAAGCAGATAAAGTGTCCGGAGCACCCTCACCTCCGGCTCGATCTCGGCTGCCTGGCAGTGGAGCGCGAACCCGTTGATGACCCTCCACGCATTCGGCATTAGTTGGATGGGGCTGACCCCGAACCACCTAAGCACTTGAACTGCGAGCGGGTGGAGAGGAAGCCGTGCCCCGGCGATGAAGGCGTCGACCAGCCCGAAACACATGTTTACTGGCATCGACGAGTTGGCCCTCACCCCGGGACCCGACAGCATCAACTCGTACTCCTCCGGGATATGAAAGCACTCCCGAATTGCTGCCAAGTCTGCCTTGTTGAGAATGGAGACTATGTCGTCTGCTTCGTAGGTCTCTCTCGTTGTGTTCTTCTCGAAGCTCTGCCCCCTCCCATGTACTATACGCTCGGCGTGCTCCTCCGGAAGTTCCCGGACCCTATGGAGCCCCGTAAGCACCCCTGGCAGTCTGCCGAACTCCCCCATACACTTCGGATCTTCCACTATGGTGTCTCGACCATCAACTCTCCCGCCCTTGTCGGTGAGAGGTCTTTAACTCGGAGACGGCGCTTCGCCAGCAGAGGGGGAGGGCTTCGAAACAGGGGAAAGGGACATTTTTCTACTTGAAATAAACTAAGTATAAGTTACCCTGAAGTGACAGTCGCGGTCGGAGTATTCCCCGGAAAACGGTCGACGATCGCCGGAAGCTCTCGATAGTAAAAATCACCGCCTGAGTAAAAATTTGAGAAGTGAAGAAATGAGGGGGGGTTGAGTTTTATAGAAGCTGGCACACTAAACAAGGATGTTGGGCCTCAAAAGACCAACAATCAGGCCCATTTACGCAAAACGAAAAAAGTTGTACCGCTGCATTAATAACTAACGGTCAAAGTCGTCAAAAGATCAACGGTCAAAAGAACAGCTGTTATCCTCACTTTGGGACCTCGGCATGCCTTGCCGAGTGCTCTTGGCACCGACGCCCAAACGTGAAAAAAATCCTTACTTTGGGACCTCGGCATGCCTTGCTGAGCGCTCTTGGCACCGACGCCCAAACGTGGAAAAAATCCTCACTTAGGGACCTCGGCACGCCTTGCCGAGCGCTCTTGGCACCGATGCCCAAATGCGGAGAAAATCCTCACTTTGGGACCTCGGCACGCCTTGCCGAGCGCTCTAGGCACCGACGTCCAAACGTGGAAAAAATCCTCACTTTGGGACCTCGGCACGCCTTGTCGAGCACTCTTGGCACCGACACCCAAACGTGAAAAAAATCCTCACTTTGGGACCTCAGCACTCCTTGCCGAGCGCTCTTGGCACCGACGCCCAAATGTGGAAAAAATCTTTACTTTGGGACCTCGGCACACCTTGCCGAACGCTCTTGGCACCGATGCCCAAATGTGCCTCACTTTGGGACCTCGGCACACCTTGCCGAGCGCTCTTGGCATTGATGCCCAAACGTGGAAAAAATCCTCACTTTGGGACCTCGGCACGCCTTGCTAGGCGCTCTTGACACCGACGCCCAAACGTAAAAAATTCTCACTTTGGGACCTCTGCACGCCTTGCCGAGCGCTCTTGGCACCGATGCCCAAACGTGAGAAAATACTCACCGTTGGACCTCGGCAAACCTTGCCGAGCACTCTTGGCACCGATGCTCAAACATGGAAAAACCCACTCCGGACTTTGGCAAAGACTCGCCGAACCCCTTGTTTACACGTGTTGCGGCGCCGAGGTATCTCTACACCTCGGTAGGAGATCCCGAAACCCTCCAGACTTTGACCTCCTTCTTAACACGTATTTGGAAGGGATCGGCAACGTCGTCAAAGCGACTTTCCACCGAATGAAGAGAAACACACCTTCGAGCAACCACAGGCCTTAGATCTCCCCAAAATTCGTGCCCAATGCTGATGGAGAGCCCAGATCTTGCCACGTCACAAATGGGATTAAAAATTAATCTTCTATTTATTAAAATCGAATTATTTATTTAAAAAATTGCGAAAAATGATTAAAATTTTGGGGAAATTAATTTAAAAATTCTAACAAAAATAATTATAAATTCGGAAAAATATTTTTGAGGCTCTGGGTAAATAATTATTGCTTAAAATAATTAATTAAGACCCCCGGACAATAAATCACCACTTCGTAAAATTAAATAAATGGTCCAAAAAATAAATAAAAATTGAGAAAAATCACCAAAAGTCCAGGAAAGCTCAAGAACAACCTTGAGTGCGCAACTAACTCTGAAAGTCACCATAATCCCTCACATAAAGATTCGACACCCCTCTTTCGGACTCCGATAGGACTCCGCAAGCCACTAAAATAGTAAAACTACTCCTCAAAGGCTGATCAAACTCAGTCTTCGGAAGTGGGGGGCTCGTGATATGGCTAAAAATGAGGTTAAATTAGAACTGTCCAAATTAGGCACGAATCTTAAAGATCAGGGGTAAAATGGTAATCTCACCTACAAACGGGTCTGAAATGGGTACTGGGCCCTTTTTCCAAAGATCCAATAACCCATGAACGGATCCATCTCAACTGGGTGCGGGTTCTAACCCGCAATAAATCCAGTCCAGCTAGATAGAATTAGGGTTTATGATTATACTTAATTAACGGTCCTGATTCCTTTTATCCATCCACTAGGAAGTAGGGATTTATCCCAAAACTGGTCCCTAAGGCGGCTATAAATACCCCCCATCCCCCACTGTTAAGAGGTAATCAATCTTTTGCCAATCAAAGCTCTTTCATAATCTTTCTGATTACTGACTTGAGCGTCGGAGGGTGCGTCGCCAGAATCAACCCCGGTGTTTTGCACTTTTTGCAGGTCAGCAGCGGGAGATCATGGTCAAACGCCGGCAGAAAGGTGTTTCAAGTTTGACTATTCCACATCCCAAGAATCCACAAATCTATCCGTTTGCCCCCACACCGATTTTAGCGACAACACATAGATTTTCTTACATTTTGTATTTGTTTGTCCTTTCTTCAATTATCTATTTTTTAGGTGTCTACTATATACTTTGTCAGCATAATCTATAGAACATTCCATCCCGAAATCTAATGTCTGCACTAACAATGTCCCTTTTTTAAGTTAACTTCTGCACTAATAATGTTGGATTGATATTTGTATGGTACTATGGCAACCAAGCTGCTAAGTACCTTGAAGCCTTTGAATCAGTTCTGTTTTACACTTCATTTTTTCATGAGGTTTAGTTACAAGCGATTATAACCTTCAAGAGTTTGGCTATTCTTTCTCTTTAATTTGTTCTTAGGAGTAGAATGTAAATTTCCTATTAAATATATCATCTCTCTTCTCCTAGATTATCTATTTTAGTTCAGGGGAGTATGATTGAGAAAGCCTTAGATGATGATAATGAAATTCAAACCTCAATCTTTATAATCTCTACTTTTGCTCCATATTCCATTTTAGAATCCAACAACTGTAAGTAGTATGCTTTTTTTGTGTAGTAAGCTGCACAAATTTATTCTTTTTCATGTAAGATATAGATATCATTGTGAATTACTTTACTTCTTTAACATGCATGAGACATGACAGTGAATGTACTATATGAGTTTTTCTTCTTCTTCTGGCAATTTTGACTCAGGTCTTTCTTTTTGACAGCTTTGTGCTGCCTTGAACATAAATAAACCAAGCGTGGATAGAGACCTTGATGTATACTGCAACCTCATCTCCAAATTGGTAGAGGCAATGGAGCTCCTGAAGGAATATGTGGATAGGTAAAATATTTATCTTTCCTACATCAAAATAAATATATATTAATATCCCCTTATTACTACAATATTAGATGGAAATAAAAAGCTAAAAAATGAACCATCTTAAAATATGTTGTGGAAAACATTATCATTTATTGGTTAGTTTTGCTGTCATAACTTTGGTAGGAATTCACCCATATCGGGATGTTTTTAGTTTGTGAATGCAGAAATTTGACTCCTGGCCTCGTGTTTGGAATGTAGCTTTCCAAGCTCATCCAAACAAACACCACAAAAAAGAGAATAAAACAAACACAAACATGCAAGATATTGTGGTTATACCCAAACCTGGTCTAATCAACAAGGAGCTTGAGAAGGATATTAACTATAAAACTTTGGATAACAAGAGGATTGAGGATTACTTAACGTCTTAATTTTCATATATGGGATCTCTATAGTATTATTCCAACCTTCAAACATTGTACAAGCTTACAGCTACAAGATATTTCATGAAGATGGCAACCCTATTTATGTACCATCTCTCTTGATGAAATACCTCGTCTTTGGAGAACTAACAGTACCTTTTTGATGCCAAACACTAAAACATTGATCTTCATCCTTGAGGCATCATGACTCTATTCCATATTTCCATTAAACTCTTCTCCATGTCTTCCTACCAAACATGATATCATGGAGAACACCGTCCAGATCTTGTCCAACCTTCCCCTTCGTACTCTTAGTAATAAAATGGCTTATGGCGCATTAATGTAATAGCTAGCCAATACACAGAATAAACTTGGTTTAGATTGTGTTTTTTTGCTTTTCCTAATGCATTGAAAGTGAATACAAGGATGTTAATAGAATTCCAGCAAATCTAAAACGTGTATTGTACAATCTCCTCTTACCCTTTTTTTTTCTTGCAATATTTCAACATATGAAAGGAAACATGGAATATCATGTTCTTTTGACAAAGTAACTTACCATAACAATATTGTACTCTTGAATTTATACATTTTTCACGTGCAAATTCAATTGATTTAGTGTTATACAGAAGCCTTCTCTCTAATTCTGTAATTCCTGGTTGCAGAGAAAAGAAGAAAAGAAAGGAAAGGGTTGGATTGCAGCAAGCTAACGAAGCCATTACAAAGTGCTCAGGAGATGTTACAATTTTAAGCCATTAAGCTCGAGGCAAGGTATTTCTTGCCATAACTAATTAGTGCTTTCTTGACGGAGCTTTAACCCAGTTCCTTTTCTTCTTTGAGGCAAAATGAGATCATAGTAAGTGGACATATGCTTTATATCAGGATTTATACATTCAAATTGTACTATTTTGGAGTGTAATGATCCAGATACATTGCATCCAACTGTTCGTATAGTTCACTCCCTCTCCTCCTCTTGCTACATAGTTCTGTTCTTATAGTTTCTCCATGTTTCATATGTATTCTTCTGCGATCATCTGTGATCGGTAAATTCATGTGGATCACTATTCTCCAAAATAATGCAAAGTTTGTATTCTTTCTACATCACAAGTGTTTCTGTATTATTTTGCATTTCTGCCAAGTTTTAAGCATATAGTTGTCTTCTTTTTCACTAGTTTCCTTCTTTCTTCTTCTGATCAGTTTTAAGCATGTTTGCCTTCTTTTCATTTTCAAAATTGTAGTCCAATGAGAAGAAAGTATGTAGGTTAGCCCTCTTATAAATTACTTATTTATGTACTGTTATTATTATTTGTGAGGAAGGATATACACACTACACAGCAGACCTGCTACATAGTTTTGTTCTTATAGTTTCTCCATGTTTCAGGTATGAGGTACAAATTAAGTGGATATGGATGTTACTATTGACATATTTGTTTTTGTTGTTGGTGGAAATGGAACTCGATAACCATATTTAACTGAAACAGATTTGAATTAGGATATAATATGGATATTTTCCAGATATTACTGAATCTGAATAATACTAAAGTTTAGTGAGAAAATGAGTTAATTTTTCAATTTTATTCCTTTAATGTATAAAATACAATTTTTTTTGCAAACTTGCATTATTGGATATTTACACACATAATATGGCTAATTCCCTTTAGCTTTTCTTGCTCAGGTTCGTTATTTAGCTTCATGAAGTTACTTTAATAAACATTGAATGCCTTGTCTTCTGATGTGGGCATATTGTGTGATTGAAACTTTCATCCTATTTCTTTCAAATAAGCTCAATCCATGATTTATGTAAGTTTTTGTTTATTTACATTTATTGGCTGTAACTATGCACCTTTCATCACCAAAACTGTCATACAAGTATCATATATTCAGAGTTGGGATATAACTTAAAGATTAAAATTTTGTGGGGCCCTATTAATTATTGCGTACTTCATATATATGAAAACTATTATTTTATTGAGCTCAGGCTTTTGTACAAGTGTATAATGCTATATACATCTCTTCAACTCTCATTGCAGGTCATGGTCGCGAGCATGGGCGAGGAAGAGGTCAAAACCGAGGAAGAGAGGACGTAATGGGCCGATGATGAATGGAGGAGGATCTGGAAGGGCTAAAATAGTCAACTGTGTTGCTTTTAGTGTTTTTGGATTAATAACTAGTCTTTTTTAGTATATGCACTTTTTAACATATAACCCATGGAAGGTTGTACTCTGTATCATGATGGGCTGATAACTGTGATTTTCATGTGTTTCATTTTTAGATTCAACTAATTGTAGTGCATTTTAAAATTATTTTTAGCAAAAGGCTTTTGATTTTGGTATATGTTCAATTTTGATGTTTTATATATATATGCATCTAGAGAATTTTCAAAACTTTTCTATGCATCTATAGATTTTATTTTTTTTTTTTGCATACAGGTCAAAATAAATAGCGTTTTTAAAATGCTATGAAAAAAAAAACCACTCTTATAAATGATAGTGTTTTCGAAACGTTATTAAAGGCATAGTGTTTGGAAAATACTATAAATACAATAGCGTTTCGACAAACGCTATCATATTTATAGCGTTTTGAAAACGCTATAAATATGATAGCGTTTGTCAAAACACTATGGTATTTATAGCGTTTCGAAAACGCTATATATATGATAGCATTTGTCGAAACGCTATATATACGATAGCGTTTGTCGAAATGCTATCGTATATATAGCATTTATACGATAGCATTTTCCAAACGCTATATATATGATAGCGTTTTGAAAACGTTATCGTATTGATAGCGTTTTCGAAACGCTATTCTTTTTATAGCGTTTTGCGGAAATGCTATAAACATACCATAGCGGGGGTATTGACAGCGTTTGCAAAACGCTATCATATGTCTTTAATAGTATTTACAAAATGCTATCAAATGGCATATATGTTGTAGTGTCCCTCTTGGAAGCTTAGACTTCTCTCCTCTGTAGTGGCCTCTCTCCCCTCTGGTGTTGCCTCTATGGTCAGGACGTCTAACCCCTTCCTCTTCTCTGCCTTTCTTCACCATCTGTCGCTCTGCAAAGTTACTTTGGCACTCCCGTCTGCTGTTTACCATTTTTCTTATCTACTTGAGCTACAGGTTTTGTTACTTTCTTTTCTCGATTTGGATTTTTTACCAGTTTGCATTGTTCATTAGTTAAAGTTATTATTGCTAGTATTCAACACGTGTGATGCACGATTTAATCAATATATAGTTTTTAAAATAATATAATATAGCACGTGTTAATAAATATATATTTTTTAAAGTAATATAAAGAGTATAATGGGAACATTTGAGTTGTACGTGCAATGCACGTAAGTTGGTAAATTTAAATAAAAAGTGTATATTGGGAGAGTTGGAGTTGCACGTGCAATGCACGTAAGCTGGTAGATTTACAAATGAGGCCTTCTCCCATTATAATATTAGAGATTACAGATTAGATATTAGAGATTGTTGTTGTTATTGTTGCTCTTGTTGTTATTGCTGCTATCTCTGTTTCTGTGCGTGTCTAGGTTTAGAAGTATGGCACGTTTCTGGAAGAAGAAAAAAAGGTACGAGAAAGGAGGAGAGAAGGGAAGAATTTAGGATAAAATGTCATAAACTGATCACTAGTGTGACCCTGTGCAAATTGCACAGACTAAAATAATTTTGAGGGACTCATAAAATTATATATTACTTAAAAATTTAGAAATACTTCTTAGCTATTTCAATCACAATATAATGAAAAGATGGTAAATCTACAAATTAACTAATTCACACTTTCAAGCCAACCAACATCATTCTATATATCTATTCAATTAAAAGAAAATTAAAAAATAGTCGAATAATTACTGAAATTTAGAGATGCTAAGAAAGAGACTTACAATCTTGTCAGATTCCTCCATTCTAAAGCTTACTTGCAAATACTCATATTGTCTGCGAAGTTCCTCAATATTTGCCTCCAACTTTTCTATATTACTCCTTAGTTGTGTCTATATAAAATGATCATACTATAAAACACACATACAGTACTATAATTCACCAAAACTTTTCAAACAAAAAAAAAAATGTAGAAAAGATACCACTATCTGCATGTTGTTTTCCTTCTGATTCCAACATATTCGGAAGCTTCTCTTGCTTCATCAAATTCTCATCTTCTCATTTCATCAACCATTTGATGGAAGTCCTTAGCTTTCTTATACATTCACTCATTTGTTCACTTTTACCCTAAGAAAATAAAAATAGTAAAATACAATAATGATAAAATTGACCAAACTATTCAACTTTCATGCTTTTTACCATCATCTACAATCCATCGTTCTTTGTAATTGAAAATTTAATGATAATATTACTTAAAATGCAAAAGTTCAAATGAAAATAGATATCAATTAGAAGAAAAAGCCCTCATATGCAAGTCAATTCGTTTCAATTTCACACTTGACGATCCCCTTGCTTCTAATCCGAAACCTTACATTATTAGATTTGCATCTGATACTGAATCTCAGAACTTGATCATATTATCATAAAAAAAGCAGAAAAATACTCAAACACAAATAAATTAAATATTATTCAAAAAAAAAAAAAAAAAAAAAAACTGAAACAACAATTCTAATTGAAAAAAGATTGCTAAAATAATTATGAAAGATTGCTAAAAATAAATGAAAAGCTCAAGAACTTAGCAAAAGTAATTTTTCATGAGAAATAATTATAAGAAGTAGTGAACAAAATTACCATCAAATTGAAGAATAAAAGTTGATCTTCAGGTAACCAACATCTGGGTTAATTGCAGCGACGGCATGACATACAGGCCTAATTGCCATCTCCGTAATATCTGGGAGTACACATTGGAAAGAGTAGTGTAGATCAGTGAATAAACAAAAACAAACATATAATCGCTTACATTACCTCTTACTTTCCCACAGTTTATTTTTTCCTTCATCTCTTCGCCTTCCAAAATCCCAATTTTTACCATACCCTCTAAAATCTAATTTATTTGGATCTGAAGAAACAAAGAATCAAAAACAGAACATTAGTAAGGATTTGGTCTAAAAATAACCAATCTTTATTTTTGAATTCATAATTAGGGTTTTTTTTTTAAATTTAAAGAATTGAAATGCCCTAATTTGAAATCAAGAGTAAAAGCGGGTGGTAAACTAGGGTTTCATGAATACAATATTACAAAACAAATTAGGAATTCAAAAACCCTAATTCATTAGAGAATTCTTACCGGCGGTGTCATCACCCATGGCAAGCCAGCGAGCGTCGACGGCGAGGATTTGGGCGGGTTGGCAAACGACGACTGCTGTGATTTGGGGGGGAGGAGGGTTAGCGGGATTTTGAGGAGGGAGAGTTGGGAGAGGAAGGATTTTTTTTGTTTTGTATTTGTTTTTGTTTTTTATTTTGTTAAGTAAAAAAAATGTGGTGTGCACGTGTTAAGGTAGGTGTGATTTCCTGCTTTTGCTCTCCTTTCTCCATTTCAAAATGGAGAAAGGAGAGAGGGGGTAGGCCTATTAGCTTAAGATATAGTATAATTGCACACAAACATAAACAATTTATCAGATATTACGTACGTAGGCTTATGGTTTTAGAAGTTTTCTTTTAGCTATACCTGTTACAGAACCTGACTAATTCCAATAGGAAATTTAGCTCAAAATTAGCAAAACGTAATAGCTAAAAGTATTACATGAACTCAATTCTCAAATATGTTATGTGTTGCATGAAACAAATTCATCTTGAACTAAGCATAATTTCAAAAGAATGCGAATTTGAATAATCTGAACAATCTATACAATCTCATGCATTTCTATTAAAAAATTTGTTAAAAACAAATATCCTGCATAAAGATACACATTTGTAATTCTTAAAAAGCATTACATATAAAGTATAAATGAAATGATTAGGGGTTTATGCTAAGTTCGAATATTTTGAAATGCCTGTAGAGTTGAATTAAGTTAAATACTTTAGAATTAAATTTCCGCTATTAATTAATTGCTTTTTAAGCTATATGGCGCTATTCTGAAGGTTAATGCAACAATTTCTGCCCTGTTTGGAAAATCTATGTTGGCCTATTAATATATTGTCATATAAGATCCCTGAAGTTGAGCAGTGCTGCAGATCTAGATGCTTGCAGCAACTACAGGTTAATCAGCTTTCCCCCTTGATGGGATTAGGTTGTGTAACTGAAAGGATTGATTCCTAGCGCAAAATATTGGTTAGTTTCCATACACAAACCTTACCCCCTCTTCTAGAATAAAATAGTAGGAAGGTTGTTTAATGAGTCGAGTTGTGATAACATACTCAATCTAACTTGGCTCTTTAAAGATGTTCGATATAAATAAAGTTAAAAATATTTATCCTCCCCTTTACCAGAGAGATTAATTCCTTTTCGGCTTTTTTTCTGAGACATAGTACATTGTGTAATTTTATATTATGACATCGGTATCACGGTTGGTTTGTCATTTATCAGCAATACTAGATTTGCCCGTGGGCATGTGCCTACGGCACGTCTTCGGAACGATATAATACACGAAAAGCCCTGTAAATAGTAAAACAATAATTATGTAGTTCAAATTTGAATAGTATGACCATAATTAGTTGTAAATAAAAGTCCATGTTTCCATTAGTATATGTTAAAAAATAATTATAAATGAGGGTATAAAATCTAACTTCTTAGAACTTTAAATGTAGAAAATGATGAAATTTTAACTGTTAAAGAGATATTTGCTATTTTCAATATAACATGTGCAATAAAAAAACATAAAAATTTTGAAAATTTATAAAACTAAAATCTTAAAATCTAAATTTATAAATAAAGAAAGAAAAAATGAGAGAGAGATATAGAGAGAGAGAAAGAGAGAAATATGAAAAAGTGTAGGGAGAAGATAGAAGAGAGATAGTAATAAAGTAATGAGTTTTTTTAGTTTTGGGGGGAAATTTTTTGATTTGGGGGTTTGAAATTTTGGGAGGGAAAATATGTTTTGTGAGGTTAGATCTTGACCTTTGATTTTGGGAGGATTGAAGGTGAGCCACTTGATAGCTTTCTTTGTATTTTATTATATAGATTTGTGGGAAATCTAAACAAATTCATTACTCCCTATCTTTCAAAATATAAGTCTAGTCTTTGTTTTGTGTTTCATAATATAAGTTATTATAGGTTTTTAAAAGAGTGACAAGAGATTTATTTGTATTTGATCCTATCTTATATCAATCAAATATTAAAAGAGTGGCCACTAGACCTACGTTCTAATAATCTATTTGTATTTGGTGGAGCACATGAATCACCAATATTGAATTAATGATATAGTACTATCCAAATATTGAACCAAAATACTTAAAATTAAGTTATAATAACCCTTTAAAATTAAAGATAGAAAAAATGGAGAGAGGGGTAAGGAGAGAGAAAGCCGTCTTCCCTCGGGACCTGAGCAGATCCTATGCCCAGGTTCTTCGACTTCCACCCCCGAGACCCCCTCGTCATCATTATACACGCCAAGTACCTCTTCAATCCCCACGCCTTCCCACACTAAACTCCAAAACCCCACTGCCCCCTATTCTTTCACATCCCACTCCTTATCCCGCCTCCAAACCAAAACCTTTTTTCCAACCAAACCCTATTGCCATTTATCCTCCAATAAAAGCTGCTTGGCATCAGAACAACCGTAGATCTACTAAGAAGATGGAACGATGCTGTTTCAAATGTGGCGATGATGATCATGCCACGGCGGAGTGCAAGAAGCTGGGTTTCCATTGTTTCAATTGCAGAAAGTTTGGGCACAAGGTGCGGGATTGTCCGCTCCACAACAGGAGAGATTCGCTGGTGATTGGTCTACCCACAACAATGCTATATCCCAAGCTTTGTTGGCGCTGCATGCAAGCGCCTTCCTCCACTTGAAAAACCCACGCCACATCCCTCAGACCAAAGATCTCGAGTGTGCTTTTAACTTTTCCTAGGGAAGGCAAGGCCGGTGGTGGGTGTTGAAGAGGGTCTGTAATGGAGTCTATCATGTTCAATTTCCAACAACCACCGAGGCTGAAGCAGCGATTGCGGAGGGAGTGTTTCAGTTCTCTGGGTTCAGTGCTACCTTCTCTCCATGGTCGGTAGACTTTGGAGCGAGATTGAGGCCGAAGCCCTGCTTCATATGGATCAACTTACCTCTCCTACCTTTTCATCTATGGAATAGGGAGTCCATTGACTGCCTGGTCAAGCCCTTTGGTAAGCTAATCACACTCAGCCGCAAAATGATGAATGCGGATACCCGGGATCAAGCACTGGTTCTTATCGAGGTTGAGGATCTCACACTCGTACCCAAATCTCTTACCGTCAAGTACACTACCCCATGGAACCTCCAAATCCATGTTCATGAAGTGTACTGCTACTAGGTAACCCAATCCCTGTCGAAGACGTACAATCTGGCAAAGTCCAACTTTTCACCACTGTTAGAGCCTTTGAGGAGTTAGGCAGCGCTAGTTTTTGGCGACCTAAGGGGCAGGTTGAGCCCAGGGCTGAGGGAGCTGGAAATCGCCGGTGCTTGACACCGGCCAAGGATGACATGGATGATTTGAAATCCCGAGATTTGGGGAAGGGGTGCCCAACGGCTCCGCATTCTCCACATGAAAAAAACAGATTTGGAAGTTTTTTTCAAATGTCCCCAAATTAGTGGGATCGAGGCCAATTGAGAAGATCCTAACTGATCCTACCCTACTTTCCAAATCTGTGGAGGACCATTCGCCTAATTCTAATCCTGGACCGCTGGCACCGCTTTTTGTTCACACCTCCGAGTCATCAAATAGCAACAAGAATGCGGACCCACAGGGCAGCGAGACGGCTCCACACAATCTTGGGGATTCCTCAAATGACAGCTCACAGGAAGAGGTGAGAGAAATGATGTGGAAAGGGAAGCTTGTATCGCTGCCTCTTTCTCTTTTTGCCAAAATTAAACCTGCAGTTGTAGGAGCCCTTCGAGAGTCCGTCAGAGAAGAGGCGAGCAAGTTGAATGAAGAAGCTAAGGTGATTTTCAGGGCGGGAGCTAGCAAGGGCGGAACTAAAAGCTTACACACTCGCTCTCTACAGCGAAAAACTGCTCCCCGAGCAGTGAGCTCCTCTACTTCTGTCCCCCCAGGCTTCTAGGAAGCCCCGACCAAGAAGATGAAGCGATCCAGGTCCATAGGAAAGCTCAAAAGCACCAGGCCGTTTATGAAGCACTTGTCAACCTCTATAAAGAGGAAGACTGCAGGTACCTCCTCTTCAAATGTTTCCATTTCCAATGCACATCTATATCCATTTGAATTGCTGTCAAATGAGGACATTGTCGAAGTAGCGGAATCCATTGGAGCAGAGGCTTTAGGGCCACACTTGCTGCTTGTCTTCAGGGGCCATCAGAAGGCTGTAATTGATCAAAATGATCAACTACAGCATTCTGAATAGCTGCCATGCTATCCTGTTTTATTTGGTGTTTTGTGCGTTATGATGCATTTCTTTTCAAAGAGGATTACTAGCTGGAATGTTAGAGGGTTGGGTAGCCCTGACAAATGCTCTATAATCAAAGAAGTTATTCATAGTTGTACTCCATCTGTTATTTGCTTACAAGAGACTAAGCTCAGAAAACCGGAACCACAGAAGCTTTCGTCAATTGGAGGAGGCCTTATATCCAAATGGGTCCAGTTAGACTCTATTGGCAGCTGCGGCGGCATTCTCATTGGGTGGAATGATCAAATCCTTGATTGTACATATTCGGCTGTGGATATCTTCTCGGTGTTTGCTTCTTTCAAATGCCGAACTTCAGCCAAAGAATGGTCACTGACTTCTGTCTATGCACCCTTTGATTTGGAGGACCATAAGCTATGTTTCTTTGAAATTCAATAGCATAGAAGACTTCTCAACGATGCTTGGGTTTTGTGTGGGGATTTCAATGTAACAATGTCAGATGCGGAAAGGTCCAGGGAAAAAGGCTCAACAAGGGATATGAGATGCTTTCGTGAATTCATACAAGACTTGGAGCTGATTGATCTTCCACTTTCAGGAAGGAAATTTATATGGACCAATCTTCAGAGTTCCCCCTCGATGGCCAGATTAGACAGATTCTTAATCTCTATGACTTGGGAATCTTTCTTCCCTAACTACGTGCAATATTCACTGCCCAGATTTTCATCTGATCACTGTCCTATTGTCCTCAATGATCAAGCCATCTCTACTCAGGTACATTATTTCAAATTTGAAAAAGCATGGCTGCACCATTCTACATTTGTCCCCTCAGTTAAGGAGTGGTGGGAAAATTTCACGTGTGATGGGAACCTGGTAGACATTTTTGCAACAAAGCTTATACTTCTTAAGAGAAGAATTCGGCGCTAGAGGAATGAAAGTTTCGGCCAAATTGCAAAGAAGAAGAAACAGTTGCAGGACAAACTACTGGAGCTGGAGATTGAAGCGGAGCAATCCCCTAGCACAGCTGAACCACTTAAGGCAGCCCAAGCGGAACTGCAAAATCTTATCAAAACTGAAGCAGTTTACTGGAGGCAAAGATCGATAGTGCAATGGATAAAGGAGGGAGATGCAAATTCAAAGTTCTTTCACTGTATTGCAAATGGGAGAAGGTGAAGGAACTACATACACAGCCTGATCATTGATGGTACTCTAGTAACATCCCCTATCCTGATTAGAGAGGCTTTTGAGAATCATTTTCAATCAATTTGTGGCACAACTCCTCGGTCAGATTTTAAAATCGATTGGCATTCCCTTTATCCCCATAAGGACTATAGTTTGGAACATTTGGATGCACCGTTCACTATGGAGGAGGTTAAGTTGGCTGTCTTCAGTATGAGTAGTGACAAAGCTCCAGGACCCGATGGCTTCTCCATGAGTTTTTACCACACTTTCTGGGATACCATCAAAAATGATCTTTTAGCCATGTTTCAATCGATTCAGAGGGGTGAAGGTGATCTACATAGGCCAAATTACTGCAACATAATGCTTATTCCCAAATGTGAAGGGGCAAACTTGGTCTCTGACTATAGACCTATCAGTCTGCTTAATTGCTCCTTCAAAATTTTTACCAAATTGCTGGCAAACAGGCTGGGCCCAATCCTCCACTCCCTTGTGTCATCCTCTCAGAGTGCTTTCCTGAAGGGTAAATCCACGGTGGATTGTTTTGTTGTAGCTCATGAAGCTATCAACCTATGTAGTAGGCGACACTCGGATACCCTTTTGTTCAAAATTGATTTTTGCAAAATCTTTCGATACGGTAAGTTGGGATTTTTAGACCAGCTTTTAATCGCCAGGGGTTTTGGCCAGGCTTGGTGCAAGTGGATCCGTATGATCATGAGGACGGCTAAGTCTTCAATTCTTATCAATGGGAGGGGGGACGTCAAATAAACTCAAAGCAAGGTCTAAAGCAGGGGGACCCTCTCTCGCCAATGCTCTTCATCTTGGTAGTTGACATCTTCGCTCAGATGCTCTACAATGGCCGCAGAAATGGCATTTTCTCCCAGCTCCTGGTAAGAGGATCACTTGCGGATCTGTCAGTACTGCAATTTGCATATGACACGCTCCTTTTCTGTAAGGGAGATGAAGATGAGGTTATCAACCTCAAGGTGGCACTGCAGCTATTTGCCAACATCTCAGGATTGGCCATAAACTTTAACAAGTCATCGATTGTCTACTTTGGCAAATCAAAAATGAAGCTCAAGGCTTTTTCGACCATCCTAGGTTGCAAAAAGGAGTGCTTACCGTTCCAATATCTTGGAATGCCACTATCTTATGGAAAGCTCAGCAAAAGGTACTAGCAGCCGCTTATCCTGAAGATTGAGCGAAGACTCTCTGTGTGGAAAGGAAAAATGTTATCACGAGGAGGAAGGCTAATACTTATAAACTCTGTTCTCAGTGCACTGCCGGTCTACTACGCTTCATTCTTCAGATTACCCCATTTGGGTTATCAAAAGAATTGATCAAATCCGTAGTAGATTTTTCTGGTGTGGCGAAGATAAGGATGCACGAGGCGTAGCAAGTATGAAGTGGCAAAGAGTCTGTCAGCCTAAGGAACAGGGTGGCCTAAGGGTTCTTGATCTGAAGGTTTTTAATGATGCACTTCTGATGAAGTGGTGGTGGAAGTTGATAGCATCGGATTCGCTACCTAGTCAAACCCTGAAGAGCCTTTATCTAAGAAGCAACTCCAACACACCAGCATGCCCCTCCATTGCTTCAAATTTCTGGAAAGGAATTTTTACTCTAAAGGAGAGTTTCTTCTTAAATGTGCACTGGAGTCTGGGTAAAGGAAACCTTATTAATTTTTGGACCTCAAAATGGATAAATGGATGCAGCATCTCTTCTTTATGCCCGACACTGGCTGCTGCAGCATGGAATCCAGATGCAGATGTACTCTCTCAAGGCTCATGGATTGATGGAACATGGTGTTGGCAACCACGGCTTAAATGTGTCCCCAACCCTTCAATGCGTGAGAAGAAGAAGAAACTTCTTGATCTAATCAGTCACTTCCAACCTGCACACTCAAATGATCAGCCTTCATGGAGCCTAACTCCGTCCTCACAATTCACTGTCAAGTCAGCATACAGCTTCTTCATCACATCCGGCCTTCGCTCCCCATATTTTGCTGCAACATGGTTTTCCTCAGTGCCGCTTAAATGCAAAGTCTTCATCTGGCTACTGAGTTGGGACAAACTCAACTCCAAAGAATTTCTTCATGCCAAAGGATGGCCGAGAGACCCGACATGCATTGCTTGTGCATGTCCTGTCGAATTGACCTTCCATATTTTCTTCAAATGCCCTGTCGCCACTGCCACTTGGACACATTTCACTGCACTTTTCAACATTCATACCATGCCTTCTCACTTACACAAATGCTTTACGTCTTGGTGTTTTGGAAATCAAAGACACAGACACATTTGGCACCTCATGATAGTCTCAATCTGTTGGAGTTTGTGGCTTGCTAGAAATGAACGTACTTTCTCTTCTAAGAATATACAAACTAAGGACATTATTACTAATGCATTTTTTTACTTTCGATCTTTGATAGATAGGATGGATAGCGGAAAGAAGAAAGCGAAGCTACTCCAAGAATTGAAATGAGAGGGAGTGCAGGATGCCCTACTGAAGTAGGCTTTGATCCGAATAGACCAAACTGACAGTGCAGGCGACAGCTGCTCAGCCTAGCAGACTTCAGCCACCTCACTACTCTTTTCATATTGTTGTTTTGTTCTTTTGGGAAAAGACTATGTTTTATTTTAGTTTGCTTTTGTACGTATTCAGTACTGTCTTTATAATTTTTTGCTGACTGAAGGGTTTCTTTTTGTTTACGGGCATGATTCGGGTGAAGAAGGGGGATGAGATCATGTCTTTGTGACTAGTAGAGGTGCACGACAATAGTCCAATGCCCTTTCTACGTCACAACGACATGCCATCTCGAACCTAGATTCATCCCGCGCTCGAGTAAACCTCGCTTCAGTCGTTTTTTGTAAGAGTTGTAAACCTTTTCATACTTATTAATATATATTTATTTTCTGTGAGGTAGGATAATCCTACCTTTTACCAGTCAAAAAAAAATGTCCATAAATTAATTTTCTATGAGATTTTTAATTTTACCTTGTCCTTTTTTTGTAAGAGAGGTAATACAAAATTATCGAGGATGGCAAATAAGACATTGTACAATTGATGGCTTATTTATTAGCTTCAAAAACCAAAAATATATAGTACTTTTACTCAATTATATGTTGTTTCTTAATAGTCGCACATAAAACCTAGAATGACTTACATTTTGAAATCGGATGGAGTAATTTGGAAATTAATTATATTGAATGCATAGTCAATAGTCAAGAGTTCTTCAATATTCATGGTCAATAGTTAAGGATTCTTTTGGCTCTTCCTAGAGTAATTCATGGTCAATTATACTGAATGCATTATCCATGTAATAAGTATATTTATATCCAAGTTGTACTTCATATGGTATGACATACAATGATAATGTAAAGTTTCTAGTTCCACCTAAATTGTCATCTCCTATTCCAAATACTATTTATCTTTCTCACCCAACAATACCTGACCTGTTAAAAGTATTAGTAGGCAACTTTAGTATTCAACTGGGACAATTAGCTGAGATCTGATGCCATGCTCTTATTCTTTCTACATTAGGAGTTTGTTACAGTGAAATTGAGCTTTTTACATGGATAATGCTCATGTTAAGATATCAAGATTTGAATAACAGCATTTCCATGTATCTTTTAACACAAAATTTAACCACCTCTGAAATGAATTATCTAGTGTGAGTGCGTCTATGGATGCACTTCCGACTGACCACTTAAATTCTGGTTCCCATTACATCTTTCCATCATCTCACATTCCCATTCACTCACCCACTCACTCACTCACTCACTCACTCACTCACACTGTACATGCTGGTTAGAATAAGATCCAATAAAAGCTATGATATCCTACTTAGCTTTTAGGACACGAATTCGATCCTCACTCTGTTTTAAGGACACTACTAGATAATATCATGATTCATATCGTAGGACAGGATTGCTTGGAAGGATTTGATGCTATGTCTTTCTTTCATCACATCTCTGTGATTCTTTTATATGAGCTAGAAATTCCTGGGAATGCAAATTTAATGGCATATATTGAGTCCCATTATAATTTTGGGATTGATGATTTATATATTTATGCATGTTTAGTTGGTCTGTTCTTATTTTTTATACATTCTGAAAGTCCTTCCTTCCAAGTTAGGTTGTGGTAAGTTTTTCGGTATTCTACTCCATTTAGAGTATATACATACCTTTTGAGCATTTGGTGTGTACTGGAGTGGGCAAACTAAGGTTGTTTTTTTGTTGTATTTGATGTTGGAATTTCTTATAAACATCAGCTGTTGCCAGTTTTCAACCATATTTGGAATACATATCTGAATGATTGAAACAATTTCGTCTTCACATTACGTTTCTTATCTAATGCAGTATTATTCACCTCTTGAACAAACCGAACCAAACTGGCTTTGGAAGTGCTAAGGTTTTGTTAAAGCTATTGAATAAAGGAGCCTTCCAAGTCAAGGATTGTACACAAACACACAGGTACTTTTGCTTTAGACTTGCTTAAAGATTCCTTTATAATATAGGACATGAATCAATTGATCTTGTTGCCTGTAGCTGTTGCTTCCAGACAACAATCAGCAAATGACAAACAAGCAAGAACATTAAGGGTATCAAGTAGAAAGTAAATACTCTGTTAGAACATTTATTCTAACAGAGTATTAAACCATAACACAGATTTCAGTTACAGAGTTTGTGTGTGCATGATGACTGTACAAGATCAGCCAGCCCTTTTCATATTTACTTACCTTTTGATCACTTTTTTTTTCTCAACATCTTATTTCTTATTATATAGGAGTGTTTTAACTTTTATGTTCAGTTCCTAGTCTTGTTCTTTCTGATCTTCCTCCTCAGCACTTCCAGAACAGAGTGAGCAGTGCAATAAGCAATGGCCTGAACGGTGACCATAGGATTCACCCCTAGAGCCGTTGGAAACACACTCGTGTCAGCCACATACAATCCCTCCACCTCCCATGTCTCCCCATTTGGATTCACGGCCGATGTCTCTGGATTTACCCCCATCCTGCAGCTCCCCATCTGGTGAGCTGAACATATCGGAGTCGACAGATCCCACAGCTCCCGCTCGCTTGCCTTTTTCACGAACTTTTCAAAGTCGTGTGAGCTTGCAGTTTTCACATTCAACCTCTCACCTTTGCAGTGGGATGTCCCAACCTCCACCGCCCCGGCTGCTGTTAGGATCCTCAACATTTTCTCCACTCCCTTCTTCAGGTTCTCCTCATCAATACTCTTCATATTGTATTTGATCGATGTCATTGATTCCACTGTTCCCGAACCTTTGTCTCTGGCCAAAGCGAAAATGTGTGCAGTGTGGGCAAATCGTGTCATTCGCTCCTTAAAATCGATCCCTGAAAGCCACGGCGTGACTACAGAGAACATACCCGGATGCAACTGTGGTGTCTGGATGACTGCACCGTACCCACTTGAGCTCGAGTTAGAAACAACCGTCGACATTGCTGTCATTATTCCTCCTTCATAGCTTTTCTTACCATTCTCTGTTTCTGTCTCTGGAAAATAACCCCACGCCATTACCACTGGATGGAGATGCAAATTCTTGCCGATGTTGGGATTCTTTAACCTGCTCTCTTTTAGTAGAACCGGTGTGCCAATCGCACCACAAGCCACTACAGTCACCTTCGATTCAACCATGCATGTCTCAGTCTCGCCTGACCACCCATTTTCATACTCATACATGACTCCTGTTGCCACATTCCTGTTCCCCCCCTTATCAGTATGCAACACTTTTGTAGCCTTACAACCAGGAAGGATAACGCCATTGCCCGAATCGAGCAAATCCACAAGCCATGTCTCGCATGTGCCCTTCTTCCTCCCATCTTTGCACCCAAAGCAGCACCACCCGCAATAGTGATCCGGAGGTGCATTGCGAGGGATATTCTTGACAGGGTATCCCAATTCAGTACACCCACAACGCAACACCGAATTGTTGAGGTTGTCCTTGACCACATCATGCTGAACCCCCATCCTACAACACACCCTGTCTAGAGCTTGAGCGTACGCATCGCTCCCAAACAGTTCAATTCCCTGCTGGTTGCGCCACTCGGATACTACATGTTCCGGTGTACGAAGCGAAGCTCCCCAGTTGATGGTGGACCCACCGCCGACGGTCGAGCCTGCGAGAACTGCAACACCGGTGTCCTTTGTAACTAAAAGCCCGGCGGCTTCATACATTTGCTCCATTGCTTGGCCTTCTAGTAGTTTCAAGTTGTGACGGGCATGGTAGTTGCCCTTTTCTAGCACGACAACTTTGTAGCCAGCCTGAGCAAGGACACCAGCTACGACACCACCACCAGAGCCGGAACCAACTATGACTGCATCGCATTGGATGGTGAGCACGGGTTTTGAGTGACGGGATTTTGGGTGAAGCCGAGTGGTGAGTGAGATGCCGGCTTGGGTTAGTACTGAGTAGAGGCTGTCCTTTGGGCTATCCATGTAGACCAGACCTTTGTGGAGAGGGCCCAACTGGTCGACGCTGGACGGATCGTCTTTGTTCTTGTTTTTGTGGGCTGACTTGACCTGTTCGATGTGTTCGGGGTCAGGTCCACAGTAGTCTAAGCCTTTCCATGTTGGATTCTCATTCTTCTCGTTCACCTGCCATTGTTAATAGCAAGGTTAGTAGTGTACTATTCATTAGTTCGTATGTTTATTATATGCTCTTTTTTCTCTAAACATGTCTATAAGGGTAAATAAAATTAACAAAATAAATTTCACATGAATGTATTTGTAAGTAAATTTCGTACCTATATCGAATGTTCGCTCTCTAATTAACCTCTAAAGTTTGTCTGAATGAATCATTCATCAATACAAAAGGATAGCACTGATCATATACCAACAACCAGGACCATCTTAGAAGGAGAATAGGTTTCACAAATGAGTCTTAAATTTGACAAGTTTGCAGTAGTTATAACATGTGCTACTCACTTCCTTACATAGTTTAGTATGAGGTCACTGAGATTTATTAAGTGATGTACATGTAAGGACAACTTCTTTTGAGATATTTATATGAGTTAAAATAAAAGTAGGAGCAATTGTTCCCGTCCATTAGGGGTGTTCAACGGGCAAGCTCCAACCCGAATCAGCCCCAACCTCTACCCGCCCATATACAAAGAGGGCTGGTTTTATATTTCCTAAGACCCACTATAAATCCGGCCAACCCAAATCAAGATAATTTAACAAATCCGGACACAATATTTGTTATGTTAGTATATTTGTATGCGTAATGTTTAGCATATTATGCTTACAAACCAAGATAATTTAACAAATTGACAAGTTAATTTGGTATAGGTTACATTTTATAATATATAATAGTAATTATGACATATGTGGTTTAAAAAAAGGTAATGATGTATATATTATCCCTGTTTTAAGTTATACTAGATATTTGATACACATTTTTTAAATGAACATATACAAACCCATAAAATATATTTGTTGAGAGAGAGAAATTATATCATACATAAACCCGCCCGGTCCGTCCGATACTTACCCGAACTCGAATAGGCCGATTGTAATCCCTCATAAAACACGCCCGCAATTTCGGATGAGCCTAAAATATTGGAAAACCCCACCCGACGTGGAACCCCCTACCTTCGATCTGTTTGAAGTTTTTTTTTTATATATATATAGTGAAAAGGTCGATTTATTATCCCTTGTTCCATGTTTGAAAGTATTGAGATGAGACATTAAAGAAAAAATTGTTTAGTTCCGGGGACGGAGCTCTATTGGGCTGTGGTAGGCCCGGGACACCCGGAAATTTCAGGAAACCCTTTACAGATATCAAATTTTATGTTGCAGCCCATCATAAAGTTCCTATATATATAGAATTTGTTAATTTGACCTATAAAGCTTCTATGTTATTTTTTGGTTACCTAGAATTATGATAAAGTACATGCATATATATCGTTGATTATGACTTTATAAACCCTCCACATATAAAGCACCAAAGAATTATTTCTAATACTATAATGTAAGAGTTGAGGTTGTATAATTTGTAGATAACCAACCATCTAATTTCAACCACTCACTTTTAAGTGAAACTTATATTAACCATCAATTTACTTAACTATTGTCATTTACCATAATACTCTCAAATTTTAAATTTATTTACGACATAATTATTTACAAAAGTGTCACTCGTATTAAATAAAAATTAGTGTCACTAAGGATAATTTATAAAGAGTATGGTAAGGATTTAAGATTGGTAAAGAAATATTTTAGATTCGATGTCAGACTACGTCATAGTTTTTACTTAAAAAATAATAATATTAAGACATGCATTGTACGTGCAGATTACTAGTATTAATAGTTATATTACTTTATCTTTATGGTTAGTTGTGTGTTTTTTTTTTCCAAAATTGTTTATTGAGGAGGACGGCATATACTCCAAATTTTATCCCAAACTTACCCCCAATCATTAAAAGACAGAATTTTATTAATTTTTAATTTTTTTTTAAAAGATAAAAGTTTGCGATAAATTTGAGGTAAATTTTAGAGTATGTATAGCATTTTGCTTTTTGGTTGGCCTACCCAGTAAATTTGTAATAGCTTTGTCCATGTTTATAACTGCATGCTCTTTCAAATGCCACTTGGGAATCTAGAGGAGTTAAATTTGAAAGCGATTGGTTGGTGGGTTGTACTGTTTTTCTGGAGGATGACATTGGTTTCCGACAAGAGGTACATATCATTTGCTATTTTCTAAATACAACTACTAGCGCAATTTACATCAAAAAAAAAACTACTAGCGCAATGCAAAATGTACTTAAATTCCTTAGGGAAACTAAAAATCAGCAATAATGCCATTTTCCTCTCTCTGATTTGTCTCATTCAAACTTTTCTTTTTCTTTGATAACGAAGATAGAGTCTTAAGACAAAAGCCTAAATATCTCTAATCTCTAATAATAATATTATAATGGAAAAGTTGGATTGTCATTTATCAACATACAAACCACATGTGTTGTACGTACAAATTCAACTCTCTCATAATTACAACAAAAACAAACAAATAAATAAAATTTTACCTATTTAAAACGTGCAAAACAGTTTTTCAATATTTTTTAACACCAAACATATATATGTTGCACGTACAACTCAAATTCTACTTATAAACACGTTCATTGCACGTACAAATCATAATTTTTTCTTCAAAATATTTTTTATAATTACGTGCAATGCACGTCCAACTTCAAAACTATTTCTTAATACATATATCGTACGTGAAAATCCTCCTACTCTTATCAAAATGTACATCGCACGTGAAAAATACTATTATTGATAAAAGAGGAGTTAAAACAACAACAAACAATTTTACCAAAGTAAAACTGGAGGAAGAGAAAAAGCTGAAAAAACAATTCTTAATAAACATTTGTCTCATTCAAGCTTTAAGTGCCGAAAGTGACATATTCAAAACCAGCTAATTTTTTTGGATGGTATAAAACCCGGCCGGAACTTGATGAACATAACATCGCTCTTTCAGAATCTAGGTGATTGATAGGCATTCAATATTTTGACGTGTTTTTCGATGCGGATCATAGTCCTTTTGGATGGTGATGACTATTAATAACATCTCAACTGTTTTACTTACCGTACTTAACCATCTAATTGATGAAAGGGATGGATCCTAATCTTACATCAGACTAGTGTTTTTTTTTTTTTTTTTTTTGAGGGAATACATCAGACTAGTTCAGAGGGCAATTAATTCATTGGATGCAGATGATATTAAGTATATGATGCATAAGGCGAAAAAACAAGAGATAATCTGATAGCGAACAATTTCTTTACTCTTGGATGATCTTTATGATTTTAGAGGATAAAACGGTCATGTTTTTCATTATTCAAATGCACTATACATTTGAAATTAAGTATAAGAGACTGTCAAAGATGATGCAGGCTTTGCACTTCATCTGAAAGTCCCGTATCTCTTGAAAGGATTCGTAGTGCGAATGCGTGCATTGTTCAGTGTTAGACCCAAATAATCTTACTCGCCATAGATATGTATGTAATTGGAGTTGAAAGAGTAGGGACGATTAGAACTTAGTCATATGTTGTTTCCAAGGCACATTCCTTCATGATTTTCTAGCTCTTAGTCCGTATAATGAGAAAGAATTGCTTTACTATTTGATACAATAATGCTTGGATAAGTAACACGACGAATATTTTTTATTTTAATTTATTTCTTTTAATTCAAAGCTAGAAATTCTCCGTATTGTGGGGCAGCTACTATATGTTGGGCAGTCTGATTTGAGAGAAACCACAGAATTGTTAGGAACAGTTGAATGCATGCATCATAATCTTGTAGATAATATGGTGAAAACTAAATCTTCTATTTTTTTTTTGCTGGGCAAAACAGGGACTTCCACTACAACGAACGCTAAGAATAGGTTTTGTTGTTTACGCCACTTCCATCTATAATTAAGGTGGACTGCAAGATCATCGGTAGCAGGATACTCAACGTTCTAGCTAGTCGCTATTCACAAACTTGTCACTAGTAAACTTTTGTATCTAATTTGCTTACCTTATTTTTAGATTTCGTAAGGCTCACAGTAATAGACTAATAGTTGTAAGTTTTCGGTTGTAATTTTGGCATGAATTGTTTCATGCTGAGTGATATTTTCTCCTACTTTTCTGTAAAGAATTTTTTAATGAAATCTGAGGCGAATTTTGTGCCACCAATCCGTGATAAAAATAAATAAATACTTAAAGCTAAAAGTGTGATGGACATTACATCTGAGTCATCTGACTAGCATGCCTTTGAATTTTTTGCCGTACTGGCCCACTTCTTAAAAATATCTCTAATCTCTAATCTCTAATCTCTAATCTAATCTATCTAATCTAATCTTCTAATCTTCTAATATTATAATGGAAGAAATTCTTAGTGTCATTTGTCATTTTGTCATTCTACCAACATGTACAACGCACGCAGGGCCGGCTCAACACTTATTGAGGCCTAAAGCGAACTCCGAAATGAGGCCTTTTAAAAGCTTATAATAATTTATTTTGTTAAAATTAATATATTTTTATTTAAATGTTATCTTTCGGGCTTTTTGAGATGCAAAATTATTTATTATATTATTGTAAATAATTTCGGGCTTTTTGATATGTGAGGAGACCTATTTCGGACTTTTTGGTATGTGAGGAGGCCTTTATTCTTTAGATATTTTTTTTCTTTTCTTTAGAGGCCTAAAGCCCTACCTTTGGTTACTTTACCCTTGGGCCGGCCCTGAACGCACGTATATAACTAATATAATGGATGTTTCCGGTTCAAATCTTCCCTACGTCAGAGTTTTTATTTTTATTTTTTGAAATTATTAAAACGTGCATCGCACGTGTAAATTACTAGTAATCTCTAATAATCTCTACTACTATAATGGGAGAAGGCCTTAGTGTAATTTGTCTATATCCCAACCCGTGCAATGCACGTGCTGGTAGAATTTTTTTTGCCCTTTTCATCCCCCCAAATTTTCCCCACGTGCACAGCACGTGTATAATACTAGTAATAATAATATTATAATGAGAGAGTTAAGGTTGTCATTTGTCAACATACAAATCCGTGCATTGCACGTAAAACTTAACTCTTCCATTAATTACAACAAAAACAAACAAATAAAAAAACACATATTTAAAACCGTGCAACATACATGCAAAACAATTTTATAAATTTTTTTAACACTAAATATACACATATGTTGCACGTATAACTCAAATTCTACTTCTAAATACGTGCATTGCACGTACAAATTATAGCTTTTTTTTCAAAATATGTTTTCCATGTCCAACTTCAAAAAAATTTCATAGCACGTATATCGCACGTGAAAATCCTTCAACTTTTATAAAAACGTGCATCGCACATGAAAAATACTAGTTGAGAATAGTTGTAAATTTTCGGTTGTAATTTTGGCATGAATTGTTTCATGTTGAGTGATATTTTCTCGTACTTTTCTGTAAATATTTTTTTAATAAAATCTGAGGCGAATCTTGCGCCACCCATCCGTGATAAAAATAATAAAAGAAATATTTAAAGCAAAAAGTGTGATGGATCGATCTACATCTGACTAGCATGTCTTTGAATTTTTTGCTGTACTGACCCACTTTTTTAAAATATTAAATGATCTGACCCACTTTTGCAAGTATTTAACCAACTGATTCAGTTTTGGGCACGTCAGCATTAACTGTTATTGAAAATAACGGTATAGATTAATATCATGTCGTTCTTTCAAATAGCGGCATCTATTAAAAAAAAATCGTATGCCGCTATTTGCAGTAATGGTAAATGTTAACTTATTCACAATCGTGTACTTTCTCTGTCTTGGAAAAAAAATACAAGTGTGAAAAAATTATATAGCTGATGTCGTTGTTTGGAACAACAACAATAACATTACAAATGTCGTTGTCAGGAATAGCGTCATCAGTTATAATATTCATTGTTAGGAATAACTGATGTCGTTGTTTAGAACAACGGGAACATTTCATTTTATTATTTATACTTGGCTAATCTATTTCTGCGAACTGTTGCCGCTATTTCTTAGAACGACAACAGTTATCTCATGCCGCTGTTTAGAAGAACAATTGTGGAAGAAGAGAGTTTAATGAGTATTATAACTAATATTGTTTTTCCTAACAACGGTATTTGTAATGTTGTTGCCACTGTTCGAAACAACAACATCAGCTATAGGATTTTTTTCACACTTGCATTTTTTTTTCAAGTCAGAGAAAGTACATGATAGGAAATAAGTTAACTGATGCGGTTACCCAAATAGCGGCATACGAATTTTTTTAAAACAGATACCGCTATTTGGAAGAGCGCCATGGTATTAATCTATGACGTTATTTTCAATAACAGTTAATGCTGATATGTCCAAAACTTAGTCAGATGGGTAAATATTTTCAAAAGTGGTCAGATCGCTCAATATTTTCGAAAAGTGGGTCAGTACGGAAAAAAAATCATGCCTTTATGGTCGAAAACACTGGGGTCGTCTCTCTTTATCAATCCTTTTTTATTTCTTGTCTCCATTTGGCAATTTAATTGGCCGGCCACAATTTGGTTTGCAGATACTCGATCGAACTATCATTGTTATAATAACTAAAACTGATCAACTTTTTTAAGCCCATGTGACCATTCGTTGGGTTGGTATCTTATAGTAATAAATCATCAGACACAAAGTATCATGTAAGTAGTATATACTAGCTAGTATGACTTACTGTACTTTTAGTGCAGAAAAGGTACTGACAGTTCCAAAAGATAATCATACCAAAACATCACCTAAAATATGAATCAAAATCATCCATCAATGTTTTCATTCATAACGAAATTAACAGCACAAGTATCTAAGCCTCTCACATTGCAATCAATTGAAAATACTATATATAGAGAAAATCCTGATCTGCAAAGATTAAGTCAACCAAGTACCTGCGTGAAATAGAAGAGGAGAACGAGAAACTTGAGACCCCGAAATAATTGCCTGTAGAGGTAGAGCGAGCTGTGTGCCCACTGCAGCATGATCTCTTCCCTTCTCTGTTGATCAATACTCGAGAATTTTTGGAAGTAGGGAAATCGGCTCGACAACCCCTTTCTTCCACAAAAGATTAATGTCCCATACCATGTGGACAATAACCAGAGTGATAGTCGTAGCAGCCCACGCAGTGCATGCCGCATTCTGTTTGATATGTATTCCCCCACCTACGCATTGTACATACTTATATACATATAGATCCACATACGATATAATCAATTGTTTTACGTATGTGACTAAGTAGTATGTTCATAAATAGAAAATTAATTCACTATCTCCACAAATTTCAAAGCGATCGATATCTTGAGATGCACTTAATTTTTTTCGTCTTTTTTATTTTTCTCTCTCAGTAAAAAACAAGTAACTATTACTCACAACTTCAGGCGTTCCGAGCATAGAAGCCGATGTTTGGTAGAATGAGGAGATTGATTCATTAGCATGAAGATTGGGAGCTCTATTAAGATTGATAGAAGGAAGAAGCGTGTCACACACAGCCCTGAGTGAATCTATCTCTCGTGCCGTCAAACCACCTTTCACGGGAACTACACGCTTTCCATCGCCCATACCATCCAAGGCTGCCTCCAAGTCGATCGGGGAACCCAGCAACGCCTTCTCGGCCACCATCGGTGACTTTGCTCCCTCCATTCTTTCTACAGTTGAGAGGCTGTGTGTGTTAAGCCACTTAATTAGGTATAAGGTAGTACGTGATATGTATCTATCTACCTTGCCTTTATATCAATTTATAGAAAGATATATCATATACACATCTGGTAGATGCATGGATGGATATATATACATATAGAGAGAGAGAGAAGTAGAGAAGTTGGTTTTAGGGCCACAAAAAAGAATTGAGTAAAGCACGAAAATATACACTTGCATATTAATGAAACCCTAACGCTAACTCCTAACCAATATCCATATATTTTGTTTCCAAATTCATCAATTTGAATATTATCCTGTCACCTTGCAAGTTAGAAGACTTCTCAAAATGAAAAACAAGTTTATTCTTATTAATAAATGAAAAACAAGTTGAAAGAGGTTGGTTGCTACTGGCAACCATTATTAATTTCACTAAACTCTACCCAGGTTTTCCTAATTAACATGCAGATAGTCCTATCTAATTCTTCTTTTTGCCTTTTGCACTGCTGCCTCAAATATTGTTAATGTTTTATCATACTCCGTCAAATTTCTTCCTCACATGCGGTCACGTGACTAGATTAGGGGAATTTTGAATTTGTATTGCCTAAAATATCTGGGAACTGTTTAATCTCTACTATCTCTAATATTATCTCTAATATTCTCTAATCTCTAATATTATAATGGGAGAAGGTCTTAAGAGTCATTTGTCATTTTGTCATTCTACCAACATGTGCAACGCACGTACATAACTAATATAAAGGAGGTTTTCGATTCAAATCCTTCCTATGTCAGTTTTTATTTTTATTTTTTTGAAATTATTAAAACGTGCATTGCACGTGTAAACTACTAGTAAATTTATAATGGGAGAGTTGGGGTTGTCATTTGTCAACATACAAACCTTTGTGTTGCACGTAAAACTCCAACTATTCTATTAATTACAACAAAAACAAACAAATAAAATAAATTCCACATACTTAAAACGTGCAACACACGTGCAAAACAATTTTATAATAATTTTTTAACACTAAACATATACATATATTGCACGTAACATTCAAATTCTACTTATAAACACGTGCATTGCACATACAAATGTAGCTTTTCCTCAACATATTTTTTCCAATTACTTATTACGTGCAACGTATGTCTAACTCCAAAATTATTTCTTAACACATATATCGCACGTGAAAATCCTCCAACTCTTATCAAAACGTGCATCGCACGTGAAAAATACTAGTTATTTTAATGAGAGAGTTGGGGTTTAGAGCATCTGTAGTTGTTTGACTCAAAATTTATATATTTGGCTTTTAAAAATAGAAATTTTGAGTTGGACTTGTAGTTGTTGAAACCCAAAATTTGATCCAACGGTGGATGATTGTTTTAATTTTGAATCTCAGCCGTTGGTTAAAAATAATAAAAAATTAGTCCAAAAAAGTTATAAAAAAAATTGTACACATGCGAACACATCATAATTCCTATAGGCCCATTCCATCTCATCCCTTGATCAAATAATCAAACCAATCTCAAATTAAATTTGTATGCATAAATAATTCTATAGGCTCTATTCCGTAGAAATTAAAATATCAAAATGGGAAGAAAAGTTTTGGGACGCAACATGATGTTGTGTCCGTGATTTTTTTTTATAGCCAGATGCAAAATCACATTATTTTTTTAAAAATTGATCGGACACATGACCTGATATATATATATATATATATATATATATATATATATATATATATATATATATATATATATATATATATGAGAAATGCTCCATTGAAAACGAGTCTAGTTTTTACGGGTTGGAAAATAGCGATCTAAGCCGTTGGATCGCTCTTGATCGTGATCAACGGCTCAAATCTGAGCCACCCATCACCCATCTCACTTAAGTGGTGGAAGATTATTTTGGGAATTTCGTCCCAAATAACTGTTCGTCTCGCGGATTCTAAAAAAATGAACTAACCTAAGCCGTTGTTAGGAACAACGGCACAGGTTATAAAAATTGAGAACATAGGCCGTTGTTTGGAATAAAGGCCTATGTTCTTAATTTTTATAATCTGGGCCGTTGTTTCCAACAACGGGCCAGGTTATAAAAATTGAGAACAAAGCCGTTGCACGCTGATTACGATCAAGAGCGATGCTCCATTGAAAACGGGTCTAATTTTTACGGGTTGGAAAATAGCGATCTGAGCCGTTGGATCGCTCTTGATCGTGATCAACGGCTCAAATCTGAGCCACCCATCACCCATCTCACTTAAGTGGTGGAGGATTATTTTGAGAATATCGTCCCAAATAGCTGTTCGTCTCACGAATTCTAAAAAAATGAATTAACCTAAGCCGTTGTTAGGAACAACGGCACAGGTTATAAAAATTGAGAACATATGCCGTTGTTTGAAATAACGGCCTATGTTCTCAATTTTTATAACCTGGGCTGTTGTTTCCAACAACGGCCCAGGTTATAAAAATTGAGAACAAAGCCGTTGCACGCTGATCACGATCAAGAGCGATCCAATGGTCCAGATCGTTGTTTTCCAATCCGTGAAAACAAACCCGTTTTCAATATATATATATATATATATATATATATATATATATATACACACACACACACACACACACAAAGGCAACATCATCTTGCATATATATATATTCTACAAAGGCAACATCATCTTGCATCCGAGATAATTTATATCGATCGGACGCAAAATGATCTTTCGAAACCTATATTTGAGAATTTCCTATATCTTCTCTCAAATATAGACGGCTATTGTTCTTTTTCCCCCAAAATTTCGAAATATAGGGAACGACTACAGCGTCTCGTTCTTAATATTTTCCAAATTTTAAAAATATAGCGAACCACTACAAATGTTCTTATAACCAAACAAATTCTAACTTTGTAATCAAATAAACACATGCAATACATACATACATACATAGAGATATATATATAGAAAGAGAGAGAAGTAGAGAAGTTGGTTTTAGGGCCACAAAAAATAATAAGTAATGCACGAAAATATACACATGCATATTAATGAAACCCTAACGCTAACTCCTAACCAATCTCCATTTATTTTGTTTCCAAATTCATCAATTTGAATATTATCGTTTCACACCTTGCAAGTTAGAAGACTTCTCAAAATGAAAAACAAGTTTCTTCTTATTAATAAATGAAAAACAAGTTGAAAGAGGTTAGTTGCTACTGGCAACCATTATTAATTTCACTAAACTCCACCCAGGTGTTCCGAATTAACATGCAGATAGTCCTATCTAATTCTTCTTTTTGCCTTTTGGCTTTTGCACTGCTGCCTCAAATACTGTTAATGTTTTATCATACTCCGTCAAATTTCTTCCTCACATGCGGTCACGTCACTAGATTAGGCGAATATTGAATTTGTATTGCCTAAAATATCTCGGAACTGTTTAAATGTCTACTATTTTAAAAAATAGAAAGAGTTGGGTTTAGAGCATCTAGAGTTGGGTTTAGAGCATCTGTAGTTTTTCGGCTCAAAATTTTTATATTTGACTTTTAGAAATAGAAATTTTGAGTTGAGCTTATAGTAAACCAAAAATTTTATTCAATAGTGATGATTGTTTTAATTTTGAATCTCAGCCGTTAATTAAAAATAATTAAAAATTAGTCCAAAAAAGTTTTTTTAAAAAATTCTACACATGCGAATGCATAATAATTCATATAGGCCCATTCCATCTCATCCTTTGATCAAATAATCAAACCAATCTCAAATTAAATTTATATGCATAAATAATCCTATAGGCTATTCCGTAGAAATAAAAATATCAAAATGGGGAGAAAGTTTTGGGATGCGTCCGTGATTTTTTTTTATAGCCAGATGGAAAATCACATTTTTTTTAAAAAAGATGATCGGACGCATGACCTGTTATATATATATATATATATATATATATATATATATATATATATATATGAGAAATGCTCCATTGAAAACGGGTCTAGTTTTTACGAGTTGGAAAACAGCGATCTGAGCCGTTGGATCGCTCTTGATCAACGGCTCAGATCTGAGCCGCCCATCACCCATCTCACTTAAGTGGCGGAGGGTTATTTTGAAAATTTTGTCTCAAATAACTCTTCGCCTCACGGATTCTAAAAAAATGAATTAACCTAGGTCGTTGTTGGGAACAACGGCCTAGGTTATAAAAATTAAGAACATAGGTCGTTGTTTGGAACAACGGTCTTGTTCTCAATTTTTAACAACGGCCTGTGTTCTCAATTTTTAACAACGGCCTGTGTTCTCAATTTTTATAACGTAGGCCGTTGTTTCCAACAACGGCTTACGCTATAAAATTTTATAGAATTTTTATAGCCTAGACCGTTGTTGAGGTTATAAAAATTGAGAATAAGGCCGTTGTTCCAAACAACGGCCTATGTTCTCAATTTTTATAACCCCAACAACGACCTAGGTTAATTCATTCTTTTAGAGCGAATCAGGCGAAGAGTTATTTGGGACGAAATTTCCAAAATAACCCTTCGCTACTTAAGTGATAATAGGTGATGGGCAGAGGCGATCTGAGCCGCTGATCACGATCAAAAGCGATCCAACGGTCGAGATCGTTGTTTTCCAACCCGTGAAAACAAACCCGTTTTCAGTGGAGCATCTCTCTCTCTCTCTCTCTCTCTCTCTCTCTCTCTCTCTCTCTCTCTCTCTCTCTATATATATATATATATATATATATATATATATATATATATATATATTCTACAAACGCAAGATCATCTTGCGTCTGAGACAATTTATTTCGATCGGACGCAAGATGATCTTTCAAAACCTATATTTGAGAATTTCCTATATTTTCTCTCTAATGTAGACGGCTAATGTTCCTTTTTTTTCCAAAATTTGGAAATAAAGGGAACGACTACAGCATCTCGTTCCCTATATTTTTCAAATTTTGAAAATATAGTGAACGACTACAAATGCTCTTATAACCAAACAAACCGTAATTTTGTAACCAAACAAACGCATGTAATACACGTCAAAATTAAATTCAACAAATACAACAATTTGTAGACAAACAAATCTATGCATCGTCCATGCATACCTAATATAAAGGAGGTCGTAAGTTCAAGGCTAGACTACGGTGAAGTTTTTTACTTTTAATAAAAATATATTTATTAAGATGTGCATTGCACTTGTATTACTAGTTATTAGAGCATCCACTATCGTTCGTGCCATATTATAGGTATTTGGCATTTGGCTTTTAGAAAAGAATGGGTTGCACCACTGTCGTGTAAGCTAAAATTTGGGTATACAGAAGATGATATTCCGTTTGATATTTTAAAAAAAAATAAAAAAATTCTTTAAGCCAGACGGAAGAAGATCTACCGTCTGGTCGCGCAAAAAATAAATAAATAAATAAATAAACAAAAATCCCGGACGGATGAAGATCTTTCGTCTTGGGGTTTTTTTTTCTTTTTCAAAAAACCAAAAATGCCCAGCCGGAAGATGTACTTCCGTCTGGGCATATTAATTAATTTTTTATTTTTATTTTTTTGTTTTGTTGTGAAGAAAAGAACAAAAAAGTTTAAAACAAAAAAAAAATTAAATAAATAAATATTTATTTTTTTTTAAAAAATAAATAAGACAGACGGAGGAACATTTTCCGTCTACTTTTTTTTTAATATAATTCAGCCATTTTGAGAGACGGTAGAACTTCTTTCGTCTTTCGAATTTTGACCATTTAACGCTGATATGGCTAAAAATAGGATTAAATCGGGACCGTTCACATCAGGCGCGAATCTCAAAGCTCAGGGGTAAAACGGTAATTTCACCTACCAGTGGGTCCGAAGCGGGTACTGGGTCTCCTTCTCACAGATCCAATAACCCGCGAACGGATCCACTCCAACTGGGTACGGGTCCCGACCCAAGACAAACCCAGATCAGTAAGAGGAAAATCAGGGTTACTGATTTGACCAAATCAACAGGCCTGATTTGCTCTCACCGGGAATTCGGGGATCAGTTTCCTAAACTGATTAGGAGGATTTTACTCCTATCACAGGAAATCAAATCTCTAATCAGATCCCTAATTAACTCCCCCATGGCGACTATAAATACCTCCTACCCACCACTGTGACCAGGTTAATCACTTTTTGCCAACTTAAGCTCTTTTTTAATCATCACTGGTTACTGACAAGAGCGTCGGAGGGTGCGTCGCCGGGATCAACCCCGGTGTTTCGCACTTTCCTTGCAGGTGTACGGCGGGAGTCAGCAGCCCAACTCAGACGAACAGGTTTAGATCTGCTATTCAGGTTTTTCCACGAACCCACAAATTCTATCTGTTTACCCCCACACCAGAATTAGCGGTAACAGATTGGCACCGTCTGTGGAAAAACCATACGAATAGCCGCCGCCTCTTCCTCGTCGACTTAGCTCTTCTCCAGCCATGCCTCCCAGAAAAGTAAGATCTAAGGGGTCCAACCGTGGACCCAACCCTGTTGATCAACAGCAGGAAGTCCCCGTCCATCCCGCTCCGCAGCAGGGACAACTTCCTCCTCCGGCCGAGGACCGTGTCCAGCAGGACCCACCTCCTCTTCCGAACCAGCAACCCCCAAACGGTCCCGATCCACGGAAGCAAAAACAACCTCTCCATCGAGACCACATATCGGTACACAATGCCTCTACAGACTCTTACGCCTCCTATAGTCCTCAGGTCCCTGACCTTCGAAATACTATCCTCAACCGGCAGAAGGATGAGGATCTCCGCCACCGTCTGGACGAAAAGCGGTCCTGAGAGGGAGCCTCCCGCTTACAACGTCCAGATGAGCGGAATCCTCACCATCGCGAGCGTAGAAGGTCTCCTACCAGGAGAGGACGGAGAGAGTCACCCGGGAATTACAGGAGGAGGCTCCACTCTCCTACCGGTCGGCATCAGCCGAGGAACAATGAGGCGCCCATCACTCGTGCCGAGTTCCTGCAGTTTCAAGCAACGGTATTGCAGGCTCTTAACCTTCGACCCAACAACAATGAGGCCCAAAGGGTTCCTTCGCCCCAACGGGTTCCCAGTCCTCGCCGTAGGTCCGCCTCTCCTCCACCGGCTCCTAACCACCGGCAGCATGATCTTAGCCCTCGCCGCTCCCGGGACGACCATCGTCGTAGCCCCGGCTCTCCCTCCTACGAAGACGAGTCCAGAGGCTCGTTCGACTACCGCGGGAGGGACGATGCCCTATACCGCCGTCTCCATGAGGTGGAGAGGCGAATCGGTCGGATGGACGAGGGGGAGGGGTCGAACAGCAGAACCATCCGTCCGAGCAGACCCCCTTTCTCCCGAACCATCATGGAGGCTCCCATCCCGAGGGGATTCGAACCCCCGAAGTTCGAAACTTACTCGGGGGAGTCGGACCCCGTGGACCACATCGAAAGCTTCAAGACCCTCATGCTCATCCACCAAGCTTCGGACGCCTTACTTTGCAAGACGTACCTTCCCCGCCACCCTAAAGGGGTCGGCAAGGGAATGGTACTCCCACCTTGCTCCCTCTTCCATCTTCTCCTTCGAGCAATTCGAGACCCTCTTCATCACCCACTTCATGAGTAGTAGACACACGGAGAAGACCAGCCTCTCATTACTCCGGCTCTGCCAGGAGAAGGGAGAGAAGTTGAGAGACTATGTGAAGAGGTTCACTGCGGAGGTCAGGTCCATAGCCTCCCTCGACCAATCCGTTGCAACAGCCGCCTTCCAATCCAACGTCTTCAATTCCAGCCTTCGCTCCTCTCTTGCTAAGAAGCCTCCACAGAACTTTGCTGACCTCCTTCTCAGGTGTGACAAGTACATTCGTGCCGAAGAAGCCGCCTACCTTCCTAGCTCCGGAGGATCCACCTCCGGAACGAAGAGAAAGCTGACCAAAGAAGAAGAGGCTAAGAAGCTTCAGAAGGAGGGCAATAGCCAGCGCCGCCCAACTCCTCGGTTTGAGAAGTTCACCCCCCTCGTTGCCAATATATCAGAAGTTCTCATGGAAGTGGACAAGGAAGGGCTACTCCGTGCTCCCCCTAAAATGAATACACCTGGCAAGAAGAGGGACAAGAATAAGTGGTGCCGCTTTCACAGGGACCACGGCCACGACACGGAAGATTGTCGGGCTCTGAAGGAAGAGATCGAAGAACTCATACAGCGGGGTCACCTGATCAAGTTCGTCCAGAAAGAGGGGGCCAAGCTTCCTCCCTGAGGAGCCAATGAACGAACCGAAGGCCCCGCCGAGCTCTAAGACTCAGAACCTCCCGGCTCTTCCCAAGAGGTCTTCACCTTATCATAGAAGCAAGATCTTGATTTTTAATAAGGCCGATGCTTATAATTCGGCCCATAGCATGTAATAAGCGCTCGCCATATTGAAGCAGCCACTTAGTTTTTTTTTAATAAAACTTTACGTTTTTTCATTGGAAATTGTTGCTCTTGCTTCATCTCTACCTCTCCGAGTCGTGACTCGCTGAAGGGTGAGTTCGGAGCCCAGCCTCTTCTACATGGCTGCTCCTGCAACTTAATAAGCTCTTCCCAACGAGTTCGGAGTCCAACACTTGGCTCGATTCTGCTTCAAATAACTTGCTCTTCAGCAGGTTAAAAGTGGTTTGCCATTCGGAATTGCTCCCACAACCGTTGACTACCTCTACCGATGGTTCGGAGTCCAACACTTGGCTCGATTTTGCTTCAAATAACTTGCTCTTCAGCAGGTTAGAAGTGGTTCGCCATTCGGAATTGCTCCCACAACCGTTGACTACCTCTACCGATGGTTCGGAGTCCAACACTTGGCTCGATTCTGCTTCAAATAACTTGCTCTTCAGCGGGTTAGAAGTGGTTCGCCATTCGGAATTGCTCCCACAACCGTTGATTCTCTCACATAAGCAGCGAGTTCGGAGCTACAGCTCTCCTCTAGAGTTGCTCCTCACACTCGTCTCACAAATGGCTCTCTTCCAGAGCCGAGCTCTTCACTCCGCTCACCGCCGAAGCGGACCCCTTATCAACAAGTTCGGAGCTACAGCTCTCCCCTAGAGTTGCTCCTCAAACTCATCTCACCAATGGCTTTCTTCCAGAGCCGAGCTCTTCCCTCCGCTCGCCGCCGAAGCAGACCTCTTCTCAACGAGTTCGGAGCTCACAACTCTCTCCTAGAGTTGCTCCCCTAACTCTTCTCCCAAATGGCTCTCTTCCAGAGCCAAGCACTTTGCTCTGCTCACCTCCAAGGCGGACCTCTTCTCAACGAGTTCGGAGCTACAGCTCTCCCCTAGAGTTGCTCCTCACACTCGTCTCCCAAATGGCTCTCTTCCAGAGCGGAGCTCTTCGCTCCGCTCATCCCCGAAGCGAACCTCTTCTCAACGAGTTCGGAGCTCAAAACTCTCTCCAAGAGTTGCTCCTCAAACTCATCTCACAAATGGCTCTCTTCCAGAGCCGAGCTCTTCCCTCCGCTCGCCACCAAAGCGGACCACTTCTCAACAAGTTTGGAGCACAACTCTCTCCTAGAGTTCCTCCTTACACTTGTCTCACAAATAGCTCTCTTCCAGAGCCGAGCTCTTCGCTCCGCTCACCTCCAAGGCGGACCTCTTCTCGACGAGTTCGGAGCACAACTCTCTCATAGAGTCCCTCCTCACACTCGTCTCACAAATGGCTCTCTTCCAGAGCCGAGCTCTTCCCTCCGCTCGCCGCCGAAGCAGACCTCCTCTCAACAAGTTCGGAGCTCACAACTCTCTCCTAGAGTTGCTCCTCAAACTCATCTCCCAAATGGCTCTCTTCCAGAGCCGAGCTCTTCGCTCCGCTCGGACCTCCTCTCAATGAGTTCGGAGCTCACAACTCTCTCCTAGAGCTGCTCCTCAAACTCGTCTCCCAAATGGCTCTCTTCCAGAGCCGAGCTCTTCCACCCGCTCGAATGCCGAGCAAGTGCCGATCCGACCCCAACGTCAAAGAGCCCGGTCGGCTGCCGAGCAAGTGCCTTCCCGATCCTGCAAACGAAGAAAACTCACTTTCTCCTCAACATTCGTGCAAGATCTCGATCAGACGGCCCAGATCTTGCCAGCGTCGCTAAACGACAAGATAGTGTTTTCTTGGGAACTGAGCCGTCTCGAGATTCGTTCCATCATCCAACGGCCTAGATCTTGCCAGCGTCGCTAAACGACACGATAGTGTTTTCTCGGCAACTGTGCCCCGCCTCGAGATCCGCACTGAGATCCAGTGGCTCAGATCGCTCCACGTCGCTCAGTATTCCTAGCCGAGCGACTAGCGATCCGACCCACTCGCGCCTCTTCTTCGCCCTAAGGGTCTTCCAAGCACAAGGGTCTTCCTAGCACACCTTACAAGGGTCTTCTTAGCCCAAGGGTCTTCCAAGCACAAGGGTCTTCCTAGCACATCTTCTCCGCCCCTAGGAGTGGAACTCCTCTTCCAAAATCCCCAAGACCAAAGTACTTATCAACTCCATGAAGACAAGCATGTTGCGGGGCTATTTTGACCATGAAGGAGGGTGAATTTTCATCCCACTCCTGAAGAGAAGTTGTAGATCTTCGAACTAGCTTCGAAACGAGGGGTCGCACGCCCCGATCGGACCTCCGTAGCACCGGGAAAGTGGATCTCAATGCAGCTGCGCCGAATAGCTCGGAAATCCGAGCCGAGCCACTCGCACGAGGGAGAAATCCGAACCGAACTCTTCCCATCCGAGCTCTTCCCGTCCGAGCAAGAATCCGAGCTCTTCCCATCCGAGCTCTTCCCGTCCGAGCAAGAATCCGAGCTCTTCCCATCCGAGCTCTTCCCATCCGAGCTCTTCCCGTCCGAGCAAGAATCCAAGCTCTTCCCGTCCGAGCAAGAATCCGAGCTCTTCCCATCTGAGCCCCAACATCAAAGAGCCCGATCGGCTGCCGAGCAAGTGCCTTTCCAAGCCTGCAAACGGAGAAAACTCACTTTCTCCTCAACATTCGTGCAAGATCTCGATCAGACGGCCCAGATCTTGCCAGCGTCGCTAAACGACAAGATAGCGTTTTCTTGGGAACTGAGCCGTCTCGAGATTCGTGTCATCATCCAACGGCCCAGATCTTGCCAGCGTCGATAAACGATAAGATAGCGTTTTCTTAGGAATTGAGCCCGTCTCGAGATTCGTGCCACCATTCAACGGCCCAGATCAAGCCACATAATTCGGATCTCCAATCCGAGCTACTGCCATACCGAGCTGCAAAATGGCCAAAAAATTTGCCTCAAAATCCGTGCTCGGATTTGCCGAACAAGAAGCAGCGAGAAAAAAAAAAAAAGGGGGGGGGGGGGGGACAAGGGGCCGGGTTCGGACCCGTTAGGGGGATACGACCCGAACCCCTTCCCATCTCCCTCCTTCTCCAATATCCTGGCGCCAAAACAAAACCGCACAGAAGAAAACAAAGACCCAACTCTCATGTTTGCCGAGCATCTCCATCACCGAAGTCCCAAACCGCCTCCGACGAGCTTCTCCTCTGAAGCTCAGGCGCCCCCTAATCTTCACCAAGCTCGGCAGCCGAGCTTCTTCTCCAACCTCTCTCCATCGCCGACCACCACAAAGCGAACACCGCTCCGCTCGTCGTTCTCCTTCAACGAAGCTCCGAGCTTCATTATCTCCGAACCCAATGACGAGCTCCGAACGCCACCGTCATGAGCTCCGTCGGCTCCCTCGAGCGAGCTACGCCGACCACTGACGAGCTCACCACCTCCATGGCCGAGCTCTATGCTCTTCGCCCACTCGTCGAAGCCGCTCGATGACCGCCTCCGAAGCTCAGAGCTCCGAGCTCCTTCCTCGACGAACCTGTCGTTGCCACGAGCTCCGAGCTCTCCGCGCCACCTAGCTCCACAACGCCGAAGACATCGAGCACCCATCGCCAAGCTCGCCAACCCACAAAGCTCCTCTCCACTGCTTCGAACTCCTCCCTCACCTCAGACGAGCTCCATTGCCGAGCTCCGTCTCCTTCGCCTCCGCTGAGATCGCTCTCCGACAAGATCCAGCGCGGAGCCTCGACCAAGCTGGACGTCGCCCTCATCGACCTCACCCACTCCGTCGTCGAGCTCCGTCGCCACGAAGCTCCTCTCCACTGCTTCGAACTCCTCTCCATTGCCGAGCTCCCCCACAGTCCTTCGACGAGCTTCCAACCTCGACTCCAAGAGCACGTGCTCCGAGCCCCATTCGTAGCCAAGCTCGCCAACCCACAAAGCTCCTCTCCACTGCTTCGAACTCCTCCCTCACCTCAGACGAGCTCCATTGCCGAGCTCCGTCTCCTTCGCCTCCGCTGAGATCGCTCTCCGACAAGCTCCAGCGCGGAGCCTCGACCAAGCTGGACGTTGCCCTCATCGACCTCACCCACTCCGTCGTCGAGCTCCGTCGCCACGAAGCTCCTCTCCACTGCTTCGAACTCCTCTCCATTGCCGAGCTCCCCCACAGTCCTTCGACGAGCTTCCAACCTCGACTCCAAGAGCACGTGCTCCGAGCCCCATTCGTAGCCGAGCTCCAACTCCGAAGTTCACCTTCAACTTGCAGCTCCACCCTCGACGAGCCACCCTTCGTCGGAGCTCGAACTCCGCCAACTCCTCGCCTCCTCGCCGAGCTCGCCCATAGCCGAGACCACCTCTTTCCGCCGAGCTCCTCTTCCATGCCGACGTCGGGCTCCCTCTTCGTTGGATTGGTGCCGAAGAGAAGAGACGAAGACGAAGGAGGAGAAGAGAGAACAGAGCTGGCGGAAGAGAAGACGAAGAAGAAAAGAAGGAACAGGGCGGGAGTAAAGAAAAGAAAAAAAAAAAAAAATTGGCCACGTGGCTCGCCACGTGGCTTCACCACATTGGTCGGCTCCAAAACAGGCGTTGGGCGAAGTCACCTCTCGGTCGGCTACCGAGCAACCCCCTATCCGAGCTTCACAAACGGAGAAAATATCCGCCGAACGACTACGACTGTTGGATCTTCCAGAAATTCGCGCTTCTGATGATGGACGATCCAGATCGTGCCACGCGCGCTAAACGACAAGATAACGATTTTTCGAAAAGCGCGCCTCCTCGAGATTCGCGCAGGGATCCGACAGCACAGATAGCGCCACGTGTCCCGGGATCCGACGGCACCGATCGGGCCACGTGTCAGGTATTATTTAAATTAATTAATTTATTTATTTAATTGTTTTTTTTATTTAAAAAATCCGAAAAAATATTTAAAAAATCGGAAAAAATTAAATAAAAATTCTGAAAATAGTTATAAATTCAGAAAAATTATTTTAAATTCTGAAAAATATAATTATTTAATTAGAATAATTATTTAATATTTTCGATAATTAATTATTTAATTCGGAAAATGAATAAAAAATTCAAAAAAATGAGAAAAAATTCAGAAAAATCTGGAAAAATCACCAAAAATCCAGAAAATTCTGAGAGTATTTTTGGGCATTTTACAAGCCCATAATAACACCGTTACACCCCGGGCAAGATTCCAAACTCCCTTAAGAACACCGATAAAATCTCGTACGCCATTAGAACAGTAAAACTACTCCTCAAAGGCTGATCAAACTCAGTCTTCGGGAGTGGGGGGCTCGTGATATGGCTAAAAATAGGATTAAATCGGGACCGTTCACATCGGGCGCGAATCTCAAAGCTCAGGGGTAAAACGGTAATTTCACCTACCAGTGGGTCCGAAGCGGGTACTGGGTCTCCTTCTCACAGATCCAATAACCCGCGAACGGATCCACTCCAACTGGGTACGGGTCCCGACCCAAGACAAACCCAGATCAGTAAGAGGAAAATCAGGGTTACTGATTTGACCAAATCAACAGGCCTGATTTGCTCTCACCGGGAATTCGGGGATCAGTTTCCTAAACTAATTAGGAGGATTTTACTCCTATCACAGGAAATCAAATCTCTAATCAGATCCCTAATTAACTCCCCCATGGCGACTATAAATACCTCCTACCCACCACTGTGACCAGGTTAATCACTTTTTGCCAACTTAAGCTCTTTTTTAATCATCACTGGTTACTGACAAGAGCGTCGGAGGGTGCGTCGCCGGGATCAACCCCGGTGTTTCGCACTTTCCTTGCAGGTGTACGGCGGGAGTCAGCAGCCCAACTCAGACGAACAGGTTCGGATCTGCTATTCAGGTTTTTCCACGAACCCACAAATTCTATCTGTTTACCCCCACACCAGAATTAGCAGTAACAAACGCTATAGACGGAAGATCTTCTTTCGTCTATCTGAGTTGTTTATTAGAAACAATTCGAAATTTTTAACAGACGAAAGATGATCATCCGTCTTCTACATTTTGCAAATGCTATTTTGGTCTGCTACATTTGGCAGAGCACTGTTCACTTTTCGGCTATAAAGTAGCTTTTTACCCAACGACAGTGGGAGAGTTTTTCTCAAAATTTTCATTTTATAAGTTTTTAGCAGACGATAGTGGATGCTCTAAGAGAGTTTAATTATCCCTAGTAGTATAATGACATATATATACCTTCCTAATTGAGCGCTCAATTTGGAGGGGATTATACATTTCATTAATAGTAACTAGTATTTTTAACGTACGATGCATATTTTAATAAGAGTTTGAGGATTTTCACGTGCGATATATGTGTTAAGAAATAGTTTTGGAGTTGAACGTGTGTTGCATGTAATTGGAAAAAATATTTTGAATAAAAAACTATGATTTGTACGTGCAATGCACGTGTTTATAAGTAGAATTTGAGTTGTACGTGCAATATATGTGTATGTTTGGTGTTAAAAACTTTTGAAATTTTATTTTGCACGTGTGTTGCCTGTTTTAAATAAATAAAATTTTGTTTGTTTGTTAGTTTTTGTTGTAATTAATGGAAGTGTTTTAGTTGCATTTATAATGGACGGATTTGCATATTGATAAATTACAACTCCAACTCTCTCATGATATATAACTAGTAATTTACACATGCGGTGCACATTATTATAAATATATATTAAAAAAAATTTGTTGTTGTCTGGCATCAAACCTATCGAACCTAAAACATCATTTATATTAGTTATACATGTGCATTGCACGTGTTTGTTTGGTTACAAATAAAGTTTGTTTGGTGACAAACTCTCCCATCTCTACTACTATAATGGGAGAAGGCCTTAGTTCATAATCCAACCCGTGCAACGCACGTGTTGGTAATTTTTTTTTGCCCTTTTCATTTCTCCCAATTTTTCCCCACGTGCAAAGCACGTGTATAATACTAGTTAAAATAACTAGTATAATATACGTGCAATGCACGTCTAAAAAAGTAGTCATCAAATTAAATGAATATATATTGTTAAGAAAAAAAAAGTTTATATTTGAATGCTTTGATTTGGTGCGGTGCACATTTATATTTGTTGAATATAGTTTGGACATGTATTATACGCGTTTATATAGTTACAAAGTTAGGATTTGTTTGTTACAAACTTCAACTTTCCCATTAAAATAGTAGAGATAGATAGATAGATTATATATAGAGATAGAGATAGAGATAATTGTACCCAGTTTTTTTTTTTGTGGGATTAAACATTTACTTCATAATTAAAATATAAGATGTAAGAGAGAGGGTGTGCAGGCCCATAAGGCCGAAAGGTCATTTTACTCTGTCAAAAATAGTGGATTGAACGCCACAAAATTTAGCTTTATAGTAGGGCAGAACGCGGGAAAAAAATAAAATTAGGTAGGATTATTGCAAATTGATGAAACGTAGGTTAGGGTTTAGCAAAATTTACAAAATTAGTTGAGGGGAAAACCCACGAAATCCCCCAATGTTTTATTTTCATTCAAGAAACCCCCCCAACATTATTAATTTTTTAATCAAAAAACCCTCCTAATTCATTTTTTTTCTCGTTAATTGGCAAATGAAGACATTATACAAGTAGTTCTTCTAGAAACAATTAATTATCAAGGGTCTATACTATTTGTATTATGTCCTCAGTCATAATCAACAGTAAATTATGAAGGCTCTATACTATTTGTATTATGTCCTCAGTCATAATGAACACAGGTAGGCACATTTATAGGACGGACGTCTTTTTTTATGAATAACATGTAGTATGTTTCGCAGAGTATATATCAGTGACTTTTGTTGTTGTCGCAATTAATTGACTGTAATTAAGTTGAAGTGGACTAGGAAACCACTACCCTAATGCAAGAAACTAATTATAAATGGAAATTAAAAATGAAAGCTAGCAGTCATCCTCTTTCTTTTTTTTCCCTTAACCTGAAAGGTACTGTATTCGGCAGTGACCAAAAGATTAACAAGGGAAATTTGTTTTAGCTCACTTCTTTGAGGATTGTTTCTCTATTTACTAATAGAGAGAATCAAGTAGTTCTTAACTACTGGACTTATTTTTCCTTATCAGATGGTATTATTCAAATATACTTTGCTGTCTTTCATTGCAGTTTGTAACAACTCCCTAGTTTGTAGGATCTTCAACCACTTTTTGTTACTTCCTTGGTGTATTTATACGGCTGATCAATCAAACAAGAACATCATCAATTTTGCTATTCTCTTATGGTATCAGTGGCATCAAAGGGCCAAACTAAAGATGACGTTTATGAGTGGCTGGTATCTCCACCATTGCTTGCCTTCTCCAGCATCAAAACAACCTTATCCGAGTGACATCCAAGATTAGGACACTCAGCTTTCTCCATTCTGAAACAGATTGTTTCCAACAATAAATTCGATTTCTCTTCTTCATTATCCTCTAATTTTTCATGCAATGCTTGTCTAAGTAATAAAAGCCACAAATTATCATTCTCTCAATCCACAATAGTCTCTTCTCAACCCCTTGAAACTATCTTTTTTGATGTTTGCACTTCTCCAATTATATCAAATGATGGATTTAAATATTATGTCATTTTTTGTGGATCATTTCACCAGATATATCTGGTTCTATCCTCTTAAACAAAAGTCAGAAGTCAAAGATATTTTTATTAGATAGAAAGCCATTGTTGAAAAACACTTTGATAAAACCATCAAAACACTTTTCTTTTTTTGGAGTTAAAAGGTGAAATAAAGCCACCCTGTTTCATTAATAAGATGTTAATAAAACAACCCCGGTGAACCGGGGGAGAAACAAAAGTACAGAATAGGAAACAAAATACAGTGCAGAAAATAAAACATAAACCCCCAACAAAACCCTGGGGGGTGGGTCAAATCCTCCATACATCAACCTAATCAGAAGTACAGTAGGCCAGGAACGAACTCGTAGAGACTGTAGCGATTGGAAATCTGAAAGTGGTGGGTGGCGCCGTCCCTCAATCCAGTGTCGGCCCAAAGTCAACCTCCTCATCATCAAAATCATCCACCTGGAAGACTCTGGCAATCATCCATCTCGCTCATGTGGCGGCAGCTGTAGCCCAAAAAGAGATAAGATGCATGATATGAGTAAGATTACCAGAAATACTACTACATGAAGCACGAAAATAAAAGTTGTTTCTGTCTAGCCATAACACCCATGTAGTTGCCGCAATGGCAATGTACCACGCATCCTTCATTTCGTGACGAATCGAAGCGAATTTGGGACCGATCCACAAATTCTCATACTCACTGGGATAGTCACTTGTACCTAGGGCTCTTAAAATCTCAACCATAGTCGCCTTACTCCTTGGGCACTGGATAAAAAGGTGATTTAACGTCTCCGTATGCATGTTACAGAACCTACAGACAGTTGTAATCTGGGGTTGTCTTTTTGCAAGGTTTTCTCTCGTGAGGATAGCATTATTGAGCACTAGCCAGAGGAATACTCTAACCTTCAGTGGTGTTTTCGCCTTCCAAAGCACCTGTGCCCAGCTGGGCCGGCATCCCCGGAAGTAAATACGATGGTACAAGGATCTGACCGTGAAAGCACCCTTGGGCTCTAATCCCCAACGCAGTTGGTCTGGTCCTTGGGCGCACATCGACCCGGACCGTGCGATTCCTAGCCCTCCATGCTTCTTCTTCATGCAGGCAATACCCCATTTGATCAGGTGGTAGCCTCCCCTATTCGAATCTGCCCTTTTCCAAATGAATCTTTTACAGATTCGGTCAATCCTTTGGATGACCCACTTTGGGAGCTCAAAAAAGAACATGTAGTAAATGGGCAGGTTAGACAGTACTGAATTAATGAATATCACTCTGCCTCCAAGTGACAGCGATTTTCCTTTCCAACCAGACAATTTGTTCTCTACCCTATCTATTATGGGCAACCAGTCTGACTTAGTGAGTTTCCCTGGTCTGAGTGGGAGCCCTAAATATTTGATTGGAAACTCATTCGTCATACAGTTAAGTATGGAGGCATGTGCCCGAGCTTCTTCATCCGAGAGAGTAATGGGAATCAGTGGACTCTTGTGAAAATTTATCCTGATACCTGACCATGCTTCAAAACAGTAGAGGGCCCCTTTAAAGCAGACTGTTTTTGATCAGGTCTCGTTCCCAAATAGTAGAGTGTCATCAGCATATTGGAGGATCGTGCACCCTTGGTTGGAGTTGCCACTGGCCACCGGCTTAATCCAATCTTGTTTCCGACAATTTTCTAGCATTCCCCTTAGCACATCTGCTACAATAGTAAATAAAAGTGGGGATAACGGATCCCCTTATCGGAGTCCCTTCTTGCAGGAAAACGAGGGGCCTGGCCGCCCATTCACTGATATTGCCGTTTTACTAGTCTGTAAACATTGTTTGATCCATCTAACCCATCTGACCTTCCCTCTGAGAGCTTCCAGCAAACACTCCCAGTTGACGGAGTCGTATGCTTTTTCAAATCCAACTTTAGAAGGAAGTTCTTAGAATTGCTCGTATGACAATGGTGTATAACTTGTTCAGCAGTGGCCACACAGTCCAGGATACATCTGTCCTTGATGAAGCCCGTCTGGGTTTTGTTGATAATGCTATCCATTAAACTTCTCAGGCGGATGACCAGAACCTTTGTGATGATCTTCGCCGAGCAATTAATGAGGCTTATCGGTCTGAAGTCCCCCACACAGTTAGACTCCTCCCGTTTGGGAATCAGGACAACTTCCGCAAAATTGAACATGCCCAATCTGAGATTGTTATGAAAAAATTCCTCCATCAGTGCCATAATGTCCTCTTTAATTTCTTCCCAGAATACTTGGTAGAACATCATTGGAAAGCCATCTGGCCCAGTTGACTTATCTGTGCCCATTTGGTTGATGGCCTTCTTCACTTCCATTTCCGAAAACGGCTCCTCCAAAATGGAGAGAGTTTGCGCTGAGTCATTCTGGCTCTCCTGCCAGTAATCCTCCCTTAAAGGGATCCTGAAATCATTCTTTCTTCCAAAGAGGCCCTTATAGTAGTTCTGGAAGGTTGAGGAGATCTCCTTTTCGTCCTGCAAAGTTCTCGACTCTGTCTGAATTGAGAGGACGAGATTGGATCTGTGTCTGGCGCTAGCCACCCGGTGGAAGTATTCCGTATTCGCGTTTCCCTCTTTGAGCCACGAAATCCTAGACCTTTGTTGCCATTTGATCTCTTCTAGCTTATAGAGATTAGCAATATTTCCCCGGAGCTCTAATAGCCTGTTCCTTTCTTCCTGAGACAAGACTCTCGTCTCTTCCACCCTTTCCATTTCATCGATTCCTTCCAAGAATGCCTCTTTGGAGTGCCAGATGGTCGAGAACCTAGATCGATTCCATCTGTGCAGCCATTTTCTCAATCTTCGAATTTTCTCACACCATCGGGATGCAGCGTCCCTGCCAGTAGTTGGGAGCGCCCAATTTTCCATTACCATGTGATGAAACTCCTGAATTTCCAGCCAGGCCTTCTCGAATCTGAATTTCCGTAACCTCTGCACTCCGCGTACCCCCACATCGAGCAAGATCGGGGTGTGGTCTGACATGGGCCTAGGGATCGATCTGGCTGTAGCTAATGGGAATTTAGCTTCCCACTCCATCGATACTAGTACCCTGTCCAGCTTGGCCATGACCGGAGTTGCTTGCATATTGGACCATGTGAAAAGTCTATCATTAATAGGAATATCGATCAGCTCTAGTTCCGTGATCACCCTATTGAACTCCTCCCTGTGTCTGTCGCTGGAGCCTCGACCTTTATGCTCAAAGGAAAATCTAGTGATATTGAAGTCTCCCCAACAATCCAAGCCCCAGACCAGCGACGTCGAATATTGACCAGCTCTTGCCAAAATGCATCTCGATCTGAAGCCACATTCGGTCCGTAGACGACAGTCACCGTCTGCAGCCAATCATCAGACCGTCGTTTCAATCGAGTAGTCAGGGAGAACGGTCCACTGTATACCTCAGTACAGAAGAGAATATCCGAGTTGAACCTAATAGCGATCCCTCTAGAGGCTCCTGCTGATGGGCGTAACACCCATTCCTTGATTCTGTTACCCCCGATTCTTTTGAGTTTGAGCCCTTGCTGGAGTTTGGTCTCCTGCAGCCCTACCACTTCCGCCTTGGAGTTGCTAATAACGTCCCTAACCATGTCTCTCTTATCCCTATCCCCCAGCCCCCTAACATTTCAGAATAGAGTATTCATTGGGGGACTGTGTCAGGGGTGGTCGTTGGTGTGGGTGTGGGGCCGGCTACATCCTCGAGGATGTCCGTCATCCCAGCGCTATTTCCTAGAGTGGTCTCATGAGTCTTAACCCTCTCAGTTTTCCAACCCCTAATTTTGTTGAGAAGTAAAGCATTGTGCTCTGTGTCACACACCTCTAACCCACAAGTTTTAGCAAGGAAAAAAACTTCAGAGTCCGACATAAAATTTAATATAGAAACTAAAAAAAATTTTGTACCTCCGCTGTCGAATTTTGCGGCTTTGGCTGCCGCTGAAACCTCAAGATAATCATCCAAGGACTCCACATGAGCCCTCTTGGGCGATCGCCGGACTCTGAACCCAACTGCCCTGCTTAACGCTCTAGTACTATCTCCAGGTGCTGAATCTGGAAGAGTGGACAAGACCATCTCTGGCGATATCTCCCTCTGTGTGTTAGCGATGAATTCTAGGTCCTCTGATTCTTCATCAGTGAAAGAGAATTCCTCGTCTAGATTTAGTCGCCCTTCCCGGTCCTCTTCACTATCTGATTGGTGAATTTCCCATTGTAGGGTAGGTACAGTCATAACGGACTCCTCATTGAGCCCACAGACTGGCGACTCAATAATAATTGCAGCACTATCCTCTGCGGACCCCTCAATGGGCCCACATTGAGTCTGAATGTTCGAAATTGTAGAATTGCAATTCCCAGAGACAATTAACTGCTGCAATTTGGACCCCTCTTTGGTCCTATTAACATTTATAAGTAGAAAATCCCCCGTCCCACTCTTCTCATTATCTGGTGCAGCATAGCGGTATGTTCCTCCACGTGCCACCATACCGCTTTTCTCGAACTCTGTGTTAGCTGCTTGGTTTGAGTGGGCGGTAATAATTACCCCCCTGCCAGCTAGCGCCGTGTGATAGGGTGAGGGAACGGTTGGTTCAAAAGGCGTGGAGCTCGAAGTCTGCGTTGTAAAAGACGAAGAGATGAAAGCCCTATCTTCCTTTCTCGCCAGAAGTTGCCATTCCCTTTTCTCCTTCTTTGTCTTCTTTACCAAAATTGCCATCTCTCACCCGCTCTGCTCCGCTACCCACTCCCTCAGCGGCACTCTCGCTCGCCTTTGCGTGCTTTTGGCAGGAGCTGAGCAGATCTGTGCTCGTTGCTTTCCCCAGCCTAGCCTCTGTCTCTTGTCACCCTTGCTCCAAAGCAGCCTCTTTTTCAGGCTCTGGTGAGAACCAGAGTTTGGTTACCCATTCTGTGGTGAAAAGCGCACCTTTGCTTGTCTTCTTCCCCAGATTGTTGGTATCCTCCACCAACCCACATTTCGAAGCCTGCATGCTGTCGCCTAGTGTAGCTTTGCCATGCTGGGGGTCTACAAGCCCTGACGTACCCCTCTGAGCCACAGCACCCTCCTCTACTCCAGTGCACAGAGCTAGATCACCATTTTGCGAACATTTTTTGGCTCTTTTTGTGTGGTCGGTCTCTGTCTCTTCTAGCCTTTCCAAATCTGGGTGGCAGAGCAGATCCACCGTTCATTCTGAAGAGTTGAAGGTTCTTGTGGACTTTTGACCTTTGGATCTAACGGCGAGGCCCCTGTCTCTACCAGCTTGGAAAGGCGAAGCTGTTCAGCGCTGCTCCTCCCCCCTAGCTACCTTGATGATCTCCCGGTGAGCCCTTTCAACATCGTGCGAACCATCGATAGTGAGGTCCCTTGTTGGCGACACCACCTGCCTGTATGATCTACTGTCTCTGAGAGCTGATGTAGGCGCAGTGGGGGGGATGCCTGTGCACCCTGTGCTTCATCTCTTTTGTCAAGAACGAATCTTATCAGATAAGATTCTTCGAATGAAAACACCTTAGCAAAGCGCGGCATCAAGGCGATATTGGTGCTTCTGATGAGTATTCTTGCCGATACCAGATCTGATCGGCACACGGTTTTCTCGTCCATCTCCTCCACCGTCCCAAAATCCGCTACAATCTCTTGTAGTGCTTCTCTCTTTCAGAAGTAGAGGGGGACGTTATGAATCCAGATCCAAAATTTGTCTCCCTGACGGAGCTCCACTCCGAAGTTGGGCATCCACGCGCTGAATTCAACTTGGAAATGTCCAAAGTCGACTAATCCCAAGCCCACAACTTCGACAACTTTCTTTGGTGAAGGAAATGAGACTAAGAACTGTAAGTGGCATAGCTTCTTAGCGACCCAATCTTTATGAGCTCGCATTGGCCATCTAGCGGCCAGGGCCTGCATCAACTGCACCTCTGATGGCCTCCCTGCTCTGATCTTGGCAATGGCACACCACTGTCTCAACCAACGTTCTTCGCTTTTGACCGTTTCAAGGCTATTCGCCAGTCGAATCACCGTGGGATTCTCAGGTGATCTCCCACGACTCACCGGGCGTTCTTCGTCGCTGTGTGTTTCCACCACATTGGTGCAAACATACGATCGATGTCCCCATTTCATGCACTTGAGGCACCTAACTTCTTTGGTACATTCACTTCTGTAATGTCCAAGATCACCGCAGTTGAAGCATGGCGCCGGCTTGCACTTGCCCTTCCTCTGTTTCTTATTATGTGGGAGCTATTCGGATTGAAGGGTAGAACTTTGAGTCTTATTTTTCTTCCCTCTAACTGGAACCCAGTGCCCTTCCTCTTCCACTTTGCCGGAGTCGCCTCCCACCGTAAACCCTTCCAGCACAGCTCCTTCGTGAGCTCGCTGATTGCTAGCTTTAAGTGGGGGGCTCTCCTGTGCAGATGGACTAGCGGGACGGTCGGTGTTTGGGTTCAGTGGGATGGTCGAAGCCGTTTAATGGGGTTCACGGGTCACCCTGAGGTCATTGCGGTGATTTGGTGGGTTAGGAACCCTGAGGTGTTCACCTAAGGTCCTATGCTAAAATAACTGATTAGATTGTTGATGGGGGTGTTGGTGTAGATGAGACGGTTTGGGGGGTGTGTTGGTAGGGTGTGGGTGTTTTCTGTGAGCACCATGATCAAATCCCCTCTGAAAGGCTCCCCTGTGTTGAAGAGGACGTTGGTCTGAAGGCGAGGTTCTCCTCCGCCTATACTGGTCGGAGGGAGGACCCCGTCGTTGGGCCCTTCTCTCGACATGCTCCCCTTGTTGACTATGGTACCACTAGTCCCTGACCAATCCCTCTATTGAGCTGTGATGATCATATCTCCTCCCCTCATGGCGATGATGTGCATGTTGGTGTGCACGCGTTGGGGAGCGAGTGTGTCTGAGCTCTTGGTCTCCTTCCTCAACTGGATGTGGGATCACCTTTGAAGTGGGCATCGCGGGGATGGAAGGGAAGGCCACTGCCTCATTGGGAGCTAGGGGGGTGGTACTGTAGGGTTGATCATGGTCGGAGAAAGGCGGGTGATTGGTTGTTGTTGTGGTGGTGGTGGGTTAGAAGTCTCCAATGAAGATGTCGGAGCCGGTGGATAGCGGACCCTCTCATTGGCCCCGCATCCACTGAGCTCTAGGACGGAAAGCATGGTCGACAGTTGTGGAGCACTTGTGGAGCAACAATGGAGTCCATTAATCCATTGTAGCTTAGGTTTACTGTATATTTCTGCTACATTAGAAATCCCATTAATCCAAAAACCCTTAGGTTACAAACTCATCCATCAAAACACTTTATTCTGACAATGGTGGTGAGTATATTGCACTTGCCTATTTTCTTTCGACAAATGGTATTTCTCATCCCATTACACCCCCTCACACACCGGAGCACAATGGTCTTTCTGAAAGTAGACATCGAAACTGGATTAACATTACTCTCTCATGCCTCTCTTCCTTTAAGTTATTGGTCTTATGCCTTAGCCACAAAAGTTTATTTAATAAATCGCATGCCTACACCCACACTAAACCTCTCCTCTCCATATGAAAAAATATTTACAACAACTCCTAATTACTCAAACCTCAAAATCTTTGGCTGTTTATGCTATTTCTCGCTTAGACCATATGCAACCAACAAACTAGACACTCGATCCAAACCATGTGTATTCCTTGGATACTCTTTAACTCAGAGTGCCTACTACTGCCTTGATCCATCCATCTTTGTTGAGTCTGTATTTCCTTTCAGTCATCTCTCTCTTATCCCTCTCGCCCTCAAGCAGACTCCAATGCCACTTGGATTCTGTCAATAAGCTGTATATGCAATGAGCTGTATATGCCAGAAATATTCCCATGAGTTGTACATTCCCAAAATGAATTTATTATGCAAGATTGTAGGCTATAATTGTTACCATAACATCTACACATTCTTAGAATAGTGCAATAGGTTCTTGTATAAATACCCTCCTCCTGTTACTCATTAAAAATATTATAAAAAGAATATTCCTCTCATTCTTATATGGTATCAGAGCAGTCGATCATGACTGTCTCTTGACCTAACCCTAGCAATAGCTTTCGCAGTCATCGTCATCAACTTCAACAGCTCGAGATTTGTTGTCAATCGACCTACTGATCTATTGAAATTCATTTGCGACGGACCATGGTCAACGATGATGAGTTAGCAACCACCAATCAACCCATGGTGTCAGAAGGCATCAACACCACCATACAAACTGTCACTTTGCAGAGTGACACCCCCAACTTCTCTGTCGGAATCAAACTGGATGAGAATAATTATTCTCTATGGCAACAAATAATGGAGATGAAAAGAGCTAGGCGAGACTAACATGGCCACTTGACCGGTGATACTGCCCAGTCTGCAGCCACAGATCCCATATTTAATAAATGGCGTGCATTGGATTGTCAAGTCAAGAGTTTGTTGTTCGATGCCATGCAACCTAATCAGATTAAACAATTTATTCGTTATAACACAAAAAAACAAGTTTGGGATGCAATCAAACAAACCTACTCAAATGGTGCGGATGAAGCCAAGATCTATGATCTTCACAGAAGGTCATTCACAATGAAGCAAGCTAGTGCATCAGTTTCCAAATATTACAGGAGCATGATCAATTAAGTCCAAGCACCATGGTGCATCCAAAAGACATTGAAACTAGACGCAAAGAGGTTGATCGTCTCCGAGTTTATATATTTCTTGCAGGTTTGGACAATATTTTGATCAAATCTAAGGAGAAATTTGAGATGGATCCTAAGCCCAAACATGAAGCAGCCTATGAAGTAACCTACAAGGAACCATGTCTGAAGCTGGTGTTACCTCCGAAGCCAAAGCCTTGGCTACTACCAGGTCCAAGCAATCTTGACCAAACAACTACAAGGCCGATCCAACTCGTAATCAGCTTCCCATGAAGTGCACCAAATGTGGTTTAGATAACCACACGATTAAGGGCTGTTATGAAATCATTGGTTATCCAGAAGGATGTGTCCACAAAGGATGCAAGAAGGATTCGCACGGAGCCTCCTTTGCATCTACCCAGTCATCCCAGGAGACTGCATCAGATTCTACGTCAGGTACATTCGATTCCAAGGCCTTAGCCACCTCAGGTATCTTCTGCACATCTTCACTTACATGTAATAGATCATGGATTATGACACTGGTGCTACTGATCACATGACATCTAGTTTTAATGGGTTACACTCTACAAAACCATCAAGCCAAACACATATTACCAATGCCAATGGAACCTCCTCCCAAGTTACAGGAGAAGGGTCCTTATCTCTTTCATCCTCATTAAGTCTTGATCATGTCTTAGTCGACCCTTCACTCGACTATGATTTGTTATCTGTTCCTCAAATCATTGATTCCCTTAATTGTACTGTGTGTTTTTGGCCACTGTATTGTCTATTTCAGGATCTTTCTCACCAGGGTCATGATTGGATGTGGTACTAGGAAAGGAAATTTGTATTATCTGGACTTGATAGAAGACAGTAGCAAAAGATTGAGTCACGCACATCATGTCAGAGGAGACGGTTCTATCAGGATGAAGAAAATTTGGCTATGGCATAGACAATTAGGACATGCTTCTTTCGGTTATTTAAACTTCTATTTCCATATTTGTTTTCCAAATTTACTGAATCAGACTTTCATTGTGAAACTTGTATTTTGGCAAAAAGCCATCGTATTTCTTACCCATTATGATTAAATAAATGTTCTATGCCTTTCGCGATTGTCCATTCTGATGTTTGGGGACCATCGCCAGTCCCCAATATAAGTGGTTTTAAGTGGTTTGTGACGTTTATCGATGATTGCAGCCGAATGACCTGGGTTTTTCCCTTAAAGCTGAAAAGTGAAGTCATCACAAAATTCAAGCTTTTTTTTCCAGTATGTGACTACTCAATTTGACAAGAAAATCATGACACTTTGGTCTGACAATGGAGGAAAGTATGTCAATCATGACCTGCACAATTTTCTAAGTCATCATCGAGTTGTTCATCTAACCATGTGTGCTTTTACACCACAACAGAATGGTGTCGCAGAGCGTAAGAACCTTCATCACTTGGAAGTTTTTCATGCCTCTTCATTTGAGGCACATATGCCTTATTTTGGGGGGAGGCTCTTTGTTCTGCCGCCTACCTCATCAATTGAACACCTTCCAGCAGCCTTCAATATCAAACTCCACTTCAGACACTGACAACTCTCCTTACCATGCCATCCACACCAAATCTCGAACCACGTCTCTTTCAGTTGCGTTGCTTATGTTCAGGTATACCTGTTAGAGATTATGAGATATTATAACAATAGAAATTAGGATTAATATCCTAGACTAAGGTGCTTGAGATATTTACCCTAGGTATCAAGATTGGAATACCTAGACTACTATCACAGGCCAGTAATTATAAGATAAATACTGATTTGGGTACTGGGTTCTCAACTCACTCAACCCGCGTTCCGATATCCATACAATTAGTACGTGTAACACACGTGTTATCCATAGAATAATATTACACATAATATTATTCATATAGTGAGAATATACCTATATATGCAACTATCTTCTCCTATATTCTTAATATATAAACGTACTGGAATATCTCATCAGTTCAACATGAAGCTGACTGGCTGATGGCAGTCTTTAAATAGAAGAAATGCATCACTCAATGTACAGTTCATAAGGACTAAATCAATTATAAATCCGAATAGTTCAAAAAAAAAAACCAAAATAATTAAATAGTTCTCAAACCATATCAGAACAGAATAGTTCACAATGACTAAACCAACTGGAGAAATCTGTCATAGTTTCAAAATCAAACAAAGCAAATAAACTTCAAGAAAAAATAAGAGTTTTAAGCTCAATGAACACAAGAGTCTTAAACTCAATAGAAGTTTACCAAGCAAGCGATTAATTTATTCTCAAAAGCAATAAACTGAAACTATATCCTTGCACACTGCTTTTATGTCTACTCCTCCATTTTGAGCAAATCATTATTTTGAAATTTATGTTGACAGATTTAACTCCTCCATTTTTGCTAGCTTATTAAAACAAGAATATCACGACACACATCTCTAAGAATTCTAGCGAATTTCATAAAGTATCTAGTTCCACTAAAGAACTTAGTACAATTCAACGATAGCTTAGCAAAATGTAACACAAGCATCACAATCAAGTTTCTTTAACAAAATAACAAACAAGAACTATTATAGTTTCTACACAAGAACTATACTATATTTCATATTGGAATGATAAAACAGTCAAATCAATTATGATTAATTCTGAATCATCAAAATTGAAATGAAACAAAAATCCATAAAAGAGATATAATGATATATTATCAAAATTGGAATGATATAACGACATTCTAAATATCGGAAACACATCGACAAGTTTTCACACTTTCTTTTGGAATAATAAGATGATTCTAAGTAAATTATGAAAATATATAGCATCATCAAAATTGGAATGAAATTATATATTGACAAAATTTACATTGAACTTTTCAAATTATCTAAAGCATGTCAAATGCCTAAAATTGATGCTTAAGTTTGAACTCCTCTATGGCTCCAATTGGATTCTAAATCTCAAAACAACTTGGATGTTAAAGCTTTTGACTCAATGGATTTTAACTCCATTCCCCCCACAGTTTGATAATTAGATCAGTTTCAAGTCTCTTAGCAAGAGCATTAGCCATATTTTGTCCCAATTGCACTATATTCATGAGAAAGTTCAACTAGGCCTTTTTTATCCTTAATATACTCCTCTGACTATTATAGAGTGAGTTATGAGCTACAGTGTATTGTAGCTTGATAGTCGCATAACAGAATTAGAGAGTTACTTAAACTTCTTAATGGATGACTAGCAACAAATTCTTCCATCCACTCAGCCTTTTTTCCTTGCAGAGGATAACACATAGAGGTCTGACTTCATAGATGATAGTACAGTGCCTGTTTGCCTTTTAATTTCCATAACATTTCTGTTCCTCCTAATGTAAACACACATTCACTAGTTATCGATTTTCACTAAATTCTGAGCATCATAATGCATCAGATCAGTCATTCATTCGAAGAATGACTAGAGTAGCATAAAGCAAACTCTTGAGTACCACTCAAGTATCTCATTAGCCTATTAAGGGCACTCAAATGTGTATGGGATTATTAGTGAATCTGCATATCATACTTACCTCAAAGGCTATGTCTATTCTAGTGTAGATCTTTGTATACATGAGACTTTTAATTCCTTTAGAATGATCTACCTATCTCATAGTTGCACCATCATTATGTGTCAACCTTTTATCATAATCATAAGGTGTTTCAAAATACACTTTTAATCACAATATCCCCACTTTTAAAATACATTTTGATTTGATGAGTTTGACTAAGGGTTATCCCTTGCCAACCGAAACTCACCCTTATACCTATGGTGTCCACAATACCTAGGTGTTTTATGCTGAATTCTTTGGATAGCACAATTTTAACTTCATTTGTAATAGAGATGTCACTTCCAAGAATAAGCTTGTCAATAGTATAAGTAAATAATAGCCATTATATTTGACACACCACAAAGTTAAAAGCACTTATCTGAATTACTTGATTCATATACTAGGCGCTTTAAGAAATTTTTCAAATTATTTATTTGTTGGCTATACATGTTTTAAGAACATACAATGATTTTACTAAATTGTAAATCTTGTTCATTAAACATATTAGTTCAAAACTTTCTAGTACAAAACTATTCAGTACAAAACATCAAGTACAAAACTTTTAGTACAAAACTGTTTAAATATCCTTTATGAATAACAAAATTTTCAATAGATTTAAAGGTAAAAAGAATACTTATTGTAGCAATATGACAAACATGTGAGTAGACATCAAATAAATCTACCCCATTTTTCTCTATCAATTTGTTAGCTACTAAAATGCATTAAAATTGCTACTAAACAATCAAAAGTAAGTTTCTTCTACAAAACCCCACTTACTTACTATAGTTTTAGCCCATTTCGGCAAATTAACTAATTTAAAGTATTATTGTATGACACAAATTCATCTCATTGTCTAGTAAAGACTCTTCTTGGCTCATTTGCCATTGAAGTTTTAAGTGTCAGTAAGGCTGGTTCTTGATTCCAACTGTGAATCATTGACCGTGTCTGTAGAACTAGATCATTTCATACATTTATCTTTCATGAATGCATCCTTAAAGAACTCTGCAAGTCTAGATTCTTCTAACAAAAATTAGATAGTTCCAACATCCATCCACAGAACTACATTCTTCACTTTCTAAACACAGACAAATATTTGTTGTAGGTCCTACTTTAGGTCTTCTAGGGTCATGTACTCTAACAAATGTATCACAACACAACTTTTTGCTTTAACAAAATTATTTGTGTTTTCATGCCATGATCTACACGGTGTATTCAATTTAGAGTGTAGTAACACATTAAAGATATGATTAACAATACAACATCACTCATAATTACACAAGACAAACAACGGTCAATATTATAGAATTCAATATTTCAATAAGTGTTTGATTCTAACTTTTATCAATATCGTTTGACTGTTGTAAGTAGAGTGTAGTAGAGATTATGTCATATGCAAACTTCTCTAAAATCATTGAAACATATTCACTACCTCTATCAAATCTAAACCCTTGATTTTTAACATTTAACTATATTTTTTAATTCATTAAGAATAACAAGTGCTTCATTCTTTATATATATGACAAACTTATACTAATCATCTACAAAATCGATTAAATACTTCTGACCAACAATTATCTCATCTAGTCACAAAGCTACTGAGATCACAAATATCAGAATGTACTTCTAGACACCATATAAAATAATTTTCTAGTGATCATAATCTGAGTTTAATCTTCACATTTTTCATAACTTAATGAAGTGTCATTTAGCAGTGTTGTAAGTATTAACAAAAACCAACAATTTAATATATAGTTCTCATATCCTACCCAATTATGCTATGTTCAAGGACTATACACATTTAGAACTATTATTATTAATTGTCTCATTTGTTAAACTCAACTTATACTTGTGATTGACAATATATGCACATTATAAGAGTTAATAAAAAATTACTCTTCCGAATTTAACAAAACTATTTGCTTTCTCTAGTGATTCTAACAATGTCCACTTGCTCAAACACATTGAGCGAAGAGTTCTTTCCTTTATTCGTTCTTCATCATCTTCATAACGCTAAATGAGATAATGACTAACATGTTATAATTCAACTTTGAACACACAGTACAATGAATGAGAAAGAACAAAACGTAACTAATAAAGTCATATTGTACATTAAGAGATGCTCTCTCCTAAGTTACAGGTATTTGTTATACATCTTATACAATTTTTTTTAAAATTATTAGAGAAGCAAATATATAATCTCACACAAACTGTAAATAATAGATTTGTCAAAATATTTATACACATAGTATGATAAAGCACTTAACAACCCTAAACATGCTAGTTTTCAAGGCGAGAATAACTATGATCTAAAAATCTCAATCATGTGATCAAATGCATAAAATGTTAATACATTCATCACATGAAAATATTAAGAAAGATTAGAGTAGATCATACCGACACTTCAAATTAGAAGTGTTTTCCAAATTCGATGGAGAAGCCTACGTAGTGTAGACTTATCATATCATGATGCAGATCCATCGTCTCCAATACACACAATTTGTAAGTAACTTTGAAGTTCATACATTCATCAAATTGTTAAAGATTAGCTAATTAAATAAATTATTAGCATTATCTAATTCACAACAATTTAATTGGAGATTCAATTTTATAGTCAAAGCTTATAATTTATCAAAATAAATATTTGATCCTTAACACGTAGCCAAAGCAGTTATTTAAATTTGTATTTAATTAAACAATGCTTAATACGGTTTTGAACTTTAGCACTTAGCAACAAAATTCAAACAAATAATTAAATAACAATTTAAATTTGGTGAAGAACTTATCTTTAATTTAGATCTGATCCAGTCCAAACATATTTGGATCTAGTCTAAACAACATCCTCACTGCCCACACTATTTCCAACAACTACATCCACATCTTTTATTGTTCTTTCACTTTCCAACTGTTAAATTCAGAATTAACAAATATTTCTACTTACGGAATCTTTTATACACGATTAAGTTTTTCCATCTTATAGCAATAAACAGTAAATTTCAAAAATCATAGGGTTTTTTTTTTTCTTTTTTCTGAACAATTACTACCAGTGTATTTACAGTAAAATGAAGGGTTTTTTGTAAAACTGCATAATAAACAATAATACAGAAAATTAAATTAAATACAGTAGCACAAATCTTAAAGTTTAGAGTGGACCGTATCTTGATAAGAATCAAGGAAATTGGAGGGTTAGATCTGATTCAGTAGTACACAACAGTAGATCCGGTACTGGCCCCAAACACTAAACACCAATTTCTACCCAATGGAAAAATTTAGATCATATCTTGATTGAGTCTTCTTTTCTCTGATTTGATCTCATATGAAGATCAATGGAGAAGAAGGTGGAGGAGAGGCAGCATCGACTTGCGGCTAAGCACGACAACGGTGGTGGCTGCGACGGCGACCTCTGCCTTCTCCACCGCGACTCGACGAAGCTCTCCGGCCACGTCAGCAATCCCCAGTCCTTGGGATGACGATGGATCCCCTCCTTGGGCTGACAGCGGATCACCAGTCCTCGACTCCAAAACCCGATCATAGCAAAGATCCCCTCCTCGGGCCTAAGAAGATGCGCCGGTGGCCTACGGTGCAGTTCGCGACGATGCCGGCGGCTACGGTGGCGACGGTGCCTCCAGCTCTCGATGGTGGCTAAGCACGACAACGGTGGCGGCTGCGACGGCGACCTCTGCCTTCTCCACCGCGACTCGACGAAGCTCTCCGGCCACGTCAGCAATCCCCAGTCCTTGGGATGACGATGGATCCCCTCCTTGGGCTGACAGCGGATCACCAGTCCTCGACTCCAAAACCCGATCATAGCAAAGATCCCCTCCTCGGGCCTAAGAAGATGCGCCGGTGGCCTACGGTGCAGTTCGCGACGATGCCGGCGGCTACGGTGGCGATGGTGCCTCCAGCTCTGATAACCTCCCTCTCTAATCTCAAAATTAATTAATTTAATAATAAATATCTCAAGATTGTTAGAGATTATGAGAGATTATAACAATAGAAATTAGGGTTAATATCCTAAACTAAGCTGCTAGAGATATTTATCCTAGGTATCAAGATTGGAATACCTAGACTACTATCACAAGCCAGTATTTATAAGATAAATATTGGTTTGGGTACTGGGTTCTCAACCCACTTAACCTACGTTCCGATATTCATACAATTAGTACGTGTAACACACGTGTTACCCATAAAATAATATTACACATAATATTATTCATATAGTGAGAATATACATATATATCCAATAATACCCACATAAGCGTGGCAAACTTGATCCGTGTGCACTACGTTGTATCTTTGTAGTCTTTGCTGATACTCAAAAAGGGTATAAATGTTTCCACCCTCCTACTCAGACCATGCATGTTAGTGCAGATGTGACATTCAATGAGAATGAGTTATGTTACTCAGGAGGAGTCAATGAGCATCCTTTGCAGGGGGAGAGCTCTATCTTTTCAGAAAATACTCATATCATCCAAATTCAACAAAATAACATAGAACAGTATGTTTCAAAGAAACCAACTACAGTGGTGCAACAAGATCAAGAACCGCTTCAGTCAGTATCCGAGCAACCAGTTACATCAGTGCAACAAGATCAAGAGCCTTGGAAACTACAGATAATGATACAGATAATAATAAAAAATTCCCTTACAACTCCTATAGAAGTACCATAACCACTCATCCAATCAGGTCCTGAAGATTCCCCATAGGTAACGGAACATTCAAACTCCAACTCAAGCACTTTACCTGAGTCATCTTATACAAGAAACACGGCTTATCAGTTACCCTCCCGGATAACTAGAGGCATTCCCAAACAACAGTATGATCATGACCCTAAAACAAAAGTTAAATACCCTATTGCTAGTTATGGGTCCACACATAGGTTGTCTTCGTCATGTGCATCATTTATATGACAATTATCCACTGTATCTATTCCAAGTAATGTGCAGGAAGCCCTGAAAGATCCAAAGTGGACTCAAGCGATATGTAACACCCCGCAAAATTGAGCTATGATAATTTTGCCCTCGTATGCTACGCACGTGTATTTTGTACCATATCTGTAATGTATTTTAATATAATATCATACGTATTTTGTATTTCAACTATTTATACATTTTCTTTCTTCTTGAAATTCATTCTTATCCTATTTGAGCCAACTCAAATATCAATTTTCAATCTTTGTGTTTTTACATGCATTGCACGTGTTATTGATGCATGTGTCAATTACGTATATTATATCGTTACGTGTAATATTTTCTATGTGCTTCAATTATTTATTTTATGACTTGTTTGAATTCGTTTTATAAACGGAAATTCATATTTCTCCTATTTTGATTAAAATATTATTATACGTGTGGAGCACATATTTTCTATATACGTATTGATTACATTATGGTATATGTATAATAAAATATATTTTTTGTATGTTGTATTTCGATTATTCATAAATATTTCCCCATCGATAAAATTGATTTCGTATTTGAATATTTATTTTTGTGCGATGCACGTGTTTGCATGCACGTGTCGATTGAATCCTCTTTCAAAATAAAATTTATGAAGTGTATGTGTGTGTTTATTTTTATTTGTTCAAGAAAAATCTAATTTTTAATTAAAATAAACTAGTTTTTATTAAAAATATATTACACATTTTACATATGTAGTTAATTTAAATTTAAAAAACTATTAGTAATTGGTGTGCACGTAGCACGCACGTGCACGTGCTTGTGCACTTGAGTAATGGCCGGCTGTTGGAATAGGGTGAGTGGGGGAGAGGAAGAGGTGAGTGGAGTAATTAATTAAGATTAATGGGTAATTAAGTGTTTTAGTTGATTAATTAATATATTTAATTAATTTCCCCTTTATCAACACCCTCCTACTCCTAATCAGCAAAAAAAATGAAACAAAAAAAAATGATGGTGTTGTTCCTGTTGCTGTCAAAAGGTAGCTATCCTTTCTTCTTCTTTGGAGCACGGACTTCAAGGAAATTTGGAGCAATTTTCTTTCTAGGAGTTTCTATTTCAATTTGCATCAAAATAAGGTGAGTGATTTCTTTTACTTTCTAAATTAATGTAGTATGCATGTGTAGGTAGTGTATGGTTGAAATTGTTAACTTACATAAGTTCTTCAATTATCTTGTGATGCATATTGTATTGATAAAATTGTTAGTAGTAAGAAATTATGAGAAAATTTATATGCTAATTGAAAGTTACACCATAGAATTGATAGGTTGCTAATTGAAAAAATATATTTAAAAGCATGTTGTACGTTATTAGGCCCAATTAATAAACCATGATTAGAATTGAGTATTTGTATGCATAAAGTTGTTAATTTTGTGCTTAGAAAATTGTGTGGATATTAGAATGAATAATAAAGTTGATGGGAAGGATGAGAATTTCTAAATAAAAATGCATTCATGATGTGGTAAATTTTTCTAACCAAAACCTATGAATATTAGATTTATAAAAAGTGGCTATTTGAATACTAGATTTATAAAAGTGATTATTTGAGTTAAATTGGGTATAATTTAGTGCTAATATGAATAAAATTTATGAAAAACTATTTCTGGAAACTTGGGGATATGTTTTATGAACAATCAAATTGAATGAAAAGAATAGAATTCGAAAATAGTTGAAAGAGTAAATAATGAGATTTATCAGAAAGCAGAGTTATATGAAATTTAACTCATAAGATATTAGACATGATACTTGGCTTTGGTGGCTAGCGAGGGCGCCCTTGCGCCTAGCGTCGCCACGTGGCGCTGGGGGTTTCCCTTGGTCTCGGGTTCGAGCCTTGCTGTGCACAAAAAGTGCTTTTTTTTTGTTTTTTTTGTCTTTTTGAATTTTAAAATTTTAGAAAAATTCGTATAAATGTTTTAAGATATTAAGGGAACAACTGAAAATATTTTCTCACTATTTTAGGTTATATTTTGGAAATTTAAAAGATATATTCAGGTGTTAGATGAGATTGGAATTCAAGAAGAATATATATGATTAAGAATTTAAGGGTTGATTTGTGATAAAATCAAAGTATAATGATGAGATTTAAATCATGAACATCTTGAAGAAATTGTGTTTTTTTTAATCTTAAACAACTTTGATTAAGAATCATACTTGAAGTGTAGGTGAATATGAAAAATGGATTTTTGTAATCAAAAGAGCATTGTGAATTATTAAAATGAGTAATTTGATTGATTAACCAAGTAATGATTACTTCATGATGAATAAACAAGAGAATGGATGAAAGAATTGAATGAGATATGAATAAATAAAATTGAGAATATGAATAATGAAGGTATGAGTACCCTATAAAGTTGAACATGGAAGATGTTGATTCTAGAGGCTTAGTGAGACCCAAGTACCGACAAAGTGATGATAATGATTATTTATTTTGAGAAGTGGCCATTATGGGTTGTCGTTCTCGGTATATTTGTGTAAGATCGGTAGAAGGGTAAGCTAGCTTTAGGTGATATTATTTATTCAGGTTTTACATTTAAGGATAGGCACTAAGAGAAGATGTAATAAAACTTGGTAAAATGTAAGTGGGGTGCCCCTATATAGTCTAACGGTGGACTCCAGGACTATAGACCCAGTTTGACGGTGAACTCCGAGATTGTGGTTTCTTGCGATGGAGACGAGACTTAATTAAATCCGGGACTATGATTGGTTTGACGGTGGACTCCAGGATCATGAATAGTCGGGTGGATGGGAGGCCGTTCTCCAGTGTATATGCGTATACCGGGGCTAAAGGGGCCCTTGTGGGATGTTTGCAAGACGAGGATTTCCATATAGCCTGACGGTTGACTCCAGGGCTGGAGTCTGTACTCGTGAATTGTCTAAAACTTGATTCTGTTACCGAGTAGTTTTTCATGGTAAGGGATTAAATCCTTTAATGTGGAGTACGTAGGTGCTTGTCCTCGGACCTATGTAGAATGGGATGCATAGAATTCGAACAAGTATGCATTAGTGTCATTGTAGTATAACATCTGTATTAGGCATTAAGTCATATCATACACTGACATATTTAGGATAGTCACGCTTTACACTTTATTGTGCATTCAAGTTTGTGTTTGCTAAAGTAAGAGATTCGTTACATTATGGCATAGCGATGATCACTGTTTTATAGCATTGCGTCAGTTGTATGCAACTGACGTGCCCACAGTTTTCCAGTGCAGGACATGGATTAGCAAGAGGGCATGAATTGATGCTAAAGATTATTTTCATGATTTAAGCTGTTGATGTTAAAGTTGTATATATCATGTTGTATTCATTTAATTTTCGTTGTGTATTCTGTAACAAACAATGTGTATAATGAAAAGTTTTAATTTTCTTGTAAAATTGTACGAAATAAGGTTAAAAAATCCTGTTGTGCTACGAATTACATGTAAATGGAATTCAAGGTGTTACACGATGAATGATGAGATGGAGGCCCTCCATAAGAATTCCACTTGGCAGATGACTACGCTTCCTAAAGAAAAGAGAACTGTGGGTTGTAGATGGATCTATACAGTAAAGTTCAAGGCAGATGGCACCATTGAATGATACAAAGCAAGAATGGTGGAGAAAGGTTACACTCATACTTATGGGATTGACTATGGGGAGACCTTTGCCCCCGATAGCCAAGATCAACACAATTTGGGTACTTCTTTCTTTGGCAGCAAACCTGGACTTGTACATCAGTTTGATGTCAAAAATGCCTTCCCGCATGGCGAACTAAAAGAAGAAGTTTATAGGGATCCTCCTCCAGGATGCAAGATGGGGTCCAACATGGGAAACATGGTGTGTAAACTGAGAAAGTCTCTTTATGGGTTGAAGCAATCACCCAAAGCATGGTTTGGAAAGTTCAGCAAATCAAGGAAGGATTTTAGATACAAACAAAGTAACTCAGATCATACTTTTCTTAAAACATAAGAAAGGTAAAATCACTGCCCTTATTGTATATGTTGATGACATGGTAGTTACCAGAAATGACCCAGAGAAAAAGGTAGCTTTGCAGCACCACTTGGCAAGTGAGTTTGAAATGAAAAATCTTGGTGCTCTGAAGTACTTCTTAGGTATTGAAGTGGCTCGTTCAGAACAAGGAATATTTCTATCACAACGGAAATATATCCTTGACATCATGACTGATAGTGGAATGTTAGACAGTAAACCAGAAGACACAAATGGATTGAATCATCAACTTGGTGAATATCCTGACCAGATACCCACCAACAAAGAAAGATATCAATGTCTTGTGGGAAGTTTAATCTACCTAGGACACACTAGGCCCGATATATCATATGCCGTAAATGTGGTGATTCAATTCATGCATGCACCAAGAGAAGCTCACATGGACGCGGTAAACCGAATTCTGAGATACTTGAAGTCAGCTCCTAAAAGTGGATTGATGTTCTCACGACATGGTCATCTAAACGTGGAGGGTCACACTGATGCAGACTGGGCGAGCTCGATTACTGACAGGCGATCTACATCTAGATATTTTACCTTTGTAGGAGGTAATCTAGTATCTTGGCAAAGCAAAAAACAGAAAGTGGCTTCAAAATCAAGTGTTGAAGCAGATTACCGAGGTACGGCACACGGAGTATGTGAGATACTCTGGATAAGGAACTTATTGGGAGATTGGGGTTCAAGCCCAAACATGCTAAGCTACTGAATTGTGACAACAAAGCTGCAATATACATTGCACATAATCCAGTGCAACATGATAGAACTAAGCATGTTGAAGTTGACAGACATTTCATCAAGGAGAAGCTCGATGCAAAGATCATTGAGGTATCATTTGTTAAATCTGAAGACCAACTTGCATATGTCCTCTCCAAAGCGGTCACAGGCAGTGTATTTCACAGCTCACTTAGCAAGTTGGGCATTGACGACATACATGCTCCAACTTGAGGGGGAATGTCAATAAGTTGTATATGCAATGAGCTGTATTTGCCAGGAATATTCCCATGAGTTGTACATTCCCAAAATGAATTTATTATGCAAGATTGTAGGCTGTAATTGTTACCATAACATCTGCACATTCTTAGAATAGTGCAATAGGTTCTTATATAAATACCCTCCTCCTGTTACTCATTAAAAACATGAATAAAAAGAATATCTTCCTCTCATTCTAATAGATTCCTCCACCACTTCGAATTCCCTCGCCTTTAGTACCACCACTCAATCTGTCATCTGCAGTGGAAGCTCAACAGAAATCCCCCAGTGAAGCCTCACCATCACCAGACCTGGCCGACACATCTATTCCACCACCATCACATGAACCTTCAAACAAAAACAACCCCCAACAACCATCACCGCAAATAAACCCACCTGAGCCTCAGCCACAAATAAACCCACCTGAGCCTCAGCCACAACCCACCCACACCATGACTACTAGAACCAAAAACATATTCACAAACCCATCACCAAAATGAATCTTCACACCCAATTAACCAAAGGTGATGACCTTGAACCAACCACATTGACCCAAGCTCTCAAAGATCATAAATGGTGTCGAGCCATGTCTGAAGAGTATGATGCGTTAGTCAAAAATGGCACATGGGCCTTAGTTCCTCCGGATACAAGTCAAAATCTAGTTGGATGTAAGTGAATTTTTAGAACCAAACAAAAATCTGATGGTTCTATTGACAGGTTCAAGGCCCGATTGGTTGCAAAAGGCTTCCACCAATGCCCTGGAATAGAATACCAACACACATTCAGTCCAGTTGTAAAACCAACAACTGTTCGAATTGTTCTTAATATAGCTGTAAGTCGTAGCTGGTCCTCAAGGAAACTTGATGTAAACAATGTCTTTATTCAAGGTCATCTATCAGAGAATGTATACATGACACAGCCACCGGGATTTGTTGACAAAGAAAACCCCTCATATGTTTGTAAACTCAGAAAAGCAATATACAGCCTAAAATAAGCCCCTCGGGCGTGGTACCATGAACTCCAAACATTTCTCTACAGTTTGGTTTTCAGAATTCATATGTTGATACTTCGCTCTTTGTCTTTCATGCTGATGGCCACACTATGTATCTCCTTGTTTATGTTGATGATCTAATTCTCACAGGAGACAATGCTACCAAAGTTAATCAATTCATTGCTATTCTTGCTTAGCAGTTTTCCATCAAAGACCGTGGATCACTAAATTTCTTTCTGGGTGTAGAAGTTTTCCCAAACAAACATGGCTTGTTAATCTCACAAAGTCGATACCTTATGGATCTCCTCACTCAAACCAAGATGCAAGACACCAAGTCTATTCTTACTCCCATACCAACCAGTCCGACTCTCATGTTAACCTCAGGTTCTCCTCCGTCTGATCCAACTGAGTATCGAAAGGTAGTTGGGAGCCTCCAATATTTGCTAATAACAAGACCATACATTGCCTTTACTGTTAACAAGCTGTCACAATATATGCACTGCCCAACAACTGAGCATTGGTCCTCTGTCAAACGGCTATTGCGTTATCTTGGTGGCACAATTAATGGTGGCTTACAACTCTACAATGACTCTACTCTCAGGTTGCATGCTTTCTCAGACTCTTCTCGCAGTTTACAAGCTTTCTCTGACATCGCCTTTTGCTCAATAGGTACTTATGTTATTTATCTTGGTAAAAATCCAATATCATGGAGTTCTAAAAAGCAATAGATTGTCACTCAATCCTCCACTGAGGCAGAGTATCACTCAGTAGCAAATACAGCTGCTGAACTAAATTTCATTTGTTATCTATTGACTTATCTTGGTATTTGGCTTCCCAACTGCCCTGTCATTTATTGTGATAACATTGGGGAAAACCAGCTCTGTTCCAATCCAATTTTTCATTCCCGAATGAAGCATGTTGCAATAGATTTTCATTTTATCCGCGATCAAGTTCAAAATGGTGCTCTTCGTGTTGCTCATGTCTCTTCTAAAGATCAACTTGCTGATGCTCTGACCAAGCCTCTTCCACGACAATGTTTGCTTCAACTCAAGCACAAGATTGGACTTGTCTCTCGAGCTCCATCTTAAGGGGGCATAATAGAGAGAATCAAGTAGTTTTTAACTGCTTGACTTATTCTTCCTTATTATATGGTATTATTCAAATGTACTTTGTTATCTTTCATTTCAGTTTGTAACAACTCCCTAGGTTGTAGGATCTTCAACCACTTTTTGTTACTTCCTTGGTGTATCTATACAACTGATCAATCAAAACAAGAACATCATCAGTTTTGCTATTCTCTTATTGTCATGCTCCGCTTCCCAAAAATACGGAACACAAGCACGTGACATTGGCCCAGTGAATGACTTGCGTCATCCATAAGCTATTTACCCATTCAACTCAACAATAATAACAATACAAACAATTGCGCAGGCAATAATAATAACCACATGAACAATAATACTTGAATAAGACAATATGAAATATCCAAATTCAATAATCCAACATCTGGAAACAAATAATAATATCCGGGTCAGAAGCCCAATACAATAATAAATCCAAACACGATGATAATAAGTCTCAATACAATAAGTCCAATGCAATAATAGTCAACTAGAAAGCAATAAATCTTTAGAAAGCTTGTTCTCCAATTCCAGTAGGTAATTCTCCATTATTACCTGTGAACACTTCATCTAAAAAGATGAGAAATTTGTCCTTAGAGCAAGTCATAGACAGCAAGTAGAGAAAACAAGGAAACAATGGAATAACAATATAACAATGAATTCAATGGATCAATAGGAATCAATAACATGGGACGATAGCAATAATCAATATCACTAGTAATCGATGCAATGGTTATAAACAATGATTCAATATTCGATGACAATGTTCAATGGTCGATGTCAATAACACTAAGACAATATTCAATAAAAACAATGATGTACAATATGTAATGTCGATATTGTGTCAATTCTTAAGTCTATTTATCATTTTAATCATAACTAATGTATGTACTATTGTGCCCCATACAGGTTCGATGCATACAATCAATTTCGTGTAGACTTAAGTGGAAGATTCTATAGATCATGTATACGCCACGATAAAATAATTTGCAACATTGGTACACACTAGTCGGCACAATAACAATAAAACAATACACGATAAATTAGGATACTGTAGTCAGTAATTCAACAATATATCGATAACGATAACACTAGCCGACACAAATTATTTTGGGAAACATGGCCCACACTTTCGAGTACAGTCAGTATATCATCAACTACTCCAGTCAACCCCTTAAACCCCAGCTTTTTAATTATTTTATCAATGCAACAATACAATATGCAATTTGGAGACATTTAGATGAATGATAGTAACAATAGGAGAACAATAGGATGATAAATTTGGATAGAACAAATAGAATGATGACAATAGCACCTTAGGATCATGCAATGCGGCATATACACTTCAATTCATGCAATACAATGATATATGAATAATTATATTAAGAAAATCTGGAAAACAAATTTCTGGACAGCAAGAGGTCACTGTACAAAAACTAGTTTTTCCGCTGCTACAGAAATCAAAAACTAAAACCGTCAGAAATTCTGAAAACTACGTCTACACAATTCCGACGCATATTTAAAATACAAAATCCGACAATATTAGCTATGTCAAATACATCATTCTTTACAGGTTACATGTTCAGACAGAAAATCGACATCAAGTTGTTATATCTTTAGAATAAGTGAAAACTCAATTATAAAATCATTAAAAATATTCTTTAAACTCCTAAACATGTTAACTAATATTCCGGAAATTAACAGAGCATTATTCTAACATTAAATTAGCTTTTTAATAGTTTAAACATGAAAACATACATGAATCTGAAATTCTGGAAATAAAACACAGCAGTAGTAAAATTATCATAACTTTTGCAATACAACTCGGAATTTAAAGATCTTAGATGTTCTAAAAACTATAAATGTAGGCTACAACTCTTATTCAGAAAGTTATTTATTTTGTGATCAAATACTGGGTCGAAAACTTCATACAATTTCTAGACAACAAGTAAACATATAGTTTTTTGATATTTTTCATGATATAAAGTGATTAAATATGATGAGTTTCACTTCAATTAATCATTAAACTTCATAATCAGCATGGTAGGTATAATAGAATGGTAAACATGACTAAGAATACACACATACACTATTCTAACAACAACCAAATATCAATCGATCAATCAAACATACCACCTAGAAATTATTTCTACAATAGATTAATTGTGTTGTAATTGTATCAATAACCTTATTATGAATACTACATGAATACATGAAAGATTCAATTTTTGGAGTCAACAATGTCACGAAGTCGAGGATATTTGGGTTAGCTCATGTAAATCCTCAATATACTCAATGAAAAGAGAAGAACAATATATGATACGATGAACAATTGGATCTACTTGTAAGAATTTCAATAAAAACTTGAATTTGATACAATATTCAATTCAAGAGGAAAAGTGACTTGCCTTATAGATGATTAATTCAAATACCAAAGAATAAAAGGATGAGAATTCCGGAGCAACGAACCCACAAGAATATACGTGCAAACTATGTGCACAAAAAAGACACCAAGCAACAATAGCAAAGAGCGACAATAGTGACGGGCGGCAACAGCAAAAGCTGACGTCGGCAGGTTTGGCATCGACGAGGAGCGACGCCGGCGCGACTGGAGGCGACGAGCAGCTTCGAGGGTCTGCTGTCGTCGAGGAAATAGAGGAGTAGCAGAAGAGGGAGTGTTTGGGTGTTGGGCGTCAACTGGAGGCGGGACGACGGTGCTGAGCATCGCCAGAGATGAGTTCGGGGAAGGTGAAGATGGGTTTGGGCGGGAAACAGTGGTTGACGGCTGAACAAGAGAAAGAGAGGAGAGAGGAGAGAGACGACTAAGAATTAGGATTTGTATTTTGTGTTTTTTTAGGGTTTGCAATAGGATTGTATTTATAGAGTGCAATTAGGTTGATGGGTTAATGGGCTAGGATCCAATAATAATCGGTTTAGGTCTAGAAATAATTGCAATTGGATTTTGGGTTCAATAAGAGATGGATTAAAGGACAATAGGGTTCAAATAAAAATATTCTCAATCAAATAAAAATGAGATCAATAAGAAAATAGCTCCACAGGAGGAACAAAACTAATTCATGAACAAAATTAATTAAGATGATCAAGAAAAATAGAGTTTTTTATTCAAATGCAAATAAAATATTACAATGAAGAGAAAAAAATGAAAAGAACGAAAACGGTAGTTACACTTATTTACTCCTTTAACTCGCCGCTGCTCAGCATCCAAAATATTTTGAACAATTACATTCAGTTTTTTGCAAAAAAAAACAAATAGTATTCACTGCTCTTTCTTTTCTTTTTTTCTGGAAAAATTTTCTACTATCGAAGTGCATTTTATCTTGTAAGGTACATTATGTTTGGTTAAATATGTATTATTTTTCTTAAATTATGTTTTTTTTTTGTGTAACTGTATTATTTTTGTTTAAATATATATAATTTGGGTGATAAGTTGTTTTTATTTCAAAAATGCACTACTTCAATAACGGGTATTAGTCAAAAGAACTGTCTAGTTTTGCAACTAGCTAGTGTACCCGCCGTGCGGTAATGCACAGGTTAATTATAGTATAACAGAATAAGCCCTCACTCATGTAATAATTTAGTAATGCATCTATTGATATCTTTTTCACTTTCAACATAATAACTTCCAACAACTTTAGAAGGATTCACATTGTCGTAATGATTAGATGGTTTGTCTTCACACAGATAGCAGAGTAACTGGTATTTCTCATATTCTATTATATGGCAGCTACAGTAACAGCATATGGGGGACGATCGTGCAGTGGTGGTTTACTAAATTTTTCTCATTTACTTGCGTAGCAAAAATTAAAAGTTAGAGACGGGATAACATATCCCGTCCCTACGTTATTTATTTATAAAAAATGCGGAACGTTATATGTTATACCGTCTCGTAAATTTTTATTTTTTAAATAAGGGAGAGACGGGGAAACATTCCCCGTCCCTTAAAAAAAAATTAAAAAAAAATTTAAAATTTCTTGGACGGGGTATGTTATCCCGTCCGATGTCAGACGGGACAACATTCCCCGTCTAAGGAGCTTTTAAAAAAAAATTACATTTTAAAATAATTTAGGGAAGGACGGGATATCATATACCGGACGGTATATGATATACCGTCCGACCCTTAAAAAAAAAAAAAAAAAAAAAAAAAAAAAGGAGACGGTATATGTTTTTCTGTCTGACTCGATTAAAATATCTTAAAACCAGAGCGACGGTATATGATATACCGTCCTTTATAATTTGAGAATGGGTATTTCGTTTCTCATATATGAGAAACCAGTATAGCGAATTTGCTAAAAAATGGCAAAATAAAAAACCATTGCAGACATCGTTTCTTATAAAATGGCAATTTGCCAATTATAAAAAACCACTGTGGATGCTCTAACAGAGTGAGCTAACCAAACATCCAAAAAAAAAAATCTAAATTGATATACTTTCTGATTGCGTCATCTTTATCTTCTTACTGAGAGGTGTTTGCTGTATCACTGCTAGTTAAGTCTATGCTTGTACCCGCCCTCCTACCAGCATATCACTTGCCTATGCAGCTCCAAATCCTGCATTATCCTTTACTTCTTCTTTGAGCTCTCGCACCACACTAACCAATGAGAGGACCAAAATTTTGCATTAGCAATTAGGTTTTCCTTTGTATGCAACTTATTTGAAATTTTTTATCATTTCTAGAAAGCCATAAACTCCAGCAAACAATAATAGTAACCAAATGTCAAGTATATAAATAACTGTGTATGTGTTCAGCGAAACACCAATATTTGAAGCATTCGTGTTTAGAGTCAGGGAGGTGTGCAACGTTGAACATGGTAAAGTATTTACAAGTGCTAGTGGCTAAGGGGCCTTCAAATATGTGGAAGGTAGTTTCAATCTGGCATGCACAGGCTGTGCATGCTAGATCACCATCCCAAACTTTGGCATGCAGCATGGCCTTAGAGTTGAGTTTTTTCCTGCTCAACAGCAAATGAAGATCTTGCATTTGAGGGAGGCAATGTTGTTCCAAGTAGCTTTGTAATAGGGGGGAAGAAGGCCTGGGATACTGAACAAATTATAAGCTGACTTGACTGAGAAGCAACAAGATAATGAGTGCCTCCAAGTTGGATTGTCTGATGCCTTTAATGGATGAAGCTGGGCTATGAGCTGCAGTAACTGACTCTTCTCATCATTGAGATTTGTATTGGAGCTGTTGTGTCTTCTAGGTTTCCAATTTCATCCATTATCTGTCCAGTCCCCCTGAGATACGATAGGAGCTTTAATATTTCAGGCTGCAGAGAATAAAGAGGGGAACAGTGTTGAGATGTTATTGCCCTCAATCCAATTTGAAGACTAGAATTTGATAAATCTCTCATCTCCCAACCGTCAATTGAGACTCTGCACGAATTTGGTCTTTGAGTTGATAGACACCCTTCAAGAAGTAAGAAGACGGAATTGGACATATAAGCTATTAGTGGTTTCAATGAAATATCAGGATTGTAATGTTTGGCTTTTTAGAGAGTCTGTTGTGACAATCTTCCACCATCACTTCATAAGCAGTGCTTCATTCAAAGTTTTGAGATCAAGATCCCCAAGATCTCCTTGTTGTTTTGTTTGGCAAATCCTCCCCCAATTTATACAAGCACTGCCTCTTTCTTTAGTGTCAGAGCCGACCCAAAAGAATCTGCTCCCGATTTGGTTTATTTACTTGATCACCTAAGAAGGTAGTTTTAAGAAGGAAGCATAATATAGTGCAATTGATCACCTAAGAGCATCTCCAAGGGGACTAGCCAAAATGGCTAGCCAAATTCTCAAAATTGTAATTTTGCCTAGTGAATTTGGCTAGCCATTTTGGTTCATCTCCAATCATGCTAGCCAAATTCACTAGCTATCCAATATTTTATTATTTTTCAAAAAAAAAAACATAATATATAATTTTTGAAATAAAAATCATTTTAAGGATCTCTTCATATTTTAACTATGTTAATATTTTACTGCAGATTTTGACAAAATAAATTTATTAATCATAATTAAATTTATTGTTTGAATTATAATTAAATTAAAAATATATAATCCAAATATTTAATATATGTATGAAACATTATGTATTTTTGGGATACACTCACACTCATTCATGCATTAGTCACATCCTCTGACAAAAGATAAGGAAGAATTTTTAGTTAATGGGTTGCTTGCAAGTTATGATTATTGTTACTTGCAAGGCAAAGTTATTGTCATGTCATTCTAGTCATTCACTTATCATTATTATTATTAACATTTTGTTCAAAAGAATGGAGATCCAAAAAAATGATCAAATATGCATTTTTGGGATACACTCACACTCATTCATGCATTAGTCACATCCTCTGACAGAAGATAAGGAAGAATTTTTAGTTAAAGGGTTGCTTGCAAGTTATGATTATTGTTGCTTGCAAGGCAAAGTTATTGTCATGTCATTCTAGTCATTCACTTATTATTATTAATATTATTTTTTCCCTATATATACAAGGTGATTTCTATGTTTCATTTCAAACTCATCCTCTAGTTTTTTGTAAACTTTCATTCTCCAAAAAATATATATGGCTAACAATAGCTTCTTTCAAATGATTCATGAAGAAGATGATAATCACAACGATTTTGAGTTGTTGGCAAATGTTGTCATAAACGACGTGCAACGTGCTCGCCATAGACGATCAAAGCAACGTGGCGGTTCAATTGTAGGCCATAATATAATTTATCGTGAAAGAGTGAGTGGGCATGATAGACTTTTTCGTGATTATTTTGCAGGAGAACCTACCTATCCGGCCAAGTTATTTCGGAGGAGGTTTCGCATGTCTCGTGATCTATTTTGTCGCATTCAAACTGCTGTAGAAGTCCATGATCCTTACTTTGTCCAAAGAACCGATGCCACTGGACTCGTTGGTTTATCACCCCTTCAAAAGGTAACAGCTGCAATGAGGATGCTTGCTTATGGAGCCTCGGCTGATTCCGTAGACGATTATGTTCGCATCGGTGAAAGCACTGCCATAGAAAGTCTAAAAAGGTTTGTAAAAGCAGTTGTGGAAGTGTTTGGAGACATTTACTTGAGGTCACCAAACAGTAGTGACATCATTCGATTAGTAGCGCAAAATGAACAACGTGGTTTTCCTGGGATGTTAGGGAGTATCGATTGTATGCATTGGAAATGGAAAAATTGTCCAACTTCGTGGCACGAGATGTATAGTGGGCACATCCACGAACCAACACTTATTTTAGAAGCTGTGGCTTCACGAGATTGTTGGATATGGCATGCATTCTTTGGAATGCCAGGATCGCTCAATGATATCAATGTGTTAGGTCGATCTCCTTTATTTGCCGAGCTTGTTGAAGGACGTGCTCCGCCAGTGAACTACTTTGTAAACGGGCACAACTATGATATGGGATATTATCTGGCTGATGGTATATACCCGACATATGCAACATTTGTGAAAACTATACCATGTCCACAAGGTCCTAAAAATAAACATTTTGCTAAAAAACAAGAGGCGGCAAGGAAAGATGTAGAGCGAGCTTTCGGGATTCTCCAGGCACGCTTTGCAATCGTGCGTGGGCCAGCTCGTTTTTGGGATGAAGAAACACTTAAATATATTATGACAGCTTGTATAATAATGCATAATATGATCATTGAAGATGAAGGGGATCCCGAAGAAGGTGACAAGTTTGACAATATTGAAGAAATTGTCACTGCCACCGTGTCACGAAACCATAATGATCCTGATATGGCAGAATTTTTTCAAAATCGCCATCGTATACAAGACAAAAAGATCCATTCAAAGCTCCAGACAGATCTAATTGAGCATTTGTGGAAGCGACTTGGAGATGGTGTTGTTGATTAAACAAGTATTTATGCTTATATTTTGTATTTTAACGTAAGTTGGTATTTTATATTTTGTATGCTAGTATTATGTTTTTCGGTTATAAGAAACTGTTAGACTTTTGGTATTTTATATTTTATATTTTGTATGCTAGACTTTTGTATCAGTATCATGAATATATCAGTTTATGATCATGTAATATCAATATCAAGTGGTCTAGCACGTAGGTAAAGAAGCAAATACAAAATACGAAATAAGATTGCAAATGCTATTTAAGAATACAAAATACGAAATAAGATTGCAAATGCTATTTAAGATACAAATACATAATACAAAATACAAAGTACAATAAGCTAAATTGGTTGATTGCTCCAGCGAACAATAATTGCCTTTTTGCGTGCTTCATAATACATTGCTAGGTTAGGGTCCATTCCAGAAGTATCCATTTTCATTATACGCCCATCCTCTTGATTTTCCTGAATATCAAACATTTTTTTCTGGAGTTTGAGTGATTCATCCCGCCATTCCTTTCTATCTCCTTCGATTTTGACATAATCTTCTCTATATTTTTCTAAGACCGCTGCAGATGCTATGTCTTCAAATCTTTCTTTGCCCTTTTTATTATTTTGTTGTTCTTTTGCAGCCTTTCTACCAATTGGTCTCTCGGATCCGACATTGTCTTGTCCATGTATTGCTGAATCTTGAGTACATGGAGAAGAGGAAGCTGGACTTGAGTTGCTATGCGTCTTTGATTTTTTATTTGATTCACCTGCTTGCCATTTTCTATGGCCCTTCAAAACATCCCAACAATGCTCAAACATAAATATCCGTTTGGTCTCTTTAGAGTATAATGCCTTTGCTTGATTGATCTGCAAAAACATATTGAACTTATTTAATTTTCTTTTTTTTATTAAAAAAACATAACATAATTTCATAAGTTAACAAATTTATTACCTTGTCGATCTCAGTGACACCACTTTGACGTCTTTGTTGAATATTTGAGTAGAACCCAACAAACCTAGCAACTTCTTGGTTAATAGTAGACCAACGGTTCATAAGAGAACCTCGAGTTCGGTTATAAGAAACTGTTTGATTTTCTACAAAATAGTCGTGTATTCTTTGCCAAAAACTACCAGTTTTTTGATCAGTACCTACAGTTGGATCCATACTTGTGTTTAACCATCCAGATATGAGGAGAATATCCTCATCCGGTGTGAAATTTTTTTTTCTTTGTGATTGCGGCCTCATTGGAACTTCAACTTCATTGGGGCCTTCAGATGATAAGACATGGTTCAATGGAATTTGACCATTTTGATAATAATCCTCACTTATAAATTGATCGTCAGTGTTTGACTCACTTAAAAGATCCGTATAATAGTTATTTTCTGGAGTACTCATCTGCACATATAAATTATCTAGATTAACTAATTAAACAATATAAACATACTAATTAAACAATATAACTAATTAAACAAACAATATGACTAACAATTAAACCAGATTAACTAAAACCCATATTACAAATCCCACTACAAAATTAAACAAAGCCCACGGCCAATATAAACAGATCCCACAACTGCTTTTAAAAACCCAACCTTAACTTCTCACCTTCTCCTTCTTATCTTCTCCCCACTGCCAAAATTAAAAACCTAACCCAAAATTAAGATTGCAAAAGCTGGAAGAAGATGAACAGATGAGTACTCCAGATTGCAAAAGCTGGAAGCTGGAAGAAGAAGAAGATGAACAGATGAACAGATCTTCTCACCTTCTCAACGAAGAAGATGAACAGGGCTGGAAGAAGCTGGAAGCTCGGAGGTACACGCCGAAATCACCCCCACCAATTTGAAGTTCTGGTAGTTGTCTTTATAAATGCAAAATAGATCCGTTGAGTTCTAGCCGTTGGGTTATTTTTCCCAATTTTTTAATTTTGCCGAGCCCCCTTCTCCCTCTCTATTTTGCCGAGCCCCCTTCACGCTAGGTAAAATGGCTAGCCAATTTGGCTAGCCGTTGGACTGGCAAATTTAAGGTGGCTCTGTATTTTTTGCCGATGCCTGGCAATTATACAGAGCCATTGGAGATGCTCTAAGAAGGTAGTTTTAAGAAGGAAGCATAGTATACTGGCAGTGCACTAAGAACAAAGTTGATAAGAACTAGTATGCCCCTCTAGTTAGCATTTTCCCCTTCCATGTTGAGAGTCTCCTCACAATTTTGAGAATGAGTAGCTTCCACTCTATCTTCCTTAATTTCCCTTTATCCAAAGGCATTCCTAGATAGCTGATAGGTAAGGATTCTTGTTTGCACCCCATGATATTAGAGAAGGCTTGCAGCTTTTCTGTTGATCTGCCAAAGTAAACAATTGCAAATTTGTTGAAGTTGATAGCAAGTCCTGAGACATTTGAGAAGAAGTCGAGGAGATTATCATCTGCAAATTTTAGAATATAAAGAAAGGAAAGAGAACCCCTAAGCTGAAGACGGAAGAATGAGCAATTTCTTCTTCCTCTAAGTAGCATTTGAGCCAAGCCATCCATTGCAAAAATAAAAGCATGGGTAATAATAGATCGCCTTGTTTTAGGCCTCTTTTGGCGTTATGATCCTTCCACTTATGACATTAACTAGTACAGAGAACTTGGCAGTTGTTAGTACACCCTGTATCAAAGCCCGTGGCTTCTAACATTGGATCAATAAATTTTCAGCTAACTGTGTTAAAGGCTTTCTTGAAATCAACATTTAGCTTGAGAATATCGAAGTGTCTATTGCTGCACATATGGATGACTTCATGGGCTACAAAAAACAATTATCTTTGGACTTGCCTCAGAGAAATGCACTTTGAAAATAGGAGACCAGAGAATCAAGAAATGTACTTAGTCCGTTGGCCAAAATCATTGTAAATATCTTAAAAGAACAGTTTAGCAGGCTAATTGACTTGCATTCAGTGGTTGAGTTTGCACTCTCGCACTTTGGAATCAGCACAATGTTTGAATAATTTGGCATGTTCAGATCAAAATCTTCTCTCTGTATTGTTAGCAGGATTTGGAATAGATCATCTTTAATTACCTCCTAGAATTTGTGGTAGAAACTCATAAAGAAACCATCTTGACATGGTACTTAATCTCAACTCATATCAAATACAACCTTTTTCACTTTCTCTAAGCTGAATGAAGCCTCTAGATGTGATAATTGAACCTTTGATTAGGATATAAAGTCCGTCAGTCTATAGTGAAGTCAGATTGAGTGCTGGAGCCACATAATTCTTCAAAGTGGACTTCAAAACTGGCTTTGATGTCTGCTTATGAGGTGAGTAAGTATCCATTATGCATGACTAAGTAGATGTAGTTTCTCCTTCTTCTGTTATTTGCAATATAGTGGAAAATTTTAATGTTTGCATCTCCCTCCTTGATCTATGCCACCCTTGATCTTTGTCTCAATAAGCCACCTCTGACCTTACTAACTCCTTATACTCTTTTTGTGCTGATATGAGTTCATCTCATTTGGTTGTGTTATCCTATGACTCAATTTCAAGTCGAAACATTTTTTCCGTTAGAATCTTCTTCTTTGCAGCAATATAGCCAAAGACTTCATTCCTCCATCTCATAATTCTTTTCTTCAATAGGGTTAGATTTTGTGCAAAGATATCAACGACAGACCCTCTACAAACAAAACAATTCTACCAATCTGTAACAATAGGAATAAAGCTATCATTTGATAATCATGCTTTCTCATATTTGAAGTAATGGGTCTTGTGCACAATTGTGTGTGTACCCAAGATGCTTGGGCAGTGATCGGAGGAGATTCTTGGAAGGGAATGTTAGATATATTGGGGATGCAAGCTCTCCCATGCACTTGAAATCAAAAATATGTCTAGTCTAGCTAGTGCAGGGTTTGCTCTCAAGTTTGACCAAGTGGACATTCTACCATCTAGGGGGAGATTAATGAGCTCAAGATTCTGAATGAATTCTCTAAAATCTCCCATGTCTCTGTTGGAGCCTTGCCCTCTGTTCCTCTCTGAATTAGACATTGTGACATTGAAGTCTTCCCATAGCACCCATGTGTCACAGAGTCTTCCCCCTCTTTGACTAATTTCATGAAAACAGAGTGTTATATTTGTTAGGAAAATTACTGACTGAGGATCTTGTTGAGTTATTCGATGCAATCAACACAAACCATCAAGCACATACTATATCATACCAAACACACCAAAGCACACACAAGCTTGTCCTGGTTGGGGCTTTTGCCTTAATCTGGGAGAAAAGAAACCCGAGATGTTATTCAACTAGAGAAGATTCAAGAATATTACAATTCTCACCACGACCCTCTCCCAAGCCTCATCAGCAAGTACTAGTTGTTTACAATTAGAGAATCACTCAGTCTCTCTTTCAATGAAGTACTCTCTCTCTTGGCTCTCAATAGAGGCCAATAACAACAATATATAGAGATCTAGAGTAGCCATTGGATATTCCTGAAGAGATAAACCTACAATAAGAGTCGTATGATCTGACTTGAAGAGAAAGTTGGGCTTCTCACGAATCACCAAGACCCGATCCAAATAATCCATCTGCGCCGCATTCGGTCGACCGCACACCAAGGTCGGTCGATCGTACCCCAAGGTCAGTCGGCCGGCCCCCTCTGGGAACTCCTACATAGTAGGGTGGTCGACTACACCCCAGGACGGTCAAACGCAACCTGCTGCTGCTGACTGTTCTTAAATGTTGCTGGGATTGAGAAAATGTCCACTGCAGTGTAGAAGCAATCTAGGGTGTTATCATCTCATCCAACCAGGATTCCCCCCCCCCCCCCCCCCAAAAAAAAAAACCAAAAAAAAAAAAAAAAAAAAAAAAAAAAAAACTCTTTCCAATGCATCTAATTGTAGCCACTTGTTAATGAAATTCCCTCCAATGGATGACTGTTTCTCCTTGCTTTCACTCCGTCTCCGATCATCTCGATTCCTCCATCGTCTCATCGTCTTCTTATCCAACATAGTATGCAAGACATAAACCCAACAATATCCTCAAATTCAAAGGGGGCAATTCAAAGGGGACTTATACTGAGGTGAGAGACCACTCATGGCCTGAATCTCTGATGCTGAGATTGAGAAAATGTCCACTGCAGTGTAGAAGCAATATAGGGTGTTATCATCCCATCCAACCAGGATCCCCCCCCCCCCCCCCAAACTTTCCAGTGCATCTAATTGTAGCCACTTGTTAATGAAATTCCCTCCAATGGATGAGAGCTTTCCACTAGAAGAATTCCTTAGCTTAGTTTCTTGTAGCCAATAAGATATCTAGCAAACAAAACAAAACTAGTATCACTATAGAAATGCATACAGTCAGTTAGATTGTCTCTATTGATCTGAAGACATTCCCTCACTGCTTGATTCTATCTATTGAGTATGGCCCCTTAGCCTCCACTCCTATTGATTCTTGTGTGATTGTTGTGATCTACTTGTTTGGTTGTTCATCAGATCTATTTGTACTCTTCGCTACCTTGCTCAATAACTCTGATGCTCAAAAATTCCCTAACAGATCGAGCCTGCGAGAATTGTAACACCGGTGTCATTTGTAACTAAAAGGTGGGCGCCTTCATACATCTGCTTCATTGCTTGGCCTTCTAGTAGTTTCGAGTTGTGATGGGCATGGTAGTTACCCTTTTCTAGTACAAAAACTTTGTAGCCAGCCCGAGCAAGGACACCAGCTACAACACCACCACCAGAGCCGGAACCAACTATGACTGCATCGCATTGGATGGTGAGCAGGGGTTTTGAGTGACGGGATTTTGGGTGAGGCCGAGTGGTGCGTGAGAGGCCAGCTTGGGAGAGCACTGAGGAGAGGATGTCCTTCAGGCTATCCATGTAGACCAGACCTTTGTGGAGAGGGCCCAACCAGTCGATACTGGGCGGATAGTAGTTGTTGTTATTTTTTAGGGCTGACTTGACCTGTTCGATGTGTTCGGGGTCAGGTCCACAATAGTCTGATCCTTTCCATGTTGGATTCACATCTTTTCACCTGACATATCTCTACTATATTAATGGGAGAGTTGGGTTTCAGACAAATAAATAATTTTTAATTATTTTTTTGGCACCAAACTAATATGTGTGTCGCACGCACACCTCCATTTCCATTTATTAACACGTGTATCACACGTGCAAATCAAACTTTTCAAAGTTTTCAAACAAACTAACATTTTTTTAAATATTTTTTTCACCAACCAAACCCCTGCATTGCACGCGCGCGCACCTTCTTCTCCATTTATCTCTATTTATTAACACGTACATCGCACGTGCAAATCAAAGTTTTCAAAGTTTTTATTTAAACTTTTTTGGAATTATGTGTATCACTCGTTTAACTACAATTTTTTCAAATAAAACACCACTTTCTCATCAAACAAACCCGAACACCATACGTACAACTCTAACTCTATTTGTTAACACGTGCATTGTACGTACAAATCAAAGTTTTTTCTTCAACATCTTTTAAAACTTAAGAGTATCGCCTGTTCAATTCCAATTTTTTTTAAAAATTAAAACATTCATCGTGTGTGCTAATTACTACCGACTTACATATATCGCACGTTTAGCTCCAAGTTTTTATTAAAATGTGCATCGCACATGAAACTTACTAGTATTGTTAATAGCAAGGTTATTCGTATTCATTAGTTCATATGTTTATTATACCCACTTTTTTTCTTTAAACATGTTTATAAGAGTAATAAAAAAAAATCATCTTCACATGAATGTATTTATATGTAAATTTTGTACCTATATCTCATGTTCATTCTCTAATTAACCTCTAAAGTTTGTCACAACGAATCATTCATCAATACTAGGAGGATCGCATTGATCATATACCAACCAGGAGCATCTTAGAGCATCCACAATCGTTTTCTATATCTCCGATTTTGCCATATTATAGCAAACGATGGGCTGCAATCGTTTCTCATTTTGTCATTTTTTGGCAAACGTTCTATTCTCATTTCTCAAATATGAGAAACGAAATGAACTTTCTCAAATTATAAAGGACGGGGTATGATACCCCGTCTCTCCGATTTAATAATTTTTTAATCGATTCAGACGGAAGATCATATCCCGTCTCAACAATTTTCATTTTTTTTTAATTTTTAAAATAGGTCGGACGGGGATACATACCCCGGACGGGGTATGATACCCCGTCTCTACCATTAAAAAATAATTTTTTTTTAAAAGGCCTCAGACGGGGAATGATACCCCGGCCGGGGTATCAAACCCCGTCTCTCCTTTTTTTTTAATTTGTTTTTTTTTTTAAATAAATGAACGTCCAGGATTGGGTGATTAGAGAAAAAAAAAACAAAACAAAACAAAAGGTGGGACGGGGATACATACCCCGGACGAGGTATGATACCCCGTCCATGAAAAAGCATCCACAGTGTCTCACATTAATGCTGATTGGGTATAATTAGGAGTAGTTATTAGGTTTAGTTAGTATATTAATTAGGTTTAGTTATTATTATATTATTTAATTTAGTTAATTAATATAGTTTAATAGTTAATAGTAATTAACTTTTTTTAATTTATTTGAAACGATGAGACGGTATATCATATACCTTCGCTCGCTTATTTCTAAAAAATGAGAAACAATATAGCAAACGACGACTGCAGCGATCGATTGTATTTGCTATTACTGTAGCTGCCATTTTATAGCATATGAGAAAAACAACTGTGGATGCTCAGAAGAACAGGTTTCACAGTCAAGTCCTAAATTTGAAAAGTTTGGAGTATTTATAATATGGGCTATTCACTTCCGTACAGAGTGGTATGTGGACGCTGAGAATCTGAGATCTATTAGGTGATGTACGCATTAGCCGATCCGGATACGTTGCAGTTTCAGGTCCGGATCCCGGATCCGGACATATTAGAAAATATCCAAAAAAAATATGGAATTTGAATAATATATAGGATTACAGGGATATAAATATAAAGTAATTGTTGAAAATAGATGTGTAAATATAATATTTATTTATGTATTTACGTTTATTTTAAGTAGGAACCGGACCCGACGGATAAGGTTATTTTAAGTAGGAATCGAACCCAGACTCGGACCCAGTTCTCATGGGTCGAGGTCGGGTCCAATTTTTGGACTCGGACCCAGCTCTTAGGGGCCGGGTTCAAGTTCTCATGGGTCGGGACTCGGACCCAGTTCTCATTAGTGTGGTTTGGGTCCAATTAAAAAAAACCCAAAAAATCAACATAAAAATAAATATTCTATCATTATTCCTCCTCAATTCTAAATCTTCATCTTCCAAACTCAAAACTCATGTATTTTGTTTCTCTCCTCTATTCTAAATCATTCACTCGCCGCTCACACTTCAACTCCTACCCGAACGGGTAGGAATATTTTAATAGGACCCAGATCTGGAACCGGACCCGGTCCTCACGGGTCCGGGTCCGGGTCCCATTTTTGGACCCGTAGGGGACTGGATCCGGGTCCGGGTAGTGAAGGACCCGACCTGATACCAATGCTACATAACACTCCTATTTTAAGAATATATTAGATATTTGATATACTTTTTTTTAATAAACATATATTAATTTATAAAATAATTTTATTGAGAGAGAAGAAAAAATTATATCATACATAAACCCGTCCGGTCCGTCCGATACTCAACCCAAACCCGAATGGACGGGTTCCTTATAAACACGCCCGCAATTTCGGAATTAAACCAAAAATATTGCAAAAACCCACCCACCCACCCACCCACCCACCCAGCCCGCGACCACCCACCTAGCCTTGGATCTGTTTGAAAGTATTGTGCATAGACATTAAAGAAAAAATTGTTTACTTCTTGCTCTTTCAAATGCCACTTCTGAATCTAGTGAAGTTAAATTAGAAATTAAGAGATGGGTTGATGGGTTGTAATACTTTTCTCGGGGATCACGATTGGATTTCAACAGATGGTACATAACATATGCTATTTTCTAATACAACTACTAGCGCAATGCAAAATGTAAGTACTTCTCTTTAGGGAAACTAAAAATCAGCAATAATGCCATTTTCCGCTCTCCAATTTGTCTATTTCAAACTTAAGTGCAGAAAGTGCCTGATAACTTTTTGGATGGTACAAGACCCGAAAATTGATGAACATCGCTCTTTCAGTACCTAAGTGAGATTGATAAGCATTCAATTTTTTGAAGTGTTTTTAAGAAAAACTAGTGCTAGTGCTGGTCCTGCTTTCAACCAGTGGCAAATATAGAGTCATATAATTATGGACCGGCTTCTTGTAATAGTCCTTTTCGATGGCTGGTGATGACTATTAATTACATCTCAACTGTTTTACTTACCCTAATTATCCATCTAATTGATGAAAGGGAAGGATCCTAATCTTACATCAGACTAGTTCAGAAGGCAATTCATTGGATGTAGATGATATTAAGTAACATGATGCAAGAAAGATTAATTAACAGATGATTTGCAAGTTAAGGGACCCTGGACTGAAACCAAATAACAACAAGTAATAGACCTGATAGGAAATTCTGAGCTCTATAGTTATGATAGAAGATATAAGCCTTAGACTTGAGCTGGTACAACTAATGAATTGTCGTTTTTTTTTTTTTTTTTTATTAACTTTCTTCTACAATGTATTGTCAGTTTTATCAAGTAATTGATCCGGCCCAATTTCAATGTCGTGGCTTCATCTCTCAACTCAAAATGTCAAGAGCCAAGAGTCCATTAGATTGCAAGCCAATTAAACAACCTCTTCAAAGCCAGTTATGGATTACAAACATCAATTCTGACTTTGAATGATTATTAGAGAGCCAGAAATGGCTACATCAAAATCCAAGTGATTCGCCTCCTATCGATGCAAAGCAAGACTTACTGCACGGCCCACCTCTTGCTCACTAAATAAAAGGCTGCTTACCTTTAGACCCTGATAGCACTGGGCATGAGTTATGTAAATCATTCCACTGATATTGCATGCATACTACGTACTAGTGCAAATTGCATGCGGTCCATAGGAAACAGACGTGGGTTACTCCAACCCTCTTATCATGCAAAAAAAATCCGACCATTGCACCAAATTTTTTGAGGTTATGGTGAGGATTCAGAGCCTTATATTTAATATTTCTAACATATACAAGCAATTGACAACCACCAACAGAGTCTGCCTTGTTTGCCATTAACTTCACTACTCTTTCAGCTGCATAAATAACTTCAGTACCGCAACTATTTTCTTACCGTTATTTATTCAATATATGTGTTACCTTTAATAAGTTCTGCCTCTATATTCATTCTTTCTTTCTTCGTATATGTGTATCATTGCATCACAATAAATTTCAAACAAGTTGACAATGACAAGTGACAGATGCGGATCTTAATCTTACGTGTAAAAACTAACTACATATATTAGCAGAGAACAGGACCTAGATGTGACGAATGGCAATGGCTCATGGCATAAAAGCTAACTACATATATTAGCAGAGAACAGGACCTAGATGTGACGAATGGCAACGACTCATGGCATATGATTCTATATAATATGAAACTAGTATAACCATGTATAATATATTGCACAAAAAAATTTTAAAATGAGAATCATAAAACTATTTTTGAAAAAAATCATCCAATAATATTTATACAATATTGCATTTTTTTAAGGTTTGATTAGTTGATGAAAAATACTCTATGTGGGCTCAGATATATATGTGACTAAATGTATAATTGGTATTCTAAAGTCTAACCCAAATTAAAGTGATCTAATCAAGATTAGGTAATGGGTTAAAAGCATAAAATTTAAAGTGTGATGTAATACGTGTAGAGACCGTAAAGTAAATTTCTCATTTTGTGATGGGCAAAATTGAAAATCAATAATTATCAATTAAGGTTATGGTCCCCTATATATACGTATCTTCTTATTCCATCTGTAATCCCATCAACAGAAGAATAGAGAGACGGCCTCTCATTGAAGTGTGTATCATATAGGAAGATCCAAACCCTCTGCGCAATCTCCATCAATGGTTTCAGGTTAGTGCTTCCGCTTTTAATATTCTTCTTCTTTTGATTTAGCAAAGATCTATAGTTTCATGATTTAGGATTTTATATTAAAACACTTTTGCAACATGATTAAGATCTAGATTCATGGAAACATGATTTAGATTGTTATTAATGTTTTATGCATGTTCTTAAGTGTGTATAAGAAAAACCATCAACTGGTATCAGAGCCATCTTTGCTGAATTAATTGAAGAAATTTAGGATTTCTTGTTTAAAGAAATTTAGGGTTTCTTGTTTAAAGAAATTTAGGAAATTTAGGGTTTCTTTTGATCTTCCTTTTATGGTATTTGTCTTCTAAGATTCAGATTCAATAATTAAATTAATTGAATTTGGATTTGTAAAGGCTAATTGATTTGTTAATCTTTTGGAGCCATTAAATTTCCATCGTTTTGTTGCATTTGTTCTGTTGCATTTTCTGGATTGAATAGTTTATTAATTTATATGATGTACTTTAGTTGACTATATATTCATATCCATGTTAAGATCGTTTTCAGATTTAATTTTTAAAAAAAAAAAAATCAAAAATCAAAAATCGTAAGTACTGACTTATGGTTTTGAACTTTGATAACATTTTTTTTTAACCATACATAAAGATAATTCATAGAGTTTTCCTGTAAGGGGTAGTTGTGCTTGGATGGGGCCCACGGGTCAATGACTTCAAATAATTGAACCAAGAGTTTGTATTGAGTTGGAAGGGGCCCACGGGTTAACAGCTGATGCTGTGAAGTGCTCACGTAGATGACGTGGCACTTGAGTGTGGGGCCCGTCCGGATTTGATGAAGGGGAGCTACTGGTAGCAGTCTGTTGACATGAGGAGTGGGAACTATTTGTCTTCTGTTAACTAAAAAGATTTTAGTAGATAGATATTGTTCTGTTATAATTTTAATTAATTTGATATTATCAAAACAGTAAAGATATTTGTTTGTGACCTACCGTTTTTTTAGAATTTCTGTTAATCATTCAATTTTTTGTTAATGAAAACCAAATTTCTGTTACTAAAGATATTTGTTCTATAATCGGATAAATAAAATTCAATTAGATATTATCTTGATATTATCTATGTAAAATAAAGTATAATTATAAAATTAAGGAAAAGATAAAATTTTTGGAAACAATTAAATTCAAATTATGGTTTTGGTTTTTCTTATGAATATATAATATTTTGAATAGATCAATTGAAACAAAATGTTGCCAAAGTGACATCTTTTGTGTAGATAAATTTATTTAAAATATCAAGATGATTGTGTGTTTGTAATTCATGCGTTTATTAACTGACCCAAAGGTAAGTTGATATTTGGCCGAATTTCATACATATCTGTGGTAATAAATATGTGACAATTATAAAGTATTCCATGTGAACAATAAGTCAGTCCAAAGAATGACTTATTATTTGACATGATTTATTGTCAATATTTGATTACTACAACAAGAGTATCGCTTACAGTTAATGTTACTGTCCAAAGACTTGATATTAACGTTGTGCCTAGTATCTTGAGATGAGATTAACCATTATTTGAATTTATTGTTTTATATGGATTCTCATGTGAGCTTATTTTGTTTGTTTTTGTTCTATATTCAGCTAGTTTATCATCTGCTGCCTCAATAACTGCTAACATCAATTCCATTACCATACTTAATGGGACAAATTTCAAGGATTAGAAAAGGACTCTTAAGGATATGGTAAGGAGTATGATTGCTCATCCCACCATACCTAAGTCCCTCTGGGGAGAAGCATTAAAGACAGAAGCTTACATTCTCAATAGAGTACCAACTATAGCAGCTGCAAAAACATCTTATCAGCTTTGGACAGGTCGAAAGCCTAGTCTAAAGCACTTTTACATTTGGGGATGTCCAGCTGAGGCAAGGCCTTACATACCACATGAAAAGAAATTGGACTCCAAAATAGTGAGCAGCTACTTTATTGGTTATTCTGAACGATTTAGAAGCTATAAGTTTTATGATCCCACACTTAGGAATATTTTTTAGACAGGAACTGCAACATTTTTTGAGGAAGTTGAGTTTGGGGGAGAAATAAGGTTAGGTACATTGCTTTTGAGGATGAATTAGATTCAATTACAAACTCAATTCCTACTATCACTTTTAACAATATTTAGGTTCTCACGCCTATTATTGATCAAGAAGTGAATCCGGAACCTCAACAAGATAATGTAGAACAACTCCCCATTCAAAATAAGGTAATTGTTGCAAAAGAATAAACTCAACAACCTCAAGAACCAATGCCATTAAGGAGATCCACGAGAGAAAGGAGGAATGCTATTCCGGATGATTATATTGTATTTCTCCAAGAACATGAGGATGACAATGGAATGATGGAAGATGATCCAATCACATTTCATTAGGCCATGAAAGGTTGTAACTCTCAAAAGTGGATTAATGCCATGAATGAGGAGTATAAGTCTATGCAAGACAACAAAGTTTGGGAACTTGTCCCATTACCAGAATGTGCAAAATCAATTGGTTGTAAATGGATATTTAAGACCAAGAGGGATGCAAATGGTAATGTGGAGAGGTATAAGGCATATCTTGTACCTAAAGGCTATACTCAGAAAGAAGGCATTGATTTTACAGAGACTTTCTCTCCAGTTTTATCGAAAGACTCGTTTAGGACAATTATGGCAATTGTTGCTCATCTTGATCTTCAGCTACATCAGATGGATGTCAAGACGACATTTCTCAATGGCAACATTGACGAGGCAATTTATATGGTGCAACCAGAAAACTGTGTCGGGAGATCCAAAGAATATGGTTTGCAAATTGACAAAATCCATCTATGGACTCAAGCAAGCTTCTCGTCAATGGTACCACAAATTTCATCAAGTAATTATCTCATTTGGTTTTGAGATGAATGTAGTTCAGTGGGACTAAGCATATATTCCTAGTTCTATATGTCGATGACATATTGCTTGCCACCAATAATATATTGCACGAAACTAAAAGGTTTCTGTCTAAGCATTTTGAGATGAAGGATCTTAGGAATGCCTCTTTTGTATTAGGAATTCAGATACACCGAGATCGTTCTCGATGTACTCTAGGGTTATCATAAAAGGGATACATCGATAAAGTACTCAAAAGATTTGGCATGCAAGATTGTAGACCAGGGGATATCCCTGTTGCTAAAGGAGACAAATTTAGTCTCAATCAGTGTCCTAAAAGTAACTTTGAAATTCAGGAAATGCAAAAGATCCCCTATGCATCAGCTATTGGAGTCTAATGTATGCTCAAGTATGTACGCGTTCGGATATTGCGTACATTGTTGGAATGTTAGGTAGGTATTTAAGCAAGCCTGGTAAGGACCATTGGATAGCAGCCAATAGGGTCATGAGGTATCTTCAGAGAACAAAAGACTACATGCTCACATATAGAAAATCAGATTATTTGGAGGTCGTAATGTATTCTGATTCTGATTTCGCCAGGATGCCAAGATATTATAATAATAAAAAAAGTCTACATCAAGCTATATTTACCTGTTAGTTGGAGGAGCTATATCCTGAAAAAGTGTCAAACAGACACTTATAGCTTCTTCCACTGTGGCAGCAGAGTATGTAGCATGCTATGAGGTATCAAATCATGGAATATGGCTGCGGAATTTTGTCACTGGGCTGCGCATTATGGAGAATATAGAAAGACCACTCAAGTTATTTTGTGACAATAAGTCGGCAGTGATGTATTCCAACAACAACAGGAATTCGACAAAGTAGAAGCATATTGACATAAAGTTCCTAGTTGTGAAAGAAAGAGTGCAGAGTTGACAGATATCCATAGAGCACATTGGGATAAACTCCATGATAGCGGATCCGCTCACAAAGGGATTACCACCCCAGGTCTTTTATGAGCATACTGCTCATATGGGTATTGTATTATTTGAAGATATCATGATTTAGTGGGAGTTTGTATTTTATTTGCATTATGTTTGTGTGGGACATTTATACATTTGGTTATTTTCTGATCAGAAATAAAGAATTTAGTTTTCTCACTCTTTTGTCATATTTTGATTCTGACCTCACTTAAGTTTTAAAGAGGAACAGTTGGAGATAGGCATGTGTATAGATCACATTGCATGAAATTTTCATGCTACACATTCACACTTGATCTATGTCGTTTGATTATGTTGATATATGTGACCATTGATGAATTTAGTTACGATAAATGTAACGAAAATTGCTTCGATCCTATATTTACATGATTAATGGACGAGTTGTTTGGCTATGCTTTTGGTTATGATAGCAAAGCTCATAAAGTATGTACATTTATAAGGAGTAACATATGTGGCCCAAGTGGAAGATTGTTGAAAAATAATCTATGTGGGCTCACATATGTAACTAAATGTATAATTGTTATTCTAAAGTCTAACCCAAATTAAAGTGATCTAATCAAGATTAGGTAATGGGTTAAAAGCATAAAATTTAAAATGTGATATAACACATGTAGAGACCATAAAATAAATTTCTCATTTTGTGATGGGCAAAATTGGAAATCAATAATTATCAATTACGGTTATGGTCTCCTATATATACATATCTTCTTATTCCATCTGTAATCTCATCAACAGAAGAATAGAGAGACGGCCTATCATAGAAGCACGTATCATACAGGAAGATCCAAATCCTCCGTGCAATCTCCATTAATGGTTTTAGGTCAGCGCTTCCGCTTTTAATGTACTCCTTCTTTTAATTTAGCAAAGATTTATAGTTTTATGATTTAGGATTTTATATTAAAATACTGATTCATTCTTTCTTTCTTTCTTCGTATATGTGTATCATTGCATCGCAATAAATTTCAAACAAGTTGACACATGCGTATCTTAATCTTACGTGTAAAAACTAACTACATATATTAGCAGAGAACAGGACCTAGATGTGACGAATGGCAATGGCTCATGGCATAAAAACTAACTACATATATTAGCAGAGAACAGGACCTAGATGTGACGAATGGCAATGACTCATGGCATATGATTCTATATAATATGAAACTAGTATAACCATGTGTAACATATTGCACAAAAAAATTAAAAATGAGAATCATAAAACTATTTTGAAAAAAATCATCCATTAATATTTATACAATATTTTTTTTTTTTTAGGTTTGATTAGGAGATGATACCAATTCAAATTTGGATGGAGACAGAGTCAGCACTTACCTCCTACATTTCATCACACACACACCAAACCAAAAAAAAAGGAAAAAAATACATTGGACCAAAAGTAATCTTAGCATAATATGTTGTATAGATGGGCAATCAATGCCCTAGGAGAGGTGCTGATTAATAAAGAAACTAGCATTTCAAAATCTACCATTCTTCTACCGTCCCTAACTAGATAGTGACCTTATATGTATTGCGCATGCTTTTCTCTTGGTGTGAAAAGTATTGAAATGCAGTAAGTGCTAATGTGTATATTCTGTTTTCTATCCTATAGGAAACAGATTCTCCAAATCTCTCACCCCTCAATCTTCTCTCAATCTCCTTTCTTCTCCTTCAAGAATGTAATCCTTATATATAGATATATACAGTAAAAAATAAAGAAAAATAAGAAAATTATTATTTTTCCAAATCTGATTTCAACATGGTATCAGAGCCTAACAAGATCTAGACTTGGTGGAGAGCAAGAAAAAAGAGATCCGAACCTGTTCTTCTTCTCTTTCTTGTTCTCTGATCACCACCGATCCCGATCCCGACGAACTTCATCCCGACCAGTCACCGACAACCGCACTCGTCCCCGACTGCTGCCACCCACCGAAGCCCTGCTACCGATTCAACCCTACCCCTATAGCCGCCACTGTAGCCGCAAACCCCCTGATCCCTGTTCATCTTCCACCTCCAGCGTCCCCTTCATCCTCCTTTGACCATCCTCCTAGCGATCCCGAGCCCCGCTATCCCCGTCGTCATCCTCCATTACCCTTGCCTTGACAACCACCGGAGTTTCCTCCACCAGTGCCCTCGATTGCAGATGTCTGTCGACCTGCGCCCGTCCTCCACTCCGATCCCCATCGACTGCAGATCCTCTGTCATCGTCGAGGCCCCCGATCCAGACGCCTCTGAAGTTTCTCTTGTCAAAACCCTCCTCTGCCCCGACATCGGATCCAAATCCAAATCTGAACCCGAACTCGAAACCCCAAAGCCCTCATTGCTGCACGAAGTTGCTGCCGTCGAGCCTCCTGATCCCCTGCCATCGATCTCTGGCACCATCGTCAGATTGGTTATGTTTTTCGGCTGTTTGCTGTTTTGATCCGCAAGCCAAAGAGGATCCCTGTCGTGGTTCTGTTTGTTGTTCTTTGATTGGGGATTGTTGGTGTTTGTTGTTCTTCACCTTGTGTTGCTGTTTGTTGTTTGTTGTTTGATGTTCTTCACCATGGGACAATATCTGTATGAATCAAGAAAGTGTACTCACTATGGCAAGATCGGCCACACAAAATCTCGTTGTTATAAGATTATCGGCTATCCGGAGAACTGAGATCATAGTAGGGATATTTGGAAGAAGACTTGCAATCAACCCGCTGTTGTAGTTGGAGTTGCTGATCGTGCTGCTGCAGGGTATGATGGTAAGGTTTTTTTCTGCATCTGTTATGAATAATGCATGGATAATTGAATCGGGTGCTACCGACCATATGACTTTTGATTCTAGACAAGTCCAAAATTTTCAACCATTCACCAAATCAACTTTGTCCACTGCCAATGGTGATCCTGCCACTGTTACTGACGAGGGTTCCATACCTCTCACAAACAACCTAACCTTAGATACTGCCCTAGTTGTGCCATCCTTGAATTTTAATCTGTTATCTGTTGCTCAAATAACTACTGCCTTGCATTGTGTTGTAGTTTTTTGGTCTTCACATTGTGTGTTTAAGGATATTCGGACTCGCAAAACGATTGGTTATAGGGTTAGACACGAGAAACTCTATTATCTGGATTTAGAATCTGAAAGTACAAGCAAGTTGACTCAAGCTCTAAGTGTGGAAGGATCTGAAGGTGAGAAGAAGAAATCAGATATTTGGCTATGGCATCGACATCTAGGGCATGCTTCTATTGGCTATTTGAAAAAAATATTTCCAAGTTTGTTTTTGAAGATTGATATTTCTGTATTTCGGTGTGATGTGTGTGAACTCACAAAAGGTCATCGTGTCTCTTTTCCTCCAAGTCCAAGTAGATGCTCTCTTTCATTTATGATTATTCCTTCTGATGTTTGGGGTCCATCCAAAAATACTACATTTGGAGGAGCCAAATGGTTTGTGACATTTATTGATGACTGTACTCGTATGACCTGGATTTGTTTGATGAATTCGAAAAGTGAAGTTAGTGGCTTGTTTCAAAATTTTCACAAGCATATTATGATTTATGACTCAGTATAAAGTACAAATTCAAGTTCCTATGAGTGATAATGGCGGTGAGTACCTGAGTTCAAATCTGCAACAATATTTGATGGAACATGGGATTGTTCACCAGACTACATGCTCGTATACACCTCAACAGAATGGCGTTGCAGAAAGAAAAAACAGACATTTGCTCGAGGTGGTCCGTACTTCTCTTATCCATGAAAATATGCCACTCATTTATTGGGGGAAAGCCCTTGCTTCCGTTGCATACTTAATCAACCAAGTTCCCTCTAGTATCCTAAACTTCCTCACGCCATTCCAAGTATTAACTGAAGCTGCGAATGCACCAAAAGTTGTCAACTTGCCACCTCGTGTATTTGGATGTGTTGCATTTGTTCATCTTTATCAACATGAACGTAATAAGTTAACTTCTCGAGCTATCCGATGTGTGTTTATGGGATATGCACAGGATAAGAAAGGGTATCAGTGCTATCACCCACCAATTCAAAAGACGTTTGTGACTATGGATGTTGAGTTCCTGAAGATGAGATGGATTTTTTCCTCTGAGGTTGAACTTCAGGGGGAGTACCGAAGTGAAGTTCAAACTATTGCCTATGATGAAGTGGTTACCATTCAAACTGAACAATCGGATATAAGGGGAGAAAATCGGGATGTAAGTAGTGACGATCACTCGAATGAAGACTTGGTTGGGAAAGAAAATTTCCCCGAAGAACTGCAATTAGTGTCGAACCTCCATAAAGATGAGCCATCTCCACCATCTGAACCATCTCCACCACCAGCACCTAAACCATATCCACCACCAGTACCATAAGATCTATCTCTACCCCCAGCAGAACCCCAAAACCAATCGTCATCGCTGTTCGAAGCTCCAAGAAGAGAACTCCCAAACCGTACTACTAGAAGTATCTCAAAACCCACTTATGAGCCTAATCCCACTAGTAAAGTCGAGTATCCCATGAGTCATTATGTATCCACTCACTGATTGTCTGTATCAAATAAGTCATTTTTGAATCAATTATCTGTTGTATCTATTCCTAACAGTGTGTAGAAAGCCTTAACTGATCCAAGGTGGAAAGCAGCTATGGATGAGGAGATGAAGTCCTTGAAGAAGAATGAGACTTGGGAGATAGTCGAGCTGCTAGCAGGGAAGAAGCTGGTAGGATGCAGATGGATTTATACAGTGAAATATAAGTTTGATGGTTCGATGGAACGGTACAAGGCAAGGCTGGTTGCCAAATGGTACACTCAAATTTAAGAAATTGATTATGACGAAACATTTGCACCTGTGGCAAAGTTCAACACTGTTCGAGTTCTACTGTCACTTGCTGCAAATCTTGATTGGTCGTTGGAGCAATTTGATGTGCAGAATGCATTTCTGCATGGAGAATTGACAGAAGAGGTTTATATGGATCTACCGCCAGGATCAAATAAACCAATCCAACACAGTAATAAAGTGTGTCGGTTGAGGAAGGCGATATATGGTCTCAAATAGTCGCCAAAAATTTGGTTTGGGAGGTTTACAAAATCAATGAGGATATTCGGATATTGTCGGAGTAATTCAGATCATACCCCTATTCCTGATAAGGAAAGAAGATAAGATTACTACTCTCATTATATATGTGGATAACATGATAGTAATTGGGAATGATCCTGAAGAGAGAATGGTATTGAAGAGCTACTTATCATAAGAGTTCGAAATGAAGGATCTTGGCTCTTTGAGATATTTCCTTGGTATTGAAGTTTCTCGCTCGAGAAATGGTATATTTCTGTCTCAAAAAAAGTATGCTCTCGATTTATTGAAGAAAACGGGAATGTCTGCTTGTCAGCCTATTGGTACACCGTTAGAAGAAAGACTGAAACTTTGCAACGAATCTGATCATGCACCTTGTGATAAGGAAAGATATCAGAGATTGGTTGGACGGCTGATGTATCTTGCGCATACACGGCCAGATTTATCATATGATTTAAGTGTGGTAAGTCAGTTTATGCATGCACCTCGGAAACATCACATGGATACAGTGATGAGAATTCTGATATATATTAAGTCTGCTCCAAGAAAAAGGGTCCTATTTGCAAAATATGGTCACTTGAAGGTTGAGGCATATACTGATGCTGATTGGACAGGATCTATAATTGATATGCACTCCACTTCAGGATATTTCACATTTGTTGGAGAAAATCTAGTTATATGGAGAAGCAAGAAGCAAAATGTTGTTGCATGCTCTAGTGCAGAAGCTGAGTATCGCGAAGTAGCTCTAAGTATAGCGGAAACTTTATGGCTAAAGTAAAGTCAGAAGATCAGTTCGCAAATATCCTGACCAAGGCAGTTTCGACTCGGCTCTTCTTAAAATTTGTTAACAAGTTGGGCATGTTCAATATCTATGCACCAACTTGAGAGTGAGTATTGAAATATAGTAAGTGCTAATGTGTAAAGTCTGTTTCCTAATCTATAGAAAACAGATTCCCCAAATCTCTTACCCCTTAATCTTCTCTCAATCTCCTTTCTTCTCCTCCAAGAATGTAATCCTCATACATAGATGCATACAGTGAAGAATAAAGAAAAATAAGAAAATTATTATTTTTCCAAATCTGATTTCGACCAAAAACACGACTGGAGGGAAAGCTGCTCGCAATGCACACAGTCATAATCTCAACTGTCTAGTTATGCTCGTTGAGATGTAATGAAAGAAAAACCAAAACACGAACAATGATAATGAAATTAAAATGAAATCGAACTGACAAGCTCACTCCTAATGCCTCGCAAGAGGAACAAAAAGCTAATAATTTTAGTACCGACCTGTGATAGTCTAACCACAGAAAGCTAATAAATAGTTTAATAGCATCTGGAAAACCAACTGTCGGATGAAATACATCCTTTTGTTTTAGTAGTTTCGATATTTAGGTTTTTAATTTAACATCAGTTTTCTCCTCTCTGACTTTGCTTTGTCTTTCATATTACGAATTTTAATCTAATCTGCTTCTGCTACCCTACCCACCTTCAACTAGTGGTTTGATCAGCAGTGCCATCAGAGACTCTGGACACTGCAGTAGCTGAAGTAGGAGCAGGAGCAACAATAGCATCTTCCATGACGGCATCTGATGAAGCAGCAGTCTTGGTCTTCACTGGAACTGAAGTCTGAACTGAGTAGTTGATATGTTCCCTCACAATTGGAGCGGCAAGTGTAACCTCCTCAGTGTAAACATCCATTAGTTTGCGCTGTTTCCGATGCTTCATCTGTAGAGGGGCAGCAGTGAAACCATTGGCCAAAGTGGGTTCAGATGGTGCAGGAGCAGCCTTATGCACAACTCTTGATGCTTGCAGTGCTTGGAGACGGTAGTCAGTTTCTGGGCGCCTACAGATTTTGCGGAGTGCTACTATTTCCTGCTCAGATAGTGAATAAGGTGAACAACTTAATTGAGAGACTATACATTTTATTATTATGAAACGATAGATTAAAAGCATTGCAACTGAATCTGCTAATGAAATCATGCCTGCACAGTTTAGAGAAGATTCAAAACTTCAATTTTATTAGTTTGATGATTTACGTGTATGTGATTAACTTCCAATTTTTTTGGGTAAATCGCAAAAAACACCATTGAAATATGATTAGCATTGGTATTAAAACCCGAAACCCGGACCCTACTCGGACCCGGCGTTGGACCGGAACCGACCCGATCTAATTTGGGTAGAGTATGGGTCCAAAATCAGTACCCGTTGAAATTTCGGGTCGGGTCTGGGTCCACTAAAATTGGATCCGACCCGGACCCGGACCCGCAATAGAGAAATAACCAATAAATTAAGCGGACCTGACCCGTTACCCGTGATATAAATATACTTATACAGACCCCTATTCAGTATTCACACTCAGCAGTCAACACCCCAAACCCAATCGCCGCTATCCCGCTTCTGCAGTTCTGCTCTTCCTCCATTCTCCAATTCTCCAATTCGTCCATTCTCCAACATTAACCCTAAAAATCGACACTTTGCGGCGCCTCTCTCTTTCTCCATTCTCCAATTCGTCCCTTTTCGACTTCACTACTCCAGCATCCATTCGATCTTTCGCCCCTTTTCGACTTCGCCAACGCTCCCACTTCACCAATGCTAACTCGCTGCCGCCGCAGCCAAAATACTCCTCCGTTCATCCACTCCACTACTCCAGCATCCACAACTCCAATTAAAGGTATGATTTTTATCCTCTTTAATCAAATCTAAGGGTTTTATCCCCTTTTCTCAAAACCATAATCTATAAGATAATGTCAAAATCCCTAAATGTCCATACTCAAGGTATAAATGCTTTCAAAACCCCTAAATTTCCATACATTGATCATCGAAAAGCTTGAATTTTGATCGACTCGGGAAATTATTTATAGGGTTTATGGTATTTAGGAGTCATTTCTAACTAGTTTTGTACAGAACTATAGTTAGGCATTTTGGTTTGCAATTTCACCTGCAAGTCAAATGTTTTTAGTTTTTGTTTTTTGGGGTACATTTTGATCTTCGTTGTGTTCCTATTTTCGCTCTACCAGGAAGAGAATGTTAGCTCACCATAATTAGTATGTGCGTATTTAAAATTCCAATATTTCGAATGCTGAATTGCTCATATTTGACATGCTTATCTTTAACCTTGTATACTAAAATTGTAATGACATGTTAAATTATTGAGCCTGCAAAATTAAATGAGTGGTGGAGTTTCGCTGAGATATAATGTCCTCCTAGTTTGAGTTTTTCATATCACTTTGTGCCGTATTGAATGATGTCATCCATAATTGTGCAATTACCCTTTATCAATGTAGTGCTTGGTGATGTGTGAAAATTCAGGAATGACCACAAATTGTTGTTTGGTAACATGAGTAACAGAAATCAGTATAAAATGTACTTGCAATTCTGAGTATCCCTGCAATTTGATATCCCCGTAGTTTGGATTTTTTGTATCACTTTACGTCCTTTTGTATGTGTAATTTAGTCTTTGTCGGAGTGGTGTTTTGTGATGCTATGTGAAAAAATCAGGAATGTTCTCAAATGAGTAGTTGTTTGGCAGCATGAGTAATATAATTCGCTAGAAAAAAAACTTTAAACTTTTTTGCGATTTCCAATCTCGAATTATGCATGCAGTGAATAGGGTTCACTATTTTGTAAAGATTGGGATTGAAATAAGGATTTTAATTGTTTGAGGATATTCTAATTGAATGCTTATTATTAGTCATATGTATAACTGAGTATATGAGTTAATGTTGTTTACTGTTTGATTCTCATGGCTGAGGAAAGCATTAATCAAATGAATATTGGTGAAGCTGTTGTTTCAGTTGAAATGGAGGCGAGTCTGACCAGCATTGAAGATGAGGGTAACAAGAGAGAATCTGCAGTTTTTGAGTTCTTCACTAAAGATGAAAAAAAAGATGAGGCCTATTGTAAGTAATGTTCTCAGACTCTTGTTTATCGTTCATCAACGGGAACTTCATCATTATGGAAGCATTGGAGAGCATGCAAAATTAGAAAAAACCGTGAAAGAAGTAAAAGGCAATTACAAATTGGTTCATCTACCTGTGCGTCTAATTATATCGGTCTATATAAATTTGATCAAGAACGTAGTAGGGAGGATGTTGCACGTTATATTATCATGTGTGAAGTGCCTTTTAGTACCGTCGATCATTGGGCCTTTAGGACGATGGTATCAAACTTACGTCCTGATTTTAAACAGTTAAAAAGGGCCACAGTGACAAAAGAAAAGAAGTTTTTGAAAAACTCAATTGTTAGTGCACATGGTCGAATTAGTTTGACCATTGATACATGGACAAGTTGTCAAACTAAGGGATATATGAGTCTCACGGCTCATTATATTGATGATGAATGGAAACTACATAAGAAAATTCTAAATTTTGTTGAGCTTGATGAGAGACATACGGGGGCGGCACTTAGTAAGGCATTGAGCAAATATTTATCAGATTGGGAAGTTGAAGATAAACTATTTACTCTTGCCATGGATAATTGTTTGGCAAATAATGTGGTTGCTAATAATATGAAAACACAATACAAATCATCGCTCCCCATTGGTGGTGATTTTTTTCATGTAAGGTGTTCGGCTCATATTTTAAATTTAGTAGTCAAAGAAAGATTGAAGGATTTAGATGATTCTATTGTTCGAATCCGTGATGCTGTTAAGTTTATAACTTCTTCTCCACAAAGGTTGCAAACATTTGATGAGCGCAAAAAAAATTTAAAGTTGAGTCAAGATAGAAAACAAAGAATTGATTGCCGAACACGGTGGAATTCTACTTATTTGATGTTGGATAGGGCCTTGGAGTGCAAAGAAGCATTTGAAAATTTTCATTTTGTTGAGCACTTTAAAAATCCACCATTAGATACGGATAGGTCAATGGCTAGAGAAGTTTGCAAGTTTCTTAAAGTATTTGACGATTCAACAAATGTGTTTTCAAGCTCAAAGATTCCAACTTCAAATTTGTATTTCTATCAAATTTGCAAGCTTGATTTTCACTTGAGAAGTGAGTGGCATAGCCCAACCGTCAAGAAAATTCAAGACGGAATGAAGGAAAAGTTTAAGCAATATTGGGAGGAATATTGCATGATTTTATCCATAGTAGTCGTCTTCGATCCAAGGAGGAAGCTTGACTTTGTGGAATTTATGCTAAATCAAGTGCATGGTTTAAGGGCGGCCCGACAAGTGGATAATGTTCTAGCAAAATTAGATGATTTGTTTGAGTTCTATTCAATGAAAGTGGTATCCATCAATCCCGTAGAAGAAAATGAAATTGGAGTGTCTTCTACTATGGACCATTTAGAGGGTGAAGATTTCATGCAATTATATTATAACTTCAAGAAGGCTTCAAAGAGATCTTTACCATCAAAGAGTGAACTCGATCTTTATTTGGAAGAAGAGGTAATATGTATTAGTGTTTACATTCAATAACTTTCTTTTGTTTTAGTTGTTTCTTTTCTTAGTTTAAACGGTTGTTTTTTTTTCATTAGATATTACCCGATGCCATATGTTTCAATGTTTGGGAGTATTGGTCTGTGAATGAAACAAAATACCCTATTTTAGCATCCATGGCCCGTGATATTTTAGCCATTCCGGTGTCAACAGTAGCATCTGAGTCGGCTTTTAGTATCGGCTCTAGAGTGGTGAGTGATAAGCGATCTTGTTTGAAGGGCTCCACTATTGAAGCTTTGATATGTGCTCAAGATTGGATGCGAGGAAATGTGCCAAACGATCAAGGTAAATATGAGGAAATGATAATTAATCTCTCTTTACTTAAATTGGAGTTCATGATTTATATGCTTCATCTTATATATTGACGTGAAACAAATATAGATTTACGAGGCTTGTTGATGAAGGCTAAGCAGTTAAAATCCCCGATTACGCCCGATTAATTCCCGATTAATCGCTAATCAAAGGATAAGCGATTATTTTTTTAACGATTATAAAAATCCTGTAGTTAGCGATTTAATCGGGTATAATCGGCCGATTAGTGATTAATCGGCCGATTTTAAGTGACCGATTAACCGATTAAATTTCCTCTAATTTTCATACTCGTTTGCATTATTTTGGCTCAATCCGGCCCAAACTCAAATCCAAATCCAAAATCTAAATCCCTTCCGGTCCTCGTACAAACCCAAATCCGACATGTCGCCGCTCTCTTCTTCTTCCACGCGCAAACCCAAATCCAAACTGATTCTCTTCAAACCCAAATCCAAACCCAAATTGATTCTCTTCTTCCTTGAGCAAACCCAAACCCGACCCGCCGTCACTCCTCCCGCGCCGTCACATACTTGACCCGGCCCGCATCTGCTTCACCTCCTTGCTCCTCCCCGTTTGGTTTTGTTCATGGTTTTAAATCTCAGATTTCGGACTCGTCTCGGCAAGAGGTGTTTCGTCTCGGATCGGAGATATCGGAGGAGATCTCGAAAAAATGTGATCATATCGGATGTTCATTTCCTATACTCAATAAATATTTTTTTTGGTTACTAAATAAGATATTATATGACCTACATGTCATTTATCAAATAAAATACTGTATAATGTAATTAATGACATGAATCAATTACGGTAAATATTCACAGAATTTAACAACAATATAAAAGAGAATGTAATATAAGTATATAACTAAATTGAATTTGTATTGATTAGAAAAAATGTATTAGTTAATAAACTTAACTTTGCATATATACAAACAATAGCAAGACGAAATCATCACATTATCTTAGCTTAAGGTCCTATATTGAAAGACATATATGCAAAAAGCAATGTTCTAAAAAGCGTTGGCGGTAGTCGGGCGGCTGATGGGGGCCTAGCGCCTAAACCTTGTAAGCGGGAATTAAGCGGCTATGCGCTAGGCAATTTTATTTATTTATTTATTTATTTATTTATTTATTTATCGATCTTTTGGGTTTGTTTTGTTGTTACCCCTTTTTACTCTTTATTGCTACTCATTCTTACTATTGAATTTTTTTCTCCTTGCAATTGTAGAATGGGCTTCACATAGTCGAATCGGTATATTATTGTATCGGTGAACATGAGGACTATCTATATCCATCTAGATTACAGCTTTGAGCTCCTTCAATAACAGAACTTGCACAGAGTGTATAATGTATCATGAGTTGTATCTTGTCTGTCTTAAAGTACATCTAAGAAATATAATGCTAATTCATCATTTAAAGTATATAGTGTGGGGAAGTGGGCGGCTTGAGTCGGGGGATGGGGAACGTAGTGTTGACGTCGGAGGGAGGCGAAGGAGGAGAGAGACGAAGGAGGAGGGAGGCGGAGGAGGTCGAAATTGAAGGCGCTGCGAGCTGCGACTGCGATCTGCGAGCTGCGAAGGAGGAGGGAGGCGAAGAAGGAGGGAGGCGGACGAGGTGATTTGGGGTTTCTTTTTTATTGATTTGGAGGTCGAAATTGATTTGGGTTTTTTTTAACAGGGATTTACTGATTAAGAGGAGAAAGAGAAGAGTGGATTGGGTCTTTTTTTATTAATATTTAAGTCCTAAGCGGGTCTAGGCGGGTCTAGGCCTCCACCTAGACCCGCTTAGGCCGATTAATAGCCGCCTAGATTCGTTTTTATCCGCCTAGAACATATTTCCGATTTTCTTGAACGCCTAGCCCCTAGTCGAGGCGTTGGAGGGCCGCCTAGCGCCTAGGTGCTGCCAAGGCGGTTGCCTAGACCACTTTTGAGAACACTGGCAAAAAGTAAAACAAAATTATATATATATTCAAAATAACATGTGTCTATTTCGACTCATATTTCGCTAATTTCGACAATATTTCGACAATATTTCGGCCGATATTTCGGCAATTTCGGCCAAAATCTACACATTTCGGTCCAAAACGATATAGAGTATAATATATGTGATTTCATATCGGCAAGCTAGCCGAAACGAAATTTCGGCCAAAATTTTGGCCGTATCGGAGGAAATTTAAAACAGTGGTTTTGTTTGATGAAACCGACCAGCAAACCCGACCCGATCCAACCCACATCCAGAATCCAAACTCAGCTCAAACCAAATACTCTCTTCTTTTTCTGTATAATAGTTTTATGTTAGGATTTAGGGTTGCTTCATAATGAGGATATATCTTTTTTAAATTATATATGGGTAAAAGGGATATGAGCAACTTGCTCATTTAGTAAATGAGCAAGTGATTATGTGGCATGCATGTGATACATTGGACAACTAACTCTTTTAAGGATTTTCCAATCACATGCATGCCACATTATCAATTGCTTATTTACTAAATGAACAAGTTGCTCATACCTCTTTTCCCCATTATATATATATATATATATATATATATAATGATTTTTCTGATTTAATTCCCAATTATTTTCCGATTAACCGATTAATCACTAATCGCTCCTAAAGCGGTTAGTTTCAAAAACTGATTTTAACTGCCCAGGATAAAGGATGTGATGAGGAAGAAGAGAGTTGATTTTGCTAGTTTGCTCACTTGCTGAGCTTACTATTAACTGTGAATTTATTTTGCTAGTTAGCTCACTTGCTCAGTTTACTCAGTTTGCTCACCTGCTCAGTTTGCTAGTTTACTTTGTATTTGCTAGTTAACTGTTTTGCTGAGTAATCCATCTCAGTTTGCTAGTTTTGCTAGCTCACCTGCACAATTTGCTAGTTTTGCTAGTGTACTTTGTATTTGCTAGTTAACTATTTTGCTGAGTAATCCATCTCAGTTTGCTAGTTTTGCTAGCTCACATGCTCAGTTTGCTAGTTAACTATGAGTTTATTTTTGATGTTTGGTTTACTTTGTATACAAGTGATGATGAGAGGAATTATGATTCTAAAGTTGCACACTATGATTCATTGATTAAGTGATTTATAGGAGTGACTAGTGATGATTAAATCCTATCTGAGCTTTATAGGAGTGACTAGCAATTCACACTCTTTGAAGATAATCATTCTTTGAAGATAATCTGAGCATTATAGGATTATTTCAGTGTCTCTTTCTCCTCCAAATGGGTCATGATGGCCTCACTTTCCTTTTGATTAAACTTCACCTCCTCCAGATGGGCCATCTTCTTCTTGTTCTTGTTGAGCTTTCTTGAGATCTTGAATTACTGAGGGATAACAAAGTAGCAACATTCTTGACATCTTGAATTTACTACTGCACATGAATGTAATATGAAGTGTTGCCTCTGGAAACAATATACTACTGCAGTCTGCAGATGAATGTTGCTACTTTGTTAGGATGTGTAAATGTTGCTACTTTGTTACTGATCAGTTGCAAATTGCTGCGGATGTGTAAATATTGCTACTTTGTTACTGATCAGTTGCAAATTGATGCAGATGAATGTTGCTACTTTGTCACTGATCAGTTGCAAATTGCAACTTTGTTAGGATGTGTATATTATTAATCTAACTTCTCAACATGTTGCAAGTTGCAAATTGTCACTGATCAGTTGCAAATATATATTATTAATCTAACTTCTATATATACAAGTGATGATGAGATGGATTATGATTCTGAAGTTGCACACTATGATTCATTGATTAAGTGATTTATAGGAGTGACTAGTGATGATTAAATCCTATCTGAGCTTTATAGGAGTGACTTAGTAATTGACACTCTTTGAAGATAATCATTCCTTGTAGTATCTGACTTGGATTTCTATTTGGTTTATAAGATTTTGCGGCAGTTGTTATCTCGCTGCTGGTTTATAAGATTTCTATGCTGTACAAATCAGTAGTATGCCAAAGAAAGACGAGATTTGTGTTGTATTGTTGCTGTCTCGCTGCTGCTGCTACTGCGTGGGGGAAGAAGAAAATGTTTTGTAGCTCTATTTCATGTGTCTTTTTGTTTGTGATACTTGAGTAATATAATGTAGATGATTGATAAATAGTTTATAATTCATCTATTATGAGTAGTTGCATCAGTGTACTGCTGCTTGAGGACATCTTTTAGTGTAATATTAAGTGTTGCCTCTGGAAACAATATACTACTGTAGATGAATGTTGCTACTTTGTTAGGATGTGTAAATGTTGCTACTTTGTTACTGAGCAGTTGCAAATTGCTACGGATGTGTAAATGTTGCTACTTTGTTACTGAGTTACTGATCAGTTGCAAAATGATGGCTGATGCAGATGAATGTTGTTACCTTGTTACTGATTGCCTCTGGAAACAATATACTACTGCAGAAGTGCATATGAATGTTTCTACTTTGTTACTGATTTGTAAATGTTGCTACTTTGTTACTGATCAGTGTGGAATTGATGCAGGTGTGTAAATGTTGCTACTTTGTTACTGACTTACTTATGAGTTGCAAATTGATGGTTGAAGCAGATGAATGTTGCTACCTTGTTACTGCTTGTTACTGATCAGTTGCAAATTGCAACTTTGTTAAAATGTGAAATACTATTCTGATTATAAGTTGTATACTTGCATGCCATTATTTGTAACTAGTTATTACTTGTAAATGAATATTTGCAACAATATATATTATTGATCTAACTTCTGTAAATTTATGTGTTATGCTTGAAAGACCCGGAACCGAACCAGACCCGTGAAAAGAAATAGGACCCAAACCGGACCCGAACCCGAATAGGAACGGGTAGCAATTTTTTTGAGGAACCGGAACCAGTCCGGACCCGAATTTCACCGGTCTGGGTCCAGGTCCAAAAGTTGGACCCGTCATTGAACGGGCCCGGGTCCGGGTATTGAAGTACCCGACCCGACCCGACCCATTACCAGTGCTAAATATGATGTCAATGTTAAAAAAAAACACCCTTATCTATTGGTCAACATGAAAACCCTCCTAAACTATGAATTGCGGTCAACTTTCTTTTAAAATCCTAAAATTTGATGTCAAATGTCCAAAATAACCTTAAAAATTAAAAATAATAATAAATAATAATAATAAAAAGAAATCCAAATCTCACTAAACAAATCCAACCCACAAAAATGGGAATCATAACCCCGGTCGGGTCCAACGTCCGTGCCTTCGTGGCCGACACTGCCGCCTTCGACCACCATAGACGCCCCGCTTCAACTCCCTCAACCTCAACGACGACGGCGTCCTCTCCCGCTCCGAGCTCTGCAAGGCCTTCGAGATCTTCCACCTCACTGAGTCCCACTTCGGCATCGACGCCATCACCCTGCCCAACTAGATCTCCGCCCTCTACGACTCCATCCTCGAGCAGTACGACTACGACGGCAGTGGGCCTATCAATATCGTCGAGTTTCGGGAAGAGATGAAGAGGATCATACTTGCGATTGTGCATGGATTGGGAGAGGCGCCAAGAAGATTGCCGCTGCGATTAAGGCTCAGAAGTGAGTGCATGGTGGTGTAGTCGAGTGTTGTTAGTTTTGTTTTACCGTGTGGTTTGGTGGAGATGGGGTTGTTGGCATTGGTGATGAGGAGGTCAGGAATGATGGAGATCGGGTTTGGTGGAGGAGGGGTTGTCGGTGGTGGTGATGAGGTCGGGGATGATGGAGGTTGTCGATGGTGGTGATGATGAGGTCGGGGATGATGTAGATCGGGTTTGGTGGGGATAGAGTGGTCAGTGGTGGTGGTGATGAGGTCGGGGATGATGGAGGTCGGGTGATGGAGGTCAAGTTGATGGAGATGGGGCTGTCCTGTCGAGGGTGATGATGAGGACCCAACCTTGACCTGACATTGCCTCTCCCCAGCCCCACCGATGGCGGCCCCCACCCTCGCACCCAACAGCCCCGACCTCACCCCTGCCTCCACTCAAACCCATTCAAAAATAATAATAATACTAATAATTCTTAAGGAAGGTATTTTGGACATTTCGCATCAAATTTTAGGGTTATTTAAGAAAGTTTGCCGCAATTCATAGTTTATGGGATTTTTTGTGTTTTTTTTTTGGGGTGGGTGGGTGGGTGGGTGGGTGGGTGTGTGTGTGTGTGTGTGTGTGTGTGTTGGGGGGGGGGGGGGGGGGGGGGGGGGGGGGGGGGGGGTTAAGGACTTTCATTGTTGGAGAAAGTGGGAAAGGTAGGGTATGGTAGAAATGAATAAATTATATGCCCACTGATTCAGGAAAATTTGTGAAAAAAGTAAATCTTGGAATGGTGCAAGCCCAAACCATCTTAACACATTGAGATTAATAACTCTGATAATTGATGATAAATTCAAGACACACTAGGTTACATGACGATCTCAAGGTAAACATCTTCACATAAGCATCCTAATTATCCAAACTAGGAATGGGCATCATAGCAATTGAAATCGATTTAAAATAAGTCTTGGTGGATTTTTTAAAGAGAATCTAGAAAGCATTGTCAACAAGTAATGACAATGATAGTTTACGAAAGGAATACTTTTGCAAGAATACAATGACAAATAAATATGTGAATACCTGTACATTAGTCTCTAAACCATGTACAACAACATACTAATGAAGGAAGAGTGGAATCACAAATGAGAACAAGTACCTCAGACTGATCACGGTCATAGCGAACCAAGAACCTACATCGACATCCTCGCACATCATGCCTCCGCCTTTGTGCATCCAGTACATGTGCATCAAAATAGAGAGCTTGCTCTTTACCCTCCTGCCAGATGTTCATAAGAACAAATAAATAACTTTCAGTTGATAGAACCGAAAAATATGTGATTGGTTGTTGACTGGAACAACGGAAGCAAAAAAAATAAGGTACTCACGATGTTGAGCTATATGTTACCAAGAATACACCATGATACAAGAAACTGGAAATATATATATATTCCATAACTTCAATACTCAACGATATATGAATGGCCTGAGGAAGCCAGAGTTCTCTCAGCTGACTGATTCCATAAAAAGGACCATAAGATGCTCTCTGCATCCTCATTTCAGTTCTCATAACTCATAAGAGCATCTTAAGAGCTTCTGTAGTTGTTGGCTAAAAACCGAGTTTTTTCAACAAAAAAAAAGAAACAAGAGTGTTGTTGTCGTTGGCTAAATACCCAAATTTTGGGTTTGAGAGGAACAGTGGTCGGCTATATTTGGGAAAAGATGTAGGAATTTGGAAAATATAGCCGGACGAACGATGATCTTTCGTCTGTTCATTTTTTTTTAAAAAAAGAATCGGACGAAAGATCATCTTTCGTAGCTTCCTTTTTTTTATTTTAAATATATCGGACGGGAAATGACCGATCATTTTTTAAACGATTTGACGAGAAATCATATACTGTTCGCCGATTTTTAAATTTTAAAAAAAATCTTGGACGGGAGATCAACTTTTCTCATTTGTGAAGAATTTTTTTTGAAGTAGGCCTATAAAAATTATTATGGGTATATATTAGGTTTTAATTGAAATTTAATTAAGATTTAAGATTTATTTAAGATTTAATTAGGAGTTAATTTGGAGAAAAAAATCTGGGACGGGAGATGATTTCCCGTCCATGGTTAAAAAAAAAATTTAATCCTCAGATGGGAAATGATTTCTCGTATGATTTCCCGTCCGTTCGTTTTTTATTTTATTTTTTAAAATCAATGGACGGGAAATCATCCGACACATTTTTAAAACAAAATTTTTGTTTTTTTGGGACTAGACATCATATCTATCGTCCATCGATTTTTAAAATGAAAACCCAAATTTTGGGTTAAAACGATTACAGCTCAAACCCAAAATTCATATTTCTATATGCCAAATACCCAAAATTTGAGATTGAACAAATGCTCTAATCAACACAAATTTTTTTCCTTTTAAATTGGGATTACTCAAACCGTCATGACATATTTGATGTCTATTATCTCGTCCAACAAACCAGAGACAATGATGGGGACAAATTAATAACTACATTCATAACAGTAGTACGATAAAACAGGCAATTAAGCAGGTCAAGTGAAAGGTGGTGTTTTAATGACCGGTGAATTCTCAAGTCAAGTAATACCTAGAGTAGAAATTATTTCCAACTTTGAGTCAATAACAAGGACAAACTATTGATCTAAAGTATGACCGCTGTTGTGAAAGCATAATGCTAGACTAAGTGCTGAAAGAATAAATTATTGAAATTTATCTCATAAACAATAGATTTTTCAGATGTCAACAGCTAACTTTCCCTTCCTCTGTTACGATTTTCAAATTTAAAAAGTGTAGGACCACTATCATATAGCTTATCCCATCCTGAAGAGTTGAGAATGTAGTATTACAGATAAAGGAAAATAGAAATGGATACTTGCAGGATGGTCCCACTCACGTACTAGAATCAAAAATCATGTGAACAAAAAAATTAATTGCTACCAAAAGATAAAGATAGTAAATACATGCAGACTTTCCGCTGATGGACCAATCCGCATAACCTCCTTGAAAGCAAACAAGAGTTCTTCTTAACAGATGCTAATCAAGAAAACTCAAAAGAAAGATACTGTATATAGGAGTATTCTGAGTAGTAGGTAAACAGCCAAACGGACCTGAAAGCAAAGTATGAGATCTCCAGCAAGTACAGCAACACATTCTGAATTTTCACATGGAAGAGATCGTTGTCTGACACATGTGCGCACATTTACCCATTCATCTTCTTCAACACCAAAGCCTATGAATCGAACTCTGACTTCCTGAAACAAAGAACATGCCTTAAAAGGAACTCAGTATGCTCATCTTCTGTCCAAGTGTCTCAGGATCCAGAAAACAGAACGAGAATAAACAAGATTTATTTTCATTGGTCTAGAATAATGTTTTTGAGCATAGAACACAAAATTCTATCCAGGTCCAAGTTCATTAAGGACAGGAGAAAAGAGTATTCATTTCTCGCTGCCCCATGGGGGTGAAAGAAACCAATTAGAGAAATGCTAAAACATTTTCGGAATTGATTATTTATAGAACAATATGTTCAGTTAGCATGTCAACTTTCATATAATCTCAAATGGCCATCGGTATGCAAGAATCTTTAGAACTTTACCGGATCCCTTGTCTCATGATCTTTGGCAGAAAGAAATGCTGCAACATCATACCTGAATTACAATAAAACAGCAGAAGGAAACTTGCAGATGAGGATAATAGTCCAAGTGCAGAATATTGTGGGGAAACAGATATTCAAAAAACTGCAGAAATCTTATAAAAGAGACTAAAGAGTTTTTTAAATCAAGAAATGAGTGGGTAGCGATCGATCTGCAAAGGTCTCTTCATTTCCAGTACTAGTTTCTCAAAGCCTACATCTATTTTCTTTTCTAGAAGTCCAAAGTTTTCACTCGCCAGCTTATTGTGACAATTTAATCGCATTGCTCACAACTCAGCCCTTCATGTGAAGTGAAGGTGATCTTTTGTTCATCATTAACAGTCAAATCAAGAAGAGTATACATTCCTTCTAATGAATATGAATCCTTGTTCATCATTAACAGTCAAATCAAGAAGAATATGCATTCCTTCTAATGAATATGAATCCTCCGGATGAATTATCCACCAGAAAGTTTGTGTAATACATGAAAGATAAATGATTAAAAACTTGTACAATCTGTATACGAGAGTCAGTAGTTAATGGACGAGGGAAAGATCTAAAAAAGTGCTTCCATATTACAAAGCATGCACAGGAAAACAGAGCACACAAATAATATCAAATTATAACAAACAGTAAAGAACAAGCACAAATAATAACAACAGCATCAGTGCAAGAAAATGTGACTACAACAAAAATAACTAACCATGCCCCATCCCTAGCTGATTTTGCTTCAAATTCCAGTGAACAACTATCTAAAGGATTTCCTGCATTACAAATTGCAAAAAATACATTCAGTTACATTCAGGAAAAAACATGAAATGTACTAAGTTCTACGAAACGCATAATTCATGACAAAGAAAAACACATCAACATACAAGATCATTAGTAGAGTGAAATTATCTATAACAGTGTACCAACTCTAGATTGTTTACATGCTGATTTTAGAGTCTAACAAGTAACCATAATAAGGGGATATAACTGGGACATCTCAGATTTAATTACAGTTCCAAACGTTCAATAAAAATCTTTCCAGAAAAATTCCAACATCACTGAGTTTTATATTATAGAAAGGACATTGAATTAATAATAGAGGAACTAGGGTGCATTAAGAGAAAAGCTTCAGGAAACTTAGCTCTCCTAAGTATCTCTAAATGTATCCCTGAATAATAGAGAATGTGTTTCGGAGAAGAAGTTCAAGGAAGAAGAAAAATGGACAACAATCACTCATCAAGCTCTCGATAAGCTATCAACATACTACAGATAACTAGCAGGATTTTACTTCTAAACAACTAAGATGCAGTAATATCCTGCCAGTTGTTTTTTTCTTTTTTAAACTGGTAGGATTTTACAACATCCGTATAATCAAACTCCTAAACAATCGAAAAAGACTAATAAATTAAACACTAAATTTGAAAAAACACCCTTCAACTATATGCGTTTATGATAAAACACCCTTCAACCATTTTTTAAAAAGACACCCCTCAACTTTCTTTTTTTTTGTGAAAAAACACCCGTCAACTTTTGTTCCATGGAAAGAACCCTCAAAATGCATTAATGGGGGTGTTTTCAAACATTAATGAAAGTTTAAAGGTGTTTTTTAATATCACAAGTAAAATTTCAGGGGTGTTTTTTGTATCATTAATATAGTTTAGGGTCATTTTTGAACAAAAATTTGGTGGACAAAACACAGAAAAAAGTTCAGGATGTTTTTCCCAAAAAGAAAAAAAAAGTTGAGAGGTGTTGTATCAGAAACACAGAGAGCTGAGTAGCCTAAATTAAAACCTGATTAACTAGAAGGATAAAAAACGGTTGCCTAATCAAAGTCAAACTACATACAAACTAAAAAATTTAAGTATTTGCATCCTAAAAGATAACTGCAGAAAATAATCAGGGTATCTGCAGATAGTCTCAATGCATCCTGCTAGTTTCCATGGATCTTCCATTGTAATCAGTTAGGGACATTGAAGCCCACTATCTGAGACTCAGAGACAAGCCAATGGAAAATCTTTACTATTACAACCGGAGTGTTATACAACTAGAGTGTTAAGACGTGGCTCTGTCGACATTTTGTGTGCTTAATGTGTGCATTGCACATGCTCCTAATCTCTATTTGTCAGACTACTTTCAAGAAAAATCAGAAATTGGTTAAAAGTTATTATGCATTTGAGTGAATAAAACTAGGCTCTTTTGACCAGCATAATGCAGTGAAGAACAAATGCATTGCAGTGCTAATAAACTAGTGCGTAGTAATGCGAGGAACTATTAATTTTATTAGCTTAAAATTTTTTTAAAATACACAAATTGATGAAGAGGTACAATGACCATAACTGCCAACCAATAGCCCAGAGATGAACACGAAAGCTAAAACAGCTGAGTGCTAGGAAGAAGCAAATAAATCTGAACCAAGAATGCCAATCACGGCTATAAACGAGATGCATGTTTAATTTTTATATAAAAAACAAAGATAAATGAGCAAATTAACGACGACTGAGAGAAAGAGCTATCCACGAAATGGACAATCAGAAGACTCCAATGAATGGTTAAGTTTCTTTTATAATAACACTGGTGCATAGGGTCAGTAAGATGTACCACATTAAAGAAAGTATCACTAAAAAATGTGATTAGAAAGGAAGGAAAGATGAATGTACTTAGATTACGGAAAAAATGACCTTAAAGAAGCAGATGACAGTGGAGCAAGTGAGCTTTGGACAATAAAACCTCATAGACCTGTAGTTTATGTTCATACAGAAACTAATCTTCACATGCTCTAAGAAATACACGAGGGTATGAGTAAATTTCTGCCACAAAAAAGCAATCCCTCTTATACCTGACCATCATGACGAGAGAGGAGATAATTTCCATGGAAATAATTAAGTTGTTGCAGGTAAGGTCATCCACTCCACCTTCCAAACAAATTAATGCACATCTGCAATGTTTTCCTCATGATGATTCCCTCCACATCAATCTTGGCACCACAATTTGTTGTTTTTTTTTTTTCGTAAAAGGTTGGCAATTGCCTCCCCGTGTTTCATTAAAAATCTAACAAAACAAACAACCAAAAATAAGGCTTATGAAATTCAGATCCCAACAGGCTGCGTTCTGGAATTCATACACCCCAATCAACAAACAAAAATACAACGAAATCTAGTCCTACTTATCGGCCACCCCTGCCAGAACAACTTTCTCGTGTCAATTTGAGCTCACTCTCTCACTCAGTCCCTCGCTTGTACGTCGTTTATCGTCTCCAACTATCGTACGCTCTCCCTCGTCGCCCCCAGCAGTGACCCATACGACAAGCGTAAGCACCATATTAGAGACCCAGCAAGCACTCCACCAATCTGACAACTCCATGTCAAGATTGAGTCATCGTTCTGATCCCCTCGCTTCACCCTCAATGACTCTCACCGCAACCTCGCAACGAGGGTAGACGTCGCACCTGACCCCTGCGAGCCATCTGACATGAAAGAACCAAAGGTACCCCTCACTTTAACCGACCAAGGTCAAAGTAGAGCCCAAACTATAAAACTACCCGACAATCGTCGCCTACACCAACTAGGATACATTTTGTTGTTAATTGTAAGTCGATTGTAATTTGGATGTTAGGGACAAATTTGGATCTTAGGAACTCCACCGCGTCAACTCAAATTTTAAAACTCAATTTGAAATTCAAATCTCCCCCCAACCGCAGCACTCCCAAATCAGAAATCTCCCTCCCCCACATGCTTCCACGACAGCCCCGACTACCCCGTAGTTCGCCGCTCGCCGCTCCACGCCGACGCTAGGCAGCGCTCCCGCCACCAGCCTGACGCAACTAGTCTGAGCCCCGCTACGATCTGGGTCGCCATCCCCGATGACGCCAGCCCTAGTCAGCTCGTCCGACAACCACAATCAAGAACGGCAAACTACACCCCGCCAAAGATGCAGCGCTCTCGACCGTCACTGTCGCATCCCTCTCCGACACTGGAGCCGACCCCAAATGACGACCGGTGGCACCGCTGCGATCTGCGTCGACCCCAAATGACGACTGTTGACAACCACAATCACGACCGGCGAACAACACCCCACCAAAGATGCGGCGCTCTCGACCCTCGCCGTCGCATCCCTCTCCGACACCGGAGAATACCCCAAATTGACGACCGGAGTCACCGATGCACTCTGCGTCGACCCCAAATGACGACCGTTGACAACCACAATCACAACCGACGAACAACACCCCGCGCAGCACCTTCGGCCCTGCCAAAGATGTCGCGCGCTCGACCCTCACCGTCGCACACCGGAGGAGACCCCATTTGACGGTCGGATTCCGAAAGCGTAAAGTAAGGATTAGGGGGGAAACAAAATTACAGGGAAAGAGAATATGAGAGTGGGGAGAGAGAGGTTGAGAGGAAGCAGGGAGAGGAGGGGGTGACGGCGATGAAACCCTAGCCGCCGGCCGCCCCCCAAACTCAGATCTAGGGTTTGTGTTTTTGGTTTTTGAGTTTTTTAAGGCAGAGAAGGAGGAGGTGGAGCGACGGGAGATGAGGGAGGCAGCTGAGGTGGGGCGACGGGGAGGCGAGAGGCGGGAGGAGCTGAGGGGTTAGGGTTTGGGGGTGAGAAGGTGAGAACGGAGAGGAAGAGCTCTCCGATTGTTACCTGGCAAGAATATCTTACATGGCACCACAATTTGTTATAGAAGAAATTAGAGAGCAATAGAGGTATATGTTTCAGAGTTTCAGTTGGGCTAGGAACTCGAGGTGTATCAAATTGTTGGAAATTCCAAAGCCTAATTTGGTGCCATCTATTTAATAAGAAACTTAGGTTCAAATTTAAATATGGAACCTTGTGGCTGCTATGAAATTATAGATCTAGGAATCTGCTCACCATTTATGGATATTCATAGGCCAAATGTTGACAGGATTTATGACACTGAAAAAAAATTCAAGCAAGAAACAAAAGAAAAAATGAAGAGAAAAGAAATCCTAAAAAAAGTAAGACAACATGATATAAGATGCGAAGAATAACACAACATGATAAAATATGATAAGGAGGAGAAATTATATTTTACTTTTATGTTTGGTAATGAACGTCTATAGGTGCTATCTCTTTTCTGTTGGCTTAATGCCTGTATCTTCTTGTGAACCTATCTCTATGTTTTTGTACTGATACTATTTTTAAAGGAAGTCTATAGGTGCTATTTTACATGTTTTGTAATGCACTGTTCCAGGACGTTCCTCTTCGATAATAGAGAGAGCTGGATTCCTCTTCCTCGGCATCGATTCTTCGATTGTACTCTAATGGAGACGCAAGAGGAGAGGGATGATGAACAAAAGAACACACATGATGAACAAAAGAACACACAGCAATTTTATTCACAATCAGCTTGTTTACAGGGATGACCTATTTATAAAAGAAATACACGTGCAACCTATGTATTTGGACAAAACGGTTGGCCAACCTGGTAGACTTAAGTGCAAATATTACAACACATTTACAGAAAAACCCCACAAAGAACTATTATAGCTCAGGGACTAATATGTAAGGCAGAAGGACTGATATATGAAACTTATAAAATCTCTTCAGCTGTGATCGTCTCTTTCCTTTAGCTTTTTCGCTGTTCTCAGTCGCCTGATACCCCGTCTCAGTCGCCTTATACCCTGTTCTCAGTCGCCTTATACCCTGTTCTCAATCGCCTTGATCGCCTAACCCATGCTGAGATTCAAGACGTGGATCAATACTCCCCCCTTTAAAAGATTCCAGGACATCACAGAAGTCCGGGAATCGCCAATACAAATCCCAATAACTCTCCCAAGTCGCTTCGCTATCAGAACAATGTTTCCACCGAATTAACACTTCCGTAATGGCAATGCCCCTTCTTGGAACCATGCGACGATCAAGAACAGTGACAGGAGTAGGTGCCTCTTCCACAAAATATTCTGGCACTGCAGATGAAGCCACAGTGGCACAATCTCTTGCAACAAACAACTTTAACTGAGATACATGAAACACATTGTGGATTCGAGACTCTAGAGGTAGTCGGAGTTTATAAGCAACAACTCCTACTCTTTCTAGAACTTCATAAGGACCAAAGTACATAGCCAAGAGTTTATGAATACGTTTTCCCCCAACTGATACTTGCTTATAAGGCTGCAACTTCAAATATACTCGACTACCAATAGGAAACTCCTTATCAGAACGATGGGAATTAGCTTTCGATTGCATACGGCCTTGGGCTTTAACCAAGCTATCCCGCAGCAATTGTAGAATCATATCCCTTGACAAAAGGGTGTCTTCGACTGCTTGTACCCTGGCAGTTTTAGGCACATAAGATAGAACATTAGGAGGAGCTTTCCCATAAACAACTTGGTATGGAGAAATCTTGGTCGAACTGTTGATATGAGTGTTATAACTAAACTCAGCCCACGACAACCACTCTGACCAGTCCTGAAGGCGATAAGTTATAAAGCAACGGAGATATGTTTCCAACACTCTATTGATTACTTCAGTTTGACCGTCAGATTGGGGATGAAATGCGGAGCTCATACATAGCTTTGTACCCTGCAAAGCTAACAGTTCTCTCCAAAAGTTACTAGTAAAGATGGCATCTCTATCGCTGACTATACTCTTAGGGACACCATATAGCTTGATCACATGTTTGAAAAGAACTCCGACAACTGTTTTAGCTGTATAGGGATGCGAGAGAGGAAGGAAATGGCAGAATTTTGATAATCTGTCAACTACAACAAGAATGGTTGTGAAACCCCCACTCTTAGGCAATCCTTCAATAAAATCTATACTAATATCATCCCATATCTCATCGGGAATGGGAAGAGGTTGTAAGAGACCTGCCGGTGAAGTGCTGAGATATTTGGTTCTTTGACAAATTTCACATGATCGGATAAAATCTCTCAAGTCTTTTCTCATTCCCTGCCAATAGGCAATCTGTTTGAGTTTGAGCCAAGTTTTATCCACTTCCATATGACCCCCTTGCGGTGTGCAATGCACCTCTTCTAAGAATAAGGTCTTAGTAGTAGAAGTAGGACTTAAAAGCACTCTTCCCTTGTAATAAAACACTCCGTTGACAATAGCCAACCTACCATCGAGTCCCTCTGCAACTTGTTGCTTCAATGTCTCATAGAATGGATCAGTTAACACTAATTGACGAACTAGATCGAACCACACAGGTGTAACCACTGAAATAGCTGACAAAGAAGCTACAGAATCATCCTCAAATTGACGGGAAAGACCATCTGCAACCACATTGTCTTTTCCTTTCTTATACTCTACTCGAAATTGGTACCCATGTAATTTGAGCAACCACAAATGTTGCGCTTCTGTATACAACCTCTGCTCAAGTAAATACTTCAATGGTTTGTGATCGGTATGGATTATAAAGGGTCTACCCAAGAGATACTGACGCCATTTTTTGACAGCTAGCAGAATAGCCAACATTTCTTTTTCATAGGTCGATAACAACCTACTCTTCCCCTTCAACTCTTGGCTTATGAAAGCAATAGAATGCTTCTCTTACTGCAGAACAGCTCCCAACCCCGTACTACTAGCATCACATTCTGATTCAAAAGGTAATGTAAAGTTGGGGAGTCGTAGGACTGGAGAGGAAGATAGGACTACTTTCAAGTGCTCAAAGGCCTTCTGTGATTCATCTTGCCAACAGAAAGCTCCCTTTTTAGTCAGCTTTACTAAGGGCCACATCAATGTACTATAATGAGCAATGAATTTTCGATAATATCCTGTGAGACCCAAAAATTCCCTCAAAGCTTTCAGCGATCTTGGAACTGGCCAGTTAATAATGGCTTGAATTTTCCTTTGGTCGACTGCCACCCCCTTAGCTAACACAACATGACCCAAATATTCCACCTCCTGTACTCCAAAAGAACATTTGCTGATCTTGGCGAAAAGCTGATTATCACTAAGCACTTGCAACACTATTGAGAGATGCTCTAAATGTGCTTCTAGATTGGTACTGTAAACCAAAATATCATCAAAGAACACTAATACAAATCGTCGCAGATAAGGGTTGAAGATGGAATTCATAAGAGATTGGAACGTAGAGGGAGCGTTGGTTAACCGAAAAGGCATGACGAGGAATTCATAGTGACCCTCATGAGTGCAAAATGCCGTCTTGTGCACATCAGCCTCAAGCATTCTAATTTGATGATAACCATTACGAAGATTCAACTTGCTAAAGATAGTAGCCCCGTGTAGTTCATCCAAAAGTTCATCGATTACGGGAATAGGGAACTTGTTCTTCACTGTGATGTCATTCAAAGCTCTAGAGTCAATACACAGGCGCCAGCTTCCATCTGGTTTTTTAACCATTACAATAGGTGAAGAGTATGGACTATGACTAGATCTTATGATTCCACTTTGCAACATCTCATGGATAAGTCGCTCAATCTCATTCTTTTGATGTCAAGGGTGTTTGTAAGGTCGTAAACTCACAGGTTTGGCTCCAGGAATAAAAGGAATGGAATGATCAAAATTCTTTTGCAGAGGAAGACCCAACTCTTCTTTGAACACCCCTTGATACTGATTCAACACTTGTTGCAACTCTGCAGGAATAATGTGATGAGAAGGAGCTGTAGACGAATCGCCCACCATTTGAAGTAACCACCCAGACTTAGCTTGCAAAAGAGCTTTCGACATGGTCTTAACAAAAGCTACTTCCACTTCCAGCGGAGGAATTCCCAACAGGGTTCTTTGCTGGCCATCAAGTTCAAATTGAATCTTCTTTATTTTCAAATTCCACACAACATCACCCAATGTCTCTATCCACTGAGCCCCTAGCACTAATTGGCTAGTATCCATGGCCAAAACATAGAAATCATCCACAATTAGAATACCCTGGCAAACGAACGTCACTCCTTCACACAACCCCATTCCCTTCAACAAGATTCCACCTGCCACAGTTACATCCAATCGCATCTGAAGATTGACAGGTAATTTGGCCTTCTTCACAATGGTTTCATCAATGAAATTATGAGTAGCTCCTGTATCGAGTAGAGCACAGATGGGGTAGGAAGAAATAGTTCCTTGGACTCTAAAAGTTCTGGGGTTTGTGCTACCCGTAAGTGCGTTTAAAGATATAGCTGCAGCTTCTCTCTCTGTTTCTTGGAGATTCTCTACTGCTTTAATACCCTTATTTCCTGCAGGAACTAACTCCTCATCTGACGAACTCTTCAACTCATCAGTATCGTCATCTAATGTACCCAACATTTGCATGAATGTACTACTTTCACAAGAACCTAACATTTGCATGAAGGATCTCCTTGCACATTTGCGTCCCCTCACAAATTTCTCATCACAATAGAAACATAGACCTTTCTCCCTATTATCCATCATATATTGCACAAATTGTTGGTCCTTGGTTTTAGACATAGCAGTCGACTGAGTTTGCCCATGGTGTTCCAAATTACCCTTACCATTTACTGGAATTGGTACTGACGTAGGCATTGCAGGCTTGAAACTTGTGTAATTCACATTGCTTCTATTAAAAGAACTTAATTTCCACTCTTTTTTTATCTGCAAGAGTATCTTCTCTAGCAATAGCTTCCCTATAAGCTGAAAGTACAGTGCGAGGATTCTTCAATTTGACCTCCTTCCTTAACTCGCTTCTTAAACCGGAGAGGTAACAACTCACCAGAGACGATCTAGCTAGAGGTTTGGTAAGTTGGCTGTACTTCAAGAATTCTTTGTGATAATCAACGATGGTTCCCGTCTGTTGCAATTTGTATAGAGTGGCTTCAGGGTCTTCTAACTCCGATGGTCCAAACTGAGCAATAGTTCTGCTTTCAAAACTTCCCAATCGATTTCTTCCTCTTCTTGTTGCTCATACCACCTCCACCAGAGTAAGGCTTCCCCCCTTAAGTAGTATAGACTAAAAGATAGTCTATCATAGGTACTAATCCTCTGGGTATAAGTGATGCTCCATGTGATAGATCCAATTGGTTACATCCCCTGTTCCATCAAAACTGGGTAGATCAATTTTTGGGTGTTTTGGAAAGAAAGTGTTACCATCAGATGGTCTTTCCTCAGTTCTTGAAGTTCGTCTTCCAAACTGTGGTTCACAACGATCAAGATTCCTTACTTCACCTCGTGGCATCTGCCTGTTTCTTGAAGAACGATGTCGACGCTCCTTGTCTCTCCAATGTCGATGTTCCCTTCCATAATCTTCCTCGCTACTATCGGAACTCCAAGAATCTCGTCTTCGATGTGATCTCCAGCAATTTCTTGGTTCTTGAAGCAACCGATCCAAAGCCAACTCCAATCGATCAAACCGATCTTCAAAACTGGAATGCTTATGAGACTCAACACCATGATTAGCGGAGACTCGCGCATCCAGATCCCTAGCTTCAGATCCAGAACGAAGTCCAGATCCAAATTTAACAGGATTCTCAGTTTCTTGAACCGGTTCTTGATCGAATTCTTGATCCATGGCAGCCGTGGGATCGAAGTTGAGCTCTGATACCATTGTTCCAGGACGTTCTTCTCCGATAACAGAGAGAGCTGGATTCCTCTTCCTCGGCATCGATCCTTCAATTGTACTCTAATGGAGACACGAGAGGAGAGGGATGATGAACAAAAGAACACACAGCAATTTTATTCACAATCAGCTTGTTTACAGGGATGACCTATTTATAAAAGAAATACACGTGCAACCTATGTATTTAGACAAAACGATTGGCCAACCTGGTAGACTTAAGTGCAAATATTACAACAAATTTACAGAAAAACCCCACAAAGAAATATTATAGCTCAGGGACTGATATGTAAGGCAGAAGGACTGATATATGAAACTAATAAAATCTCTTCAGCTGTGATTGTCTTTTTCCTTCAGCTCTTTCACTGTTCTCAGTTGCCTGATACCCTGTCTCAGTCACCTTATACCCTGTTCTCAGTCGCCTTGATCGCCTAACCCATGCTGACATCCAAGACGTGGATCATGCACTGGATGGGGTTTTATCCCATCTATTCTATCAGGGGAAAAAGAAAAGAAAAACATAATATAATATGATAAGGAGGAGATAGTATATTTTACAAGAACAAACACTTCCAATATACCATAGAGAATTATGTGGTTGATATGGCTTTAATAATATATAGGCAGTTAAGAAAAATATAAAAAAGAGGAGATAGTCATTAAAAAAGTTGAATAGAGGGAAAAGATTCATTTCACACACACCACAGATTTTCTAAAAGGTTGGCATTGTTGTTGAATAGAGTATTCTAGCTTCTATTTCTTGGTTAAAATGTGGAATTATCCAAAAAAAAACATTTTTAAAGGATGAAGTAGCCATTTTTTGTTCTGAATTAATTACAATTATAACCTTAAGTGTAGAGAGTTTAACTAAAATGTTCAAAAACAAACCCATCCCTCTTATGCCTCTTTCCTGCTTCTCTTACAGTCTTACTATAAGATTCTGCCTCTATACCATTCCTGTCTTTAATTCTTTCAACTACACTTTTGTTTTCACCTTCTGCATTCACTTGATTCGGGAACTCATCGGACCCCATGCATCCAAGGTCTTAACAAGGAGTTGCAGATTAAACGTTCAATTCATCACTGTGAAAAAGTTGTCAACAATTTTTAAGGGCACATGTGTTACATTTGAAGAATTGTGATCAGGAATGTATAATGCGGATTTGGATCGTGGGGGACTGCAATCCAAATTACTAGCATCTGACAATATGGAACACGAGAAATGGATCCCAAGTTGGAGGCCACTGAGAGTTCTGGTAACTTAAATCAGGAACAACAACGTTCTATTTTTCATAATTAAGATTCGCCGTCAGGCATCAGCAGTCACAACATTTTTTCTTTCAAAAAAAAGAAGAAAAGGATAGACCTTCAGGAGGATAAACAATCCTCTTGTCAAAGGAATGTTCCAATATATAAACACAATTAAGTGATAAACCATATTAAACATCTGAAGTTTTTTTCACTAGCATGGAGCTTGGAAAAAGATCAATGCTTGATAGATGAACTTCATCACATCACTTGTTTGTAAATAGAAATCCAGGCATTACTGCCACAAACATAATGTACTGTTAATTTTTATTTTCACCATCAAATTCAAATTTAGCATAGTCTAGTTAGTCAACAGCTGAAAGAACGGAGAGCATGCAATTACTCAGTTTGGGGCTTTTTAAACACAATATAAAATGTTTAAACAAGATATCACCTTCACCAATTAAGAGGAATACAAAGAAGATATTGACCTTAATGATTAAACGGCAGATTTCAGTCATGTTTCTGAAAATACCTAATGGAGCTGAAACAGGAGGAGCCACATTTCGGAACGAAGTTGAATCTTCTCGGAGCATCGGTGGAACGCTTGGCTTAACAGGTTGTGCCTTCGCCACTTTTGCCTTTTGGGAATACCTCCTGTTTTGAAACCAGTTCCATACCTGTAACAACAACAATAACAAAGTTTTCACTAAATGCCAGAATAAATAAGAGGCTTTCAAAGCCTAGCATTCAGGAAATCTTAACCTGTTTTGGCTGAACAATAGACTTCCCAGTGCGTTCAGGTGAAGCACTTCAAGAGAGAGATTAGTTATAAATATTGGGACAATCCCATAAATTACAAGTGTAATTTCTGAAGTCAATTGTAAATAGACATTGCATACCTGAACTTGTCTGCAAGAGCGTTGATAATTTCCCGAGTAGGAACTGAATTGTTTATCTCTTGCAAGCACACTTCCATTTCCACCACCTTAAATTGAAGTGTTATTCGCTCAGATTGCATATGGAAGTTAAATAATTGAAGACAATGAGAATTGCAGTAGCAGAATGGATTAAATCATCAACATTCCAAGTTTAAGAGCTAAGATATAAAATATATTTATGAAGACTTTCAATAACATATTGAGCATGGATACTCTGAGAAGCCAAAAGATATATAAAGTCAGTTTACAATAAACAACAACAACGCCTTTTTCCCAACTAGTTGGGGTCGGCTACATGAATCCGGGTTTTCCATTCTGCTTGGTTTAGCGCAATATCTTCTGTAAGGCCACAAGCTATCATATTTTTCTCACCGTTTCCACCCAAGTAAGTTTAGGTCTTCTCCTACCCCTAACTCTACCCTAAATACTTATCAAATCACTCTTTCTAACGGGAGCACTACTAGATCTACGTGTGACATGTACAAACCACGTGAGGCGATTCTCTCTTAACTTAACTAGGATATGAGCTACCTTTACCATGTCTCGTATATACTCATTTCTAATTCTATCCTTCCTGGTTTTACCACACATCCATCTTAGCATCCTCATCTCCTCTACACTCATATTTGGGACATGTTGTTTCTTTGTTGTCCAACACTCTGCTTCATACATCATTACTGATCTAACAGCCGTTCTATAATTTTTTTCCTTCAACTTCAAAGATATACGTTTGTCACACAAAACACCCCTGACACTTCTCCACTTAAATCATCCTGCTTGGATCCTATGTATAACATCTTCACAAATCTCTCCATCTCTTTGTATAATCGAGCCTAAATATCGGAAACGATCTCTCTTAAGTATCTCATGACCATTGAGCTTCACTATTTTCGGGGTTGTGTTCCGAATATCACTAAAATTACACGCCATATACTCTGTTTTAGTTCTCCTTATTCTAAAACCTCTAGCTTCCAAAGTCTCTCCACAATTCTAATTTAGCATTGACTCTTGCTCTAGTCTCGTCCACTAAGACGACGTCATCAACAAAAAGCATACACCAAGGCATGTTATGAGTTAAACTATATGTACTTATCTAATTTACACATCTCAAAAATCACAATCGAAGAAACATGAATAAATAGCAATGAATCAATTATTGATCCTAGCCTCCTAGCAACTGTTTTGATATATATAAAAACAGCAATATTCTCTAATTGGTCCTGATATAATAATAACAGTTATCACCATCACCAAAATAAAATCTTTATTCCAAATATTTAGGGTATTGTTCGATATAGGAACAAGAAACCTGATGTATAAGTTATGATATTGGCAGAATTAACAAAACCATTCAAATCCTTAAAACTTTGAGATGTTGACCTTCCATATTACACATTTCTCACTTCCTTCTAGCCTTTCATTTCACACCTTAACCATGAAATCTCCTGTACTTCTTTCATATACCCACCGACTGGCTTCCCTCATTTTTTTAAGGCAGACCACTGTTGTTCAACTAGGCCTAGAAATTTCAGATGAAAAAGGGAGAACTGCATCTGAATCAGGCAAAAAATAATAATAAAGAAGTTTCAAAAAAGCAAATTTGTTGCATATTCACATAAAAGAGTGAGAAAACATCCCAAGAAATATATGCAGACACACATTCATATGAAATGTAAAAAGAAACTCCCATTAGTACCATCGTCAAGGTGTATGTCCATGAACCACCTCAGACGAATTCATCATCACACGGCTTAATGGCTACCATCATCAAGGTTCTCCTTGCCTCAGAACCTCCTAGATGATTGCTAAAATCATTGTTGGTGCTTAAGATCAACAACAAAGTAACAGACACATGCCCATTCAAGCTCATGATACTCATTTCAGTCACTTAACACATATATAGCAACACCAAATACTACACACCACGCTATAACTAGATAGCAGAGCAGTCACTCCTTCAAGGAGACTAATAGTTTGCACAGAGCCATTTTATCTTCAATACACAATTAAGATTCATAGTTACACGCTGTATCATACATTTAAGGGGAGTAGGATATATGATCTTTAAAGTAGCAGGGCTGTGTATGCATTTGTTAACATGGCTGATTTTCTAAAAATGTAGAAACATAAGGAAAAACAGGGTTTCTCATTCACAACTTCTTGGTCAGAAGGGAATTTCTAGAAGCAGACGAGGTAAGGAGAAATTTGGGACCTTAATTTGAACAGTTTTGTGAAATAGAAAATATGCTATTGAGAAAATTTATAGGCATGTTGTTGTTCATCTCAGCCCAGACCCCAGGCTAACGAACCCTTATTCAGGGCAGAGAGTGAAGCCACAGACATAAAGGCTGCGCATATAGTGTTGATAGACAAAACCTTAAAGAAACTCAAATTCAAATTTAAAACCAACAACAGCAGTACAGCACCCACCTTCCTGAAGATACAGATTAGTTAAGCAAAGGACAATTTGTAGAGCCAGAAAATAATAATGATCAAAGTAAGTTTTTTTTCTGGAAATTGCTGCTGGTACAGGTCATTGTTCTTATGTAACACTATTTGAATTATCGAAGTTTATCATTGTTGAATTTTAAAAGATGTTAATGTTTAAATTAAGAATCGAGCAATAAACATTGACGTTTGCATTGAAACCATAACAACCCTTCAATTGTGCTTGGAGGGAAAAAAATCAAATAATAGGCATGGGACACAGTATAGGTATATCAGTAGTAACTAGACTAACATATAAGTCAATGTGCATCAAGTTATCGAGATGTGAGTTTGGATCTTCAAGGATCCATACCTAAATCCAGTAACAAAATGGATCTAATTCTGGGATCCACAACCAACAAAATAAGCTAATGAACCTATATTTAGAGATATATATTTAGAGATCCTGTTAATAGATAAAACTACCACTCCTAGCAATATTAGGCAAGCTTGCCCGCTGGTCGACAACATAAACCTCCTTAATTTTTTGGTCCAAAAACATTCCTCATTTGACAAGTCTGCTACCTTTAATTATCACAACCTTAAATTCAAGAAACACAACCAAAAAATGTGGACTTAATATTAAAACCGTTGTTTAATCAAGATTTTTTAAACGCTAAGCATTAAGGGGCAGTCGACGAACGGCCAGGGCCTTGGGATTAATAGAAGAAAAAATGAAAATAAAATATATATTATGCACCTGCAATTCCAACTGTCGAATCGCTCCACCATTTCTTCCATGTTGATCGACCCCATTCAAGAAAAATGGAGATAGACAACGGCGAAGAAGAGGACAATGGGTTAAACGAAACCCTAAACCTTTTGTGGAGTGGGTCGGGTCAAAACTACTTCACAAAGTTAAACCCAATTGGGTATAATATACAAGAAGCAGGTCCTAGCCGACCCGCTCCACTTAAAAGGGTTTAGTGTTTTTCCTATCCCTTCATTTTTCTTTCTCACTCGCAAATGTGAATGAGGCGGCTGCAAGAAGAACAAGAAGGGGTCGAGAATGTAGTAAGAGCTTATAACGACAATGTGAGCTTGTGACTGTCATAGATGACAACTTCGTTATTCTTTTCCCTTCTAAATGCCTGTATAGGTAGATCGCAAAGGTGGTCTCAATGCCAACTTATTTTGGCCGTAGGTGACAAGTTTATATGGTGAGCCTCAACCTAAAAGTAGAAAAACTATAGAAGAAAAGCAATGAAAGGGAAAGAATAACTAAGTTGTCATCTATGGCAGTCACAAGCTCTCATTGTTGTTATGAGCTCTTATTGCATTCTCAAGCCTTATTGTTCTCCCGGCAGCCGCCTCAGTCGCATTTGCGAGTGAGAAAAAATAGGAAAAACACTAACCGTTTTAAGTGGAGCACGTCGGGTAGGACCTGCTCGTATAATATACTCAATTAGGTATAATTTTGTGAAGTAGCCTTGACCCGACCCTCTCCACATAAAATGGATAGGATTTCATTTAACCCATTGTCCTCCTCTTCCCGCTATTGTCTATCTCCATCTTTCATGAATGGGGTCGACCAACATTGAAGAAATGGTGTAGAGATTGCGACAGTTGGAACTGCAGGTACATAATATATATTTATTTTTCATTTTTTTCTTCTACTAATCCCAAGGTCTAGGCCGCCCATCGATCGCCCCTTAATGCTTAGTGTTTAATAAAATCTTGATTTAGCAATGATTTTAATATTAAATCCACATTTTTTTTGTGTTTCCTGAATTTAAGGTTGTGATAATAAAGGTAGCAAACTTATTAAATTATAAATGTTTTTGTAACCAAAGATTAAGGAGAATTATGTTGCCGACCAGCGGGCAAGCATTCTTGGCATTCTTGGCAAACATATCACAGAAGTTTCACATTCTTAGTTATTGCCTAATATAACTAGGAGTGGTAGTTCTATAGGATAACCTTATCGAAAATTGACCTGATGTTTCAAGTATGGAACTCTAAAAACAATGTGTATGATCTTAGGTTCAATTTGGACCAACCCAATACAAGAAGATAAAAATAATAACTAAAAAAAGGAAGGAAAAAAAAAAGAATTGAAAGAAAGAAGCAGGTGCTTCAAATTAAATACCCTAAAGCCAAAAAAATAATCCAATACCATAATCAATTGGTTCAACTTTAAATAACCTGAAGACTACAAATCCAATACCCAAATCAAGAGGTTCAACTTCAAATAGCCTGAGGACCATAGACGAAAAACTCAATATATGTTCAGCATTGGGCTCCTAATTGTGGCGTTAGTTTGAAATTCTCAAGAGTACCAGACACTTTGGTATCCTTCTTGAAGTTCTTAAATAATTAATTAAATTCTAAAAAAGACTACAAAACAATTTCGGTTAATCGCAGTTTACTACAGTTTTGATTTTTGTGTTTATTTTTCAATTTATCTACATTTATAGTTTTACAATCAATTCTGTTAAAATATACTATAAAAACTATATATTAAAACTTAAAGTATTCTTCTTCTACACTCTCTCTTGCTCACACTCCTTGATCAATTTGCCTCTTGATCCTTGACACTCATTCTTGTCATGGTTTGCAATTGGTTGCAATAACATCTAAATAAAATGATATATATTTCAATTCCTTGGCATTGGAATTCTTTTTACATTCAATTTAAGTATTGCCCAATCATACATTTTTAGGAAAATAGCGAATCATGTAAGCCTTTCCTAATATCTTCTCATACTCGTTTCCTCACATTTAGATGACCTTGTTTGTTTTAAATGGTGCCAACATGATAGAAGTTATACGATCTAGGGTTTCCTTACTTACTATTGAACTTTACTCTTTTCTTCCCTTTTTTAACTATATAGACCAAAAACAAAGTCGACTCAAGTTTATCAACTCCGTCTTGCCTAATATTCCCGGTCATTATAAATGTGTTTGTATGTAAGCATGACACAAGGATACCTCCACATGAAACATACATAGATATAAATTATAAGATCATTTCAAGTAGATGAACAACAATCAATAATCATCACTTGGTTAGCTACTTGAAGTTCAATCTGCTAACTTCCCCAAGGACTTCTAAAACAACTGTTAGCCAGTTGATTCACAAATACACACGATTATAGCTTCAAAAGATTCAAGTTCAGTGCATGCTATGAAGCACCGATACGGATACGACGATACGCGTACGGGGACACGGGTACGGAGGATACGACAATTTTCAAAAAAGTAGGATACGGGATACGGCAGGAATACGGCTGTGTGTGTGTGTGTGTATGTGTATATAATATGAATAATTACACATAACTAAATAATCTTTCTTGTTAATAAGAAAATGGTAAATATCTTTCATTAAACATAAATAAGTTGATCCATAAAGGCTATAATAATTATTCATAAGCATAAGCATTAACATAAGTAAACAAAGCAAGTTCATAAGCAATATAACATAAGTAGACAATTCAAATAGTGGGACAAGTTTCAGCCGTATCAAATAGTTGGATAATAAAAAAATGCAGGATACGGGGATGTACAAGATATGGAGGCACGAGTATCGGATACGTATAGGATACGGGGACGGCACCCTCCGTGAAGTATCCGTGCTTCAGAGAGTGCATGTAAAGAACTTGGCATTGAGGTATTTATTGTACAAAGAACTGAACAAAGAAACAAGGTCCATGTTATCTCCAAAATTCAAAACTGATGTAGGTGCAGTTATAAGAAATTTCTTTTTTTAATGTAATTTAAGCGTTGCCCTTAGGACAGCCTAACTAGGAAAGTTTTTTTCTGACTTTCTCACTTGAAAATTGAAAACATGTTATTTTATCTTAATGATAAGGATTCATATATCCAAAAGGTCAAATCAAAACTAGTAAAAAAGGGAAAAGAAAGGGTAAGAAATTTGGGGAAAAGAAAAAAGATAACAACTAAAGGTTGATGCTTAAAAAGTAAAACACATCATACTTTCCATTTTTTAAAATAATAAAATCTGTTAAGCTAAGCATAAAGTAGCAACAACAAAAAAAAATCCACAGGCATCTGGCTGACAATGACAAATGGGTCGGGCCGATCAGCCTAGCCCAAGCTCGCCAGCCAGTCCAAGGGTCGGGGTCGGGCCTAGGCTCGTCAGCTCTAGAAACAATAGTCCCTAGACCAGCCATTGACCTGGGCTTTAGGAGGGCCTAGAGACAGGGCTAAGGCCTGGGCCTTGATCATGGCTATTATATTCTGCAAAATATCTTTTTTACATATCAGAAATATATAACATATTTTTTGTTAAGAAAATATTGTGTAATATGCTTTTATAACTATAATTTATGTAATCTCATTTTTTTAACATATAAGTTGCATAATCTATACATTTATTATTTTTAAGTTATATAACTTTATATTACATCAAATAGCCGGGCCGAGACCCAGTCCTATGATCCGGGTCAGAGTCTACCCTTTTAGAGGGCTGGGCAGGTTTGGGCTCTTGGGCCCTTTACATCCCCATGGACTGTGTTCAATAAACCTCTCAGCATTATTCTCCGACTTGCTAAGAGAATAATATAAATGTTACGCTTTTTCCAATTATTAACAAGGTTATAAATATCGTGTTATGTTATGACCCAAATTGCTCTTAGGACCCATTGGGCTTAGTATCTTCATATATGTAATACTTAGAATCAAGTGAATACTAATCAACATTTTTGCCCTAATACTCTTCTCTCTCACAGCCGACATCTGCTTTCTCTCCTCTTCCAATCTTCTCAAAAACCCTAACAATCCACAACCCATTCAAATCCTAACAAACTGGTATCAGAGCCAACACCACCCAGTCCCGATCCCTACTCCCAATCACTTCCGACCACCACATCGCAGTCCCTTCCGTTCGTCCAGATCAGATCCGTCGTCGAGCTCGCTTCCTTGCCGCCGTTCTCCTTGCCGTTCTCTTTGCCGTCGTCAGATCTGATCTTCGTCGCTCTTCAGTCCAGCCTCAGGTCCTCTCAGTCCAGATCACTACCGAAGTCAGATCTGATCCTCGTCGCTCTTCAATCCAGCCCCAGATCCTTCAGTCCAGATCCGGCCAACGACCGATCAGATCAGTCCCGATCTCTTCCAGATCTGATTGCTTCGTCCAGTCCATCCCGTGGTGATTGTTTCTTGGTCTTTGTCGTCGAGAGCACCGGAAGAGAAGGTCATCAAGAAGGAAGGTTTGATTGTTTTTGTGATTTAAGTAATCAATTTTTTGGGGGAGAAAATTTGGGTGTTTTGTTGAATTTGGGTTCAAGAAATTTGTATGGATATGTCGGGGAAGTATGATATTGAGAAGTATGATGGGAAGACGAGTTTTGCATTATGGCAAGTGCGTATGGCAGCGATTTTGTCGAGCCAAGGCGTTAAGGATGCCATTTTTGGTCGAGAAAAGTTGATTGATGCGGTGCCGGATAAGAAATGGAGAGAGATGGATGATAAAGCGCTCTCTATTATCCAATTGTGTTTGAGCGATTCGACATTGCAAGAGGTCCTATCGGAGAAGACCGCTAAGGCTTTGTGGGAGAAGTTGGAGAACATCTACATGAAGAAGTCCCTCACCAATCGACTGCGGTTGAAGTTGCGCCTCTACACTCTTCGCATGGTTGAAGGTACATCAATTTCTGATCATATTACGGAGTTTGCATCTATTTTGAATGATTTAAGTAAGATTGATGTTAAGGTGGAGGATGAGGACCAAGCCCTTTTGTTATTATGCTCATTGCCCGCATCATACAAGGCTTTTAGAGACATATTGATTTATAGTAGAGATAAAATTTCTCTAGAGGATGTTAAGAGCAATTTGCAAGCCAAGTTGCACATTGATAGTGAGATGACCAATAATGAGAAAGGGAGCCAAGGTGTTGGTTTAGTTGTTGATCGAGGTAGGTCATGGGACCGAAACTCGAAAGATACAAGGACCCGTTCGAAGTCTAGGCACAAGAATTTGACGTGCAACTATTGTAAGAAGAAGGGACACATTAAGGCCGATTGTTTCAAGCTCAAAAATAAACAAAAGGCGGATAGTAAAGGTTCTTCTTCGGAGGAGGCCAATGTGGCTGAATGTGACACGGTTGATACTCTTTGTGTGACAGACACTAATGTTGATGATATGCATTGTTGGGTGATGGATACGGGTGCTTCGCAACACATGACTCCGAACAGAGATTGGTTTGAGACTTATGAGCCTACGGATGGTAAGGTTCTCATGGGGAACAACAATATGTGTAAGGTTGCCGGGATTGGTTCGGTGACAATTAAGTTCCATGATGGAAAGGTCCGAAGGTTGATGGGTGTGAGGCATATACCCGATTTGTCTAAGAATTTGATTTCTTTGGGGTCTCTCGAAGAAAAGGGGTGTAAGTTCCAAAGTGAAGGTGGAGTCCTCAGAGTCTCTAAAGGGGCTCTCACAATCATGAAGGCGAAGAGAATTGGAACTCTTTATTTCTTACAAGGTTCCACGGTCACGGGCTCGGCTGCCATTGCACGTTCGGGTACTATGTCAGATGAGGAGACTACTAGGCTTTGGCATATGAGATTGGGGCATATGAGCGAGCGAGGAATGACCATTTTGAGCAAGAGAGGCTTGTTGTGTAGCCAATGCACGGGCAACTTGGAGTTTTGTGAGCATTGTGTATTTGGCAAGCATAAGAGGTTGAACTTCTCCACGGCCATTCATTCGACCAAGAGAACACTTGACTACATCCATTCGGATCTTTGGGGACCTTCTCGTGAGCCTTCCAAAGGTAATGGTTCTCGTTATATGCTTACTTTCATTGATGATTTCTCAAGAAAGGTTTGGGTTTATTTCTTGAAAGAGAAAAGTGATGTGTTTAGCACCTTCAAAGAATGGAAGTCACTTTTGGAGAACCAAACAGGAAAGAAAGTTAAGAGGTTGAGAACCGATAACGGTTTGGAGTTTTGCAACCGTGAGTTTGACAATTTTTGCAAGGCTGAAGGGATTGTTCGGCACAAGACGGTGGTCAACACTCCACAACAAAATGGTGTTGCAGAAAGGATGAATAGGACACTACTTGAAAGGTCTAGAAGTATGCTTTCAAATGCGGGCTTGGGTAAGGAGTTTTGGGCGGAAGCCATTAACACATCCTGCTATTTGGTGAATCGATCTCCTACCACTTCAATTGAGTTGAAGACACCCGAAGAAGTGTGGTCGGGTAAGACGGCCGATTATTCGAATTTGAGGGTATTTGGTTGTCCCGCTTATGTGCATGTGAATGAAGGAAAGTTGGAGCCTAGATCGAAGAAGTGTATTTTTGTTGGGTATCCCAGAAATGTGAAGGGGTATAAGTTGTGGTGTCCCGAATCATCCAAGTTCCTCATTTCAAGAGATGTCATTTTCAATGAGTCGGCCATGTTGAAGGCAAATGATGTTGCACCCGAGCCGACTATTAAGGAGAATGAGAAGGTTGAGAAGAAGGTGGAGTTTGAGGTGTCGGTCCAAGAAGGTGATGATTTGATCTCACATGATGATGTCAATTTGGAGGAAGCCCAAGAAGAGGTACAACCCTATGCATTGGCAAGGGACCGAGCTAGAAGAGAAACAAGACCACCTACAAGGTATGGATACTCCGACTTTGCTTATTGTTTGGCAATTGCAGAGGATGTGGAGTATTGTGAGCCATCTTCCTACAGAGAAGCTATTTCTTCTAAAGATGCGGCCAATTGGGTTGCCGCTATGAATGAAGAGTTACAATCTTTGCAACAAAATGAGACTTGGTCTCTTGTGAAGCCTCCCAGTGGTAAGAGGATTGTGGGTTGCAAGTGGGTGTTCAAGAGGAAGATTGATGGCTCAAATCCCGCGGATTTTCGATACAAGGCAAGGCTAGTGGCTAAAGGGTATAGTCAAGTCCAAGGTGTGGACTTCAATGATGTGTTCTCTCCCGTAGTTAAGCACACCTCCATTCGAGTTTTGCTCTCTTTGGTGGCAATGAAGGATTTGGAATTGGAACAAATGGATGTGAAAACTGCCTTCTTGTATGGTGATTTGGAGGAGCAGATTTACATGAGCCAACCGGAGGGTTTTGAGGTTGTGGGAAAGAAGGACCGTGTGTGTCTTTTGAAGAAGTCCCTTTATGGCCTTAAGCAATCGCCGCGGCAATGGTATAAGAAGTTTGACTCATTCATGGTGAGTATTAATTTCCATCGTTCCAATTATGATAGTTGTGTTTACTTCAAGAAGTTGGATGGTGGGGATTTCATTTACTTGTTGCTCTATGTGGATGACATGTTGATTGCATCCTCAAACTTGAAAGAAGTTAGGAGGTTGAAAGAGCAACTCAGTTCGGCATTTGAGATGAAAGACTTGGGGGCCGCCAAAAGGATTCTCGGGATGGAGATCACAAGGGATAGGTCCAAAAGAAAGTTGTTTCTTTCACAAAGGAGTTTTGCCGAGAAAGTGCTACGCCGCTTTGGCATGGAGAAAGCGAAAGTTGTTTCAACACCTCTTGCGGCGCATTTCAAGCTTTCGGCCGCTTTAAGCCCAAAATCCGATGATGAGAAGAAATATATGGAAAAGATTCCATATTCGAGTGCAGTTGGGAGTCTCATGTACTTGATGGTGTGCACTCGACCAGACATTGCTCAAGCCGTTAGTGTGGTAAGTAGATATCTCTCTTGTCCGGGGAAAGGGCATTGGGAAGCGGTGAAGTGGATCTTCTGCTATTTGAGAGGTACTATTGATGCTTGCTTGGAGTTTGGTAATGGCAAGAAACTGACGGGCTTTGTGGATGCGGATTTTGCGGGTGATTTGGACAAGAGGCGTTCCTTGACGGGTTATGTCTTTACCCTTGGAGATTGTGCAATCAGTTGGAAGTCTACACTTCAAGCCTCCGTTGCACTCTCAAGCACTGAGGCCGAATACATGGCGATTACTGAGGCTATTAAGGAGGCTATTTGGCTCAAGGCGTTTGTTGGTGAGATGTCTTCACTCGAGGGTCCTATTACGGTGTTTTGTTACTACCAAAGCGCGATTCATTTGACCAAGGACCGCATGTATCATGAGAAGACGAAGCACATTGACATTCGATACCATTTTGTTCGAGATGTGATCTCGGAAGGCAAGGTTGCCGTGAAGAAGATTGGTACCGAATCGAATCCGGCCGATATGCTCACAAAGCCTCTTCCAATTGCAAAGTTCAAGCTTTGTTCAAGTTTGATGTCGGTTTGTTTCTAGCTAGTTTGAGCTAGTTTTGTTTCTAGCATGTTGCTAGTTTGTTTTAGGTTATGTTGGTTTTATGTTTTTGGTTTGTTTTAGATGCAATTTGGTTCAAGGTGGAGATTGTTATGTTATGACCCAAATTGCTCTTAGGGCCCATTAGGCTTAGTATCTTCATATATGTAATACTTAGAATCAAGTGAATACTAATCAACATTTTTGCCCTAATACTCTTCTCTCTCACAGCCGACATCTCCTTTCTCTCTTCTCTTCCAATCTTCTCAAAAACCCTAACAATCCACAACCCATTCAAATCCTAACATATCGGATATAAGTATTGTATCGGATGACAATTGTTCATATCGGATATTATCGTATCAGATGATAATTGTTCATATAGGATGTCAGACATGTAAATATCAGGTTATCATATCATGAGAAAATATCTGTCCTAAATATGATTTAATTTACCAAAAAAACATTATATATCACAAATATAACCTATCCAATGCAAACAGTGCACTTACAACCCAAATATATAGTCTAACACGTGAAAACATGCAGTCTGATACATTCAAGAAACATAGTAACATACTTAAAATACAAAAGATTAAACAAACTAAATTAAATAACAAGTAAAGCATATATCTGAAAGAATAATGATTATATTTTGTTTGATAGGCAATTATATATATACCAACAAGAAATAATGCTTACTTTTTTATACACCTCCAACTCTACCAATGGGGGTTTTAATTAGGAGAAAAGGGAGCCTCATACTTATAGGAGGTGATTTCCTTATATAAGGTATTTATAAATAGGGTTGGGGCTCCCTATCAATGATCCACACTTTGGTATTTATGTCATAATATGTATGCCTATAAAATATCAAGTAATTTGGACACGTTCATTCATGCTTTAAGTGGTTGCAAAATGAAAAGGTTTGTTGAATAACAAACAAAATTGAACCGTGTGATGCATGGGTAAGAAGTCTCCAAACGGGTTGATTTTTTATATGCACGCGTCTTATGACATTAGAATAAAATGAACAGTATGGATCATTCATATAAAGTCTCACCATATGAGTGTAAGTACTTTATATCAAAAAAAAAATCTCATACTTGTATGAGGTTCCCTTTCCTCTTTAATTAGATGTACTAAATTAGTGCAAATGTTCTTTTGAAGTGGTGGTATTCTCACAGTAAATACTATAGTAAACCATTGTTAAAATGTTGGCCCAAATATCCCATATATCGGTGAATATAAATGAGTTGTGCCCCTTGTATCAGCGATATTTACTCAGGAATTGGAAAATGATAAGTAAATTTCATATAAGTAAGGCCCAAGCCCCAAAATCAATATATCTGCAATGTCAATGTCGGATGATGATCAAAATGATTTCATCAGTCATAGACATCAATGGCTGTCTTTAATTTGTCACCTTCTATTTACCATTTTTGTCATCAAGTTAAAACCAAAATAGGAATATCAGAATTTTCACATTCATTGTCCCCTGCGTATTCTATATAAAATTGAATACATCAATATTATTCCTCGCACTTGCTAATAGCATTAAGATTATTGATAGAATAGATAGAGCTCAAAGAAGCTCCAGCCAGAAAATATATTAAACAATACACAGTACAAGTCTACAGAGAGAGTACATCAACTACAACAAAAAAGAACTGAGACTATGAGCTTCATAACATATGGCAGCTCTACAAAGAAGTCTCAAAACACAACTGAAACAACCACTACAAACAGACATCAACAATTTCCACCATAACATCCATGATCCCTTTTTATTTTTATCAAATACCTAGGTACTAAAACCACAACCCGCCAATATCCCAATCGTTTGCGCCCAACTTGCATCGCAACCAAGGTAACAAAAACCGGAAACTTAAAACGTGGGTAGGGCAGCTTTTCTCTTTAATCCCCGTTGTTTCAGTTAAATCTCTATTTTTTAAAACGGGCTGGTGAGCATTTCTGTTAGATCCCCGTTTTCCCATCAAAACACCGATGATAACTAGCTACTAGCTAGCCATAATGGCTTCGACAACCCTGCATGCCTCACAGCCCCATCAACTATGGCAATTCTTAAATGGTTAAAGCATACACTAAGATGGCAATTCCCTACCAAATTCTTCAACAGACAACAGCTAACAAGATAGGTTTCTTTTCACCCTTGAGCAAAAAACAAGACAAAATCTGTGGACCCATCAGGTTCAGCATTGATGGGCACCGACCAAAATGTAAAATTTGAAATTTTCTATCAAACCCCATTACAGAACCAATCGAATTTATCCACACAAACAAGCTTAATTCAACCTCGATAGTAGCATTTGCAAGGAACTGAAAGAAAGAACGAATAAAAAAAAAATTATAGCGTTTGGGAAAGATCGGAGCTTTATACCTCGTTCTGGGTAAAGCGGAAAGCAGGGCCGCCAGTGCACGGAGGTCGGCCCATGTCGGTGATCTCGAGAGTGAGGGCGAAGATTGTAGTTTTAATCTAATCTGATAATTTCGGCCAGTTTCTTCTTCTATTTCTCTCTCCATTTATATTTATACTTGTCTGTTGTGTCGATTAGGATTCGGATTCTGAAGGCCCACGTTTTTTCTGTCGCTCTCCCTCTGAAGCCGAAAAAACAAAGACCAAAGTTAATCCGACCATTGATTTTTGAGCAGTAGTACTTTGGGGGTCGTAATTCAAAAGCGTGCAACACAAATCATGATGCATTTTTTACGGAATATTTTACCAAACTATCCCACTTTTTGTAAGCATATATTAAGCTGTCCCAGCTTAAAAGTTGAATACCAAAAAATCTTTGTCGCTGACTGAGATAGCGCGCCTGGTAAAAATCTGAACGCTATCACAGTCAGCATTTGTAAGGGACCACTACTTTTCCACTCAAGTCAGAGTGTGCAAAAAAATCTCAAGTATAGACTCGTTATCTCCGTTTACACTCCCATTTAAACCAGGCGGGTTAACTGAGATAGCAAGTGTCAATTGGGATTTCACTTAAATCACACTCGCTGTCGCACTCTCATCCCACTTCTTCTCTCTCCCAAAATGCGCTCGCACTATCTGAAACCCAACCCCAAACCCTAGCCCCCGAATTCAACCTCTCCTCAACCCAATCTCTCGAATTTTTTTCCTAAATCTCTTCATCACTCACAATACTCTCACCACGAACCAACAATTTCCAAAATTTCGGTGAACCCATAAACCATTTTCCCCAATTTTCGGAAGGAGGTGATTGGTTTGGTAGCTAGTGGAATAGTCGACTTCGTCCTTCAACCCAACAATCGTGTGTTTGTGTTCTTAACTTATGCTATATAATTTTCGGTGATTTTTGATCTACGGTTGGATTTACAATTTTGGATCATTTTGGTATGTTCATAAATTAGTCTAGGTTAGGTTATATACTAAGTGTGTATGATTTCTTATTTAGTAAACGAGTGATGGTGTAACCCTTATTACTCACATTTGTATTTTTAATTATATTAATAAAATTCTTGATTATTCTACTTTATTTTTTGTGGTATTTATTTTTATTTCTTTTGTATGGTGTGTTGTTCTTCTATCTCTTGTGATTCATTTTGCATTGATTCAGCTTCATATTCTCATTCATTTGATCTACGAATTTGTTCTTGATCTCGTCTATTGTTTAAACCTATTTCATGGCCTATTTGTCTCTTATTGGATTCTTTCTTCCTATTTGATACTACCCATTTCACCCAAACCCATATTGTCTCTATATAAACACTCTAATTGAACCCTAACCCTAATTACCAAAACCCTAATATTTCCTCTCTCTCTCTCTCTCTCTCTCTCTAGCCGTCATCTACCTCTACCCTCATCTCCCGACCTTTCTCTCTCCTTGCTGTCGTCGCCTTGGTCCGTCCGACACCGGCCATCACCCCACTGATCACCCTTCTCCTCTTCTTGACCCGCTGCTGCACCCCCCATTGTCCCCTCATTGCTGTCGTCGATCAGAATGCACCGCAGGGAGCAGCCAGGCAGAGCCCTCGCTACCCGTCTTCCCTGCCGTCATCATCTCTGGTTGAGCGTCGCCGCCGTAGCCGCCTTGTGCTGTCGATGCCTTGTTGTTGTTTGTTGCTGTCTCTTTGAGTGTGTGTGCGTGTGCGTCCTTGTGCACGTGTTGAATTGGCATTGGATCTCGCCTCTTATTCGTGCTTTTGTTGTGTTCGTTATTCGGGATCTGTTCTCGTTATTCTGTTCTTCATTTCCGTCGTCTTCATAACAGGCAAGTAGCTTGTATATGTTCTTTTTGTCATACAAGTTAATACCGTAAGTAGTTGACTATGAAATTATGTGTGCTCTCATGATGATCCATATCTATAGTTAAATCGTTGACATCATGGCTTGATCATGAGTAGTTACAATTACTGGCACCCGTTGCAAGAAATAATTAGATTATATGACACTTTGACTGTATGTTGTTTGTGATATACCGTATGTTGTAGATGGCTGTTACATAAATGTTTGTTGGATGTATGATCTCATTATAGACCATTTATTTACATGTCATGCTGATTTGAGTAACCCACAGATATCATGTTTGTATGACATCTAGACTGGACCGTTTGTAGTTAAATTGTTTGATAAAATGCCTGAAAGAACTTGATATGGCTAAAATTGGGGTTAAATCGGGACCGTCCAGATCGAGCACGAATCTTGAAGCACGGGGGTAAAAAGGTAATTTCACATACAGATGGATCCAAAACGGGTATTGGGTCTCCACCTCACGAAACCAACCGCCCGCGAATAGATCCACTCCAACTGGGCGCGGGCTCCGACCCGATACAAGCCCGGTCCACCAAGGGAGAATCAGGCCACTGATTTGATTAGATCAAATCAATAAGCTTGATTTGCTCTCACCAGGGAATCAAGGCCTACTTTCCTAAAACAGAATAGGAGGATTTTGCTCCTAACTGTTAGGCAGGAAATCAGGCCCCAAATCATTCCAAAGGCGACTATAAATACAGCCCCTCTACCACCAAGACGAGGTTAATCACTTTTTCACCACTTGAGCTCTTTCTTAATCTTTTACTGATTACTGACAAGAGCGTCGGAGGGTGCGTCGCCTGAATCAACCCCGGTGTCTCGCACTTCCCTGCAGGTTGCGGCGGGAGCAAGAAGGCCGAGTCAGCTGTTCAGGTTTTCCTCGGATCCACAAATTCTATCTGTTTACCCCCACACCAAAATCAGCGGTAACAGATTAGCGCCGTCTGTGGGAAAACCACACGAACAGTCTCAGCCCATTCTCCGTTGACATCAGCAGTCATGCCGCCGAAGAAGAACGATCCAGAAGGTCGAACCGTGGGGGCAACCCCACCGACCCGGCGAATGAAGCTCCGGTCAATCCTACCCTTCAGTCCAACCTCCCTCCGCTGACCCAGCAGGTCCCACCTCCTCCTCCTCCTCAGCAGCAGCCCAACAACGGTCCGTCCGGTCACAACGGTCGGAAGGAGAAGCAGCCTGTCAATCCGGGCCACGTCTCGGTCCACAATGGGTCATCGGATTCGATGGCCTCTCATCACCCCGACCTCCGCATCACACTCCAAAACCGCCACAAGGACGACGACCTCCGCACCCATCTTGACGAGAGGCGGGCCCGAGAGGGAGCCTCCTGCCAGCGTCAGGGTGAGCGGTCGCCACGTCGTCGGGACGGCAGAAGGTCCCCGGAACGCAGAGGCCGAGCGACGTCCCCTGAGCGCCGAAGGAGGAGGTCCCGGTCCCCCAGGGATCGGCGCCATCCGAGGGACCAAGATATGCCCATCAGCCGAGCCGAGTTCCTCCAGTTTCAAGAAACCGTTCTGCAAGCCCTCAATCTCCAACAGAACGGCCAGAACGCTCAGAGGGTTCCGACGCCGCCCAGGGATCCCAGTCCCCGGCGCCGAACCCGGAGCCCTTCCCCGGCTCCCAGCCGACAGCAACGGCAACAGAGTCCTCGGCGCTCCCAGGAGTACCGGCGCCGCAGTCCACACTCCCCTTCCTACGAAGAGGAGTCCGGAGGGTCGTACGACTACCAGCGGAGGGACGACGCCCTCATCCGCCGTATCCATGAGGTGGAGAGGTGCATCGGCCGCATGGACAGGGAGGAAGAGTCCCGAGCCGGAACCTTCCGTCCCAGCCGACCCCCCTTCTCTCGGTCGATCATGGAGGCCCATATACCGAGGAATTTCAAACCGCCACAGTTTGAAACATACTCTGGGGAGTCCGACCCAGTCGACCACGTCGAGAGCTTCAAGACCCTGATGCTGATCCATCAAGCTTCCGACGCAGTGCTCTGCAGGACCTTCCCTGCCACCCTCCGGGGGTCGGCTCGGGAATGGTATTCTAGGCTCGCTCCCTCGTCCATCTTCTCATTCGAACAGTTTGAGACACTGTTCATTACTCACTTCGTGAGTAGCCGACGAGCCGAGAAGACGAGTCTTTCCTTGCTGAACCTGCGGCAGGAGAAGCAAGAAAAGTTACGGGACTATGTGAAAAGATTTACCGCGGAAGTCAGGTCAGTTGCTTCCTTAGACCAGTCCGTGGCTACCGTGGCGTTCCAGTCGAACGTCCTTAACGCCAACCTCCGGTCATCCCTGGCCAAGAAGCCCCCGCATGACTTCGCCGACCTCCTCCTGAGGTGCGAGAAGTACATCCGGGCGGAGGAGGCCGAAGCCCTTCCGAGCTTCGGAGGCACCGCCGCGGGGACAAAGAGGAAGGCGACGGGAGAAGAAGGGTCCAAGAAAGCTCAGAAGGACACGGGCGGTCAGCGCCGCCCTCCCCCCAGGTTCGAGAAGTTCACTCCCCTCACCACTAATGTCTCTACTATCCTCATGGAGGTAGAGAAGGAGGGAATCATCACTCCGGCCCCGAGGATGCACACTCAGGCGAAGAGGAGGAGCAAAGATAAATGGTGTCGGTACCACCGAGACCATGGGCACGACACAAATGACTGCCGAGCTCTGAGAGATGAGATCGAAGCACTCATTCGGAGGGGGCAGTTGGCCAAGTTCGTGAAAGGTAACGATCGAACAGATCGGAGCTCACCTCCCCCTCGGGGGGCTAACAAGCGCTCCGAGCGGCGCGAGGAGACACCCGAGTTCGAAGAAGAACGAGTTTTGCACCTGATCCACGGAGGCCCGATGGGGGGCTCCTCTAATTCCTCCCGAAAAGCCTTCGTCCGGGAAGTCAACTCAGTCCACAGTGCCCCTCCACCGAAGGGTCTCGGCGTCCCTGTGTCTTTCTCCGATGCCGACCTTGAAGGAGTCCGAACCCCCCATTGCGATGCCCTCGTCATCGACCTCCGCATGGCCAATTTCAAGGTCCAGAGGATTTTGGTGGACAATGGGAGTTCGGTGAACATCCTATTCCTCTCAGCCTTTCAAGGCCTGCAGCTGTCCCGGGACCGTCTTAAGCCGGCCGGCTATACTCTCCACGGGTTCACGGGGGTCCCGGTAACCGTCGAAGGGGTGATAACCCTAGACGTTACTGCGGGAAGCACCCCTACTACCCGGACCGAGCCGATGGACTTCATGGTCGTCGACGTCCCGGCAGCATACAATGTCATCCTAGGCCGTCCCGGCCTAGCCGCTCTTGAGGCTGTCCCCTCGGCATACCACTTGAAGATGAAGTTCCCCACCCGTTCGGGGGTAGGGGAAGTCAGGGGAAGCCAGGAAACAGCTCGGAAGTGCTACATGACTTCCACCGGGGGACCAGTGCTCTCGCTCGAGACACTCGAGATCCCCGAGCCGAAGGCTCGCCCAACGTCCGAGCCAGCGGACGAGTTAGAAGAAGTACTCTTCTCCGACGAGGATCCGAGCCGAAAATTCCTCGTCAGCAAGTCCTTGCCAACCGTGCTGTTCTCCGACTTGGTGAGGTGCACCCGGGATAACCGCGACCTGTTTGCCTGGTCGGCCGCGGATATGCCCGGCATCTCCGAAGACTTGCTCGTCCACCGCCTAAGCATCGAACCGGGGTGCAAACCGGTTCAGCAGAAGAGGCGAAAGTTCGCTCCCGAGCGATAGCAGGCAATCAAGGAGGAAGTGGATAAGCTGCTGAAGGCCAAGTTCATCCAGGAAGTGAATTATCCCGAGTGGCTGTCGAATGTTGTAATGGTCAAGAAGTCCAATGGCTCATGGAGGATATGCATCGACTTCACCGACCTCAACAAAGCGTGTCCGAAGGATCCCTTCCCTCTTCCGAACATCGACACACTCATCGACGCCACCTCGGGCCATGAGCTCCTCAGCTTCATGGATGCCTTCTCGGGGTATAATCAAATCCGGATGTTTCCTCCGGACATCCCGAAGACCTCCTTCGTCACCGACCAAGGCCTCTACTGCTACCGAGTAATGCCGTTCGGGTTGAAGAACGCAGGCGCCACCTACCAGCACCTCGTCAACAAGGTCTTTCAGCATCAGATCGGCCGAAACATGGAGGTGTACGTTGATGACATGCTCGTCAAGAGCATCCGCGGCACCGACCATGTAGCCGACCTCCAGGAGGCTTTCGGTGTGTTGAGGAAGTACAACATGCGGCTAAACCCGAACAAGTGTGCGTTCGGAGTCTCCTCTGGCAAGTTCCTCGGTTTCATGGTGAGCCAGCGGGGAATTGAAGCCAACCCCGAAAAGATTAAAGCCATATTAGACATGGCCCCGCCTCGGAACGTCAAAGAGGTGCAAAAGCTCACCGGTCGGCTCGCAGCCATCGGTCGGTTCCTCTCCAAGTCAGGGGAGAAGTGCCTCCCCTTCTTCAAAGCACTCCGGGGCGCTAAAGGATTTGAATGGGGCCCGGCACAGCAAGAATCGTTCGACCAGCTGAAAGCCTATCTGGTGAACCCCCCCTGCTCAGTAAGCCAATCCCGAGCGAGCCTCTCTTCATCTACTTGGCCCTTCCGAGCAGACCCTGAGCGCTGTCTTGGTAAGAGAAGAAGACCGGACCCAAAGGCCCATTTACTACGTGAGCAAGGTGCTTCGGGACGCCGAGCTCCGCTATCCGAGGATAGAGAAGATAGCCTACGCCCTGGTCATGGCAGCAAGAAAACTTCGGCCCTACTTCCAGTCTCACTCGGTCGTCGTCCTCACCGATCAACCCCTCAAGCAAGTCCTCCACAAGCCCGAAACCTCGGGCCGGCTGATGAAGTGGTCCATAGAGCTGAGTAAGCACGACATCTCCTATCAGCCTCGGACGGCAATTAAGGCACAGGCTCTCGCCGACTTCATTGTAGAGTCAACCATCCCTGAGGTCGGCCACGTTCCGAATGGGCCCCCCATTTGGACAGTCTTTGTAGACGGATCCTCTTGCAGTAAAGGAAGTGGCGCCGGCATTATCCTGAACGGCCCTGACAGCTTCGTCCTGCAGTACGCGATCTGCATGAACTTCAAGGCCTCGAACAACGAGGCAGAGTATGAGGCCCTCATAGCTGGCCTCGGACTCGCACGAAGTGCTGGGGCGCAGCGCCTTCGGATTCACAGTGACTCCCAACTAGTCGTGAACCAGGTCTTGGGCGAATATGAGGCCAGGGACGAGCGAATGGCGAAGTACCTCGCCAAGGTCCGGGACCTCATGGGCCGGTTCGAAGAAGCCATCATCCAACGGGTCCCCCGGGAGGAGAACTCACAAGCTGACGCCCTCTCCAAGTTGGCCTCGTCTGCTCTGCAAGGTCTCGAACAGACCGTACTGATTGAAGTCCTCTCTAAACCGAGCATCGAAGACGAGACACCTCGCTCGGTGGAGTCATTGCCGGTCATGCTGCAGGACAATTGGAAGAAGCCACTGGTAGAATTCTTAAGGGATGGAGTTCTGCCCTCAGATCCCAAAGAAGCACGCGAGTCAGAACCCGGGCCAAGCGATATGTCTTGATCGAGGGCATTTTATACAAGCGCTCCTTCTCTCAAATAGATGGCCGACCTTACCTAAGGTGCCTCTCCCCGGATCAGGCCGAATATGCCCTACAGGAGCTTCATGAAGGCATCGGAGGGGCACACTCCGGATTCAGGTCTTTGGCCTGGAAAGCTTTGAACTATGGGTACTTCTGGCCGACCCTTCTTCGGGATGCCGAGCGACATGTTCGGCAGTGCAGCTCCTGCCAGAGACACTCCAGCATCCGACGTCTCCCTCAGGCCAACCTCACCTCCCTATCGAGCCCTATCCCCTTCGCGATGTGGGGAATGGACTTACTAGGACCTTTCCCACCGGCTCCGGGCCAGCTCAAGTTTTTAGTCGTAGCCATCGACTACTTCTCGAAGTGGGTCGAGGCCGAGCCCCTCGCCACTATAACTGAGAACAAAGTGGTGTAGTTCTTCTGGAAGAGCATCATATGCAGATTCGGCATCCCCCGCGTCCTCGTGACGGACAACGGGACTCAGTTCACTGGCACAGCATTCCGAGCCCTATGCGACGACCTCGTCATTCAACAGCGCTTCTCGTCCGTCTCACACCCTCAGTCGAACGGGCAGGCCGAGAACGCTAATAAGCAGATCCTCGCAGGAATCAAGAAGAGGTTGGACAAGTGCTCCAAAGGATTGTGGGTCGACCAACTCCCTAATGTGTTGTGGAACTACCGCACAAGCAAGCGGACGCCTACCGGAGAGTCCCCTTTCAGCCTTACCTATGGGGCCGAGGCCGTGATACCCCTCGAGGTCGGAATTCCTTCCCCTCGGCTCATAGCCTATGACGAAGCGCAGAATGCCAGGGATCTCAGAGGAAACTTGGACCTAATAGATGAGCTCAGGGAAAGGGCATCGATTCGGCAACAGAATTACAGAAGGAGGATCGAGCTAGCATACAACAAGAAGGTCCGACCCGCCAACCTTGAGCAAGGAGATTTGGTGTTGAGAAAGCTAGCTATATCCCTCCCCAGTCAGAGGAGCAAGCTAGCTCCGAATTGGGAAGGACCGTACCGGGTCACAAAAGTTGTTCGGCCTGGAGCGTACCGACTTGAAGACATGAATGGGAAAGAGCTTCCGAGGACCTGGAATGCCGACCACCTCCTGAAATACCAAGAGAGCGCTCCGGCGCCTCTCTAAGTAATCCGAGGTGTCGAACCATTCCTCTCCTCTAACTTGTAACCTGTCCCATAAATTGTACTATGTAAAACGGTCCGCCGTCAAATATCAATAAAGAAAGTTCTATTATATTTGTGAATTTGCATGTTTATCTCCCCTCTTGTTTAACCAATGGTTCGGAGTCCAACACTCGGCTCGACTTTACCTCCTCGGCTCGTCTCCGGACGAACCAGGGGTAGATCGCCGTTCGGAATTGCTCCTACAGCCGTTGAACTATACCGATGGTTCGGAGTCCAACACTCGGCTCGACTTTACCTCCTCGGCTCGTCTCCGGACGAACCAGGGGTAGATCGCCGTTCGGAATTGCTCCTACAGCCGTTGAACTATACCGATGGTTCGGAGTCCAACACTCGGCTCGACTTTACCTCCTCGGCTCGTCTCCGGACGAACCAGGGGTAGATCGCCGTTCGGAATTGCTCCTACAGCCGTTGAACTATACCGATGGTTCGGAGTCCAACACTCGGCTCGACTTTACCTTCTCGGTTCGTCTCCAGACGAACCAGGGGTAGATCGCCGTTCGGAATTGCTCCTACAGCTGTTGAACTATACCGATGGTTCGGAGTCCAACACTCGGCTCGACTTTATCTCCTCGGTTCGTCTCCGGACGAACCAAGGGTAGATCGCCGTTCGGAATTGCTCCTACAGCCGTTGAACTATACCGATGGTTCAGAGTCCAACACTCGGCTCGACTTTACCTCCTCGGTTCGTCCCCGGACGAACCAAGGGTAGATCGCCGTTCGGAATTGCTCCTACACCCGTCGAACTCCAGCGATGGTCCCGGGGCCCAACACTTGGTCCCTAACCCATCCAAAACTACTCCGGTAGGTCAATGTCGGACCTTCGTCCGGACACAAAAGACCGAAGACTCACAAACTCGGTCGGCTTCCGAGCAAGTGGCTTCCCGAGCGTGTAAATGGGGAAAACGCACTTTCCCCTCAACTTTCGTACGTGATCTCGATCAGACGGCTCAGATCAAGCCACCAACACAAAACGACAAGATAACGTTTTCTTGGGAACTGAGCCGCCTCGAGATTCGCGCCTACGTTCGACGGCTCAGATCTCGCCACCTACTCTAAGCGACAAATAACACTTTTTTGGGTACACAGCCTTGCCGTACCGTGTCAGATCCACTAAATGACAAAGAGCCGCACCCCTGGAGGTCCATTCGACTAAACAGACGCGCTCGGCTCAAAGAACTCGGCACGACCGATACGATTACAAGCAAGAACAAACATACAAAGCCACGAAAGGGAATTTTATTAATTGTCGGTGCATAATACAAAACATTCCATTACAAAGTGTCGGCGAACAAAACACACAATGCCCGACCCACTACACTTGTCTCTCATACAAAAACATCCTCACTAAACTGTTCGTCCTCCTCGGCTGACGACTCCTCCTTCTCCCCCCGGAGCCTCGCCATCACGCCACGCAGATGCCCCATCTCTGAGAGCAGGTCATCCCGCTCGGAGACGATCCTCGACTGAATGTGCCGAATGCTTTTGACCCGAAGAGCGTTGCTGAACGCGGTCTGCGAGTCTTCATCCTCCCCTGCGAGGCTCAGCTCGACTATCTTGTTCTCCAAGCGTTGGATCTCGGATTCCCGGAGACTGAGGACCAACGAAAGGTGGTCCCACTCACTCTCGGCTCGGCATAACTTCATATCGGCGCTCCTAGGGCTCAGAACCACTGTTCCAGAGGTGGCCTCGGATTCAGAGCCATCATTCGAACGCTCGGAGTCCAAGCCATGGATCGTCACAACGAGCTGAAAAGAAGAGAAAACGAATAACACAGTTTCAATACACTGTCGGAGTCTAACACTTGGGAATTTTTTAGAACTATTTGCATTCAGACATGATAGTGTTACAGACGGTCGGTCGACCCTACAGCTAAGTTGTTACAACAATCAGCAAAAATAGAAAGAACGACAGAATCAGAGCCTCTTCGGAAGGGGAATGCTTCGGTTTAGGGAAACACGAGGACGGCGAGGCCTGCCCTCCGAACCCGTCCCTAAACCAACGAAGCGCGAACCCCCTTCACTGCTAGCTCTAACGGCGACCCCGGCCGAAGCCCCGCTCGACGAGGCGGCCACACTGCTCTGAGCGTCGGCTGGACTCCGCCTGGTCAACGGCGAGCGCATCGCAAGTTCATGAAATGTAATCCCCCTCTCGCTTTCTTCGCGAGTGCACGAAGTGCTGCGAACGTTAGCCCTGACCGGCACCGGCTTGAGCGACGCGATCTCTTCCTCCAGTTCGATAATCCTATCCCTCAAGACGTCGTCCTTCGCCAACTTCTTCGGTCGCGGAGCCGACAACGAGCCTGAGGCATTGGCGTTATCAGTCGCGAGCCGTCGGTAATGGGTGACTTCAATCCCCCTATCTATTGTGATCCTTCTGAGCCTGTCGACTTCGGCCGATAGCCTCTTGCGCTCGGTCGACACTTTCTCCAGTTCGGAAGCCAACTTCTCCCTCTCCGCCGAACGTTCTTTTTCCGCTAGCTCCAAGTATTGAACCTCGGCCAAAAGGTCGTCATTCTTCTGCTTGGCGGCGGTAAGCTCTCTACGGAGGTTCTCAACTTCGCCTTCGGGATGGGGGGCTGAAGGGCGCTTCCGGTACTGGTACAGCTCACGACCATACCTCCGCAGAGCCGCCTTCGTATCCTCCAGCCTGCCGAGCAGGAGATATCGCTTATACCGGCTCTGAGAGAGCTCGTCCTTCGTTTTCACCAGCTCCTGCCGAAGGTAGTCGGCCTCCGTGATCGGACCGAATCTCACCTGAAATGCAGAGATAAATCCTAGGCCCAACACTTGGAGAAAGTTACGCCAAAACAAACACTAGGTCCGAGACTCAACACTTGGGCAAATTTTGGCCAAACAAAACATTTTTTTTCATTCAAAAATCGAGGAGTTCTACAACAGCGGTGGCCAGTCCGCAGTTAGGCTTACAAAAACAAAAAAAAAGGGGAGAAAAGAAGACAACCGAGTCAGGGGTCGACCTTTCTGTCGTTCGGGTTCGTCGACCCCTCGGCCTTGTCCTTGCCCTCGCCTCCGCCACCTCCTTCGCTCCAGCTCTCCTCCTCCTCGGAGTCGTCCTCCTTCTCCTCCTCGGACGCGGCCTTCCACGGGTCCTCGACGGGTTCTGTCTCCCCCTCGGGGCCGATCAACTCCTCGGGGACAACCTCCTCCCCTTCTACGAGGTCATAGAAGTTGTAGGTGGACGTGTCGAAGCCCGGGTTCTTGGCGACCACATGTTGCAAGGCACGGCCGTAGGCGTCCAGCATGTTCTGGGTCATGTGCATCGCGGCCTCCTCCTGCACGGCTTTCTTCACCCTCTTCACCTTCCTGAGGTGTTTGGCCTTGATCTTCTCGGCCCTCTTCCGAACATCCTCCGCCTCCGACCGAGCCTTGGCCAACTCCTCCCTCAGGTCGGCAGCCTCCTTCACCGACGCCTCAAGCTTGGCCGTCGAATCCTTCAGCCTGGAGACCTCCTTCTCCGAGGCCTCGAGCTTGGCCGCCGCATCCTTTGACAGCTGAACAGCATCGGCCAGCTGCTTCTCCAGCCCCTCCACTTCGGCGGCCCTCTTCGTCGAAAGAAGCAACTCGGAATCGAGCCGCTTCGCGACCTTGACGCGCTCCGTCCTCTCCTTCTCCTTCTCCTGATCCTTCCTCGCCATCTCCTCGAGCAGGGAATTGAAGTGGCAGATGATCTGAAAGAGAGCGACAGAGTTACAATCCGGATCCAAATACTTACCGAAGAAATTCAGACGAAGAAGAAATCAGCCTACTTACCGACATGGAATCCCGGGCGATCTGCATCACGGCGTCCCCTGCCATCCCGGCCTTCAGGGTCGCTCGATCCTTCGGGGTCGGCAGATGCTTTATCGCCTCCATGCAGATGTTCCCGTCGCCTAGGAAACCATCGGCGTTCATCACCTGCCAGTCGGGGACGAAGATCTGCTTGCGATGCTCGGTTAAGATCTTCTCCGCCTCGGTAGTGAGGGGCGGAACCGGCATGGACAGCGCATCCTTCACCCCGAACACACCGCTCGACGAGCCCGGAGCGTCCTTCCCCGGGGTCGGCACAGGTGCATCCGAGGCAGGGGGATCGGAGATATTGACCTCCCCCTGCTCGGGGACCACGACCTTCGTCGGAGAGACGAGGACCTCGATCTCCCCCTCCTTGAGGACCGCGACCTTCGGCTGCTCGGCGGTCTTCGCGACCGAAGGCTTCTTTGCTGGCCGGCTCTCCTAAGTCTCCGCCGCCGACCTCTTCTTCTTCTCCTGCTCTGCCCGGCCCTTCGCCACCAGAGCCTTGTAATCAAGCTTCATTGTCTCTGCAAAAGCCGGAGGAAAAAACTTAGAAAATTTTTCATGAACTTTAAACAAGGAGTATAAATACCAGAAGCATACGAGGGTCGATCGGACTGAGACCCCCACGGAACAGATGCTCCTCCGTAATATCCTTCCAGCTTAGCGCTGGCAGGGCGAGAAGCTTCCTCTGGACCTCAGCCTCCTCAGCATTCAGCGGGACGTCCTTCTTTGTACGCTTAGGCAGGCCGTCCGTCGCCCAAGCTGTCGGTATCACCCACGGCATCAGATTTCGGACGAGGAAGTATTTATCCTTCCAATGTTTGATCGAGTCCGGGTTCTCGATCAACTTAACTCCCGTCCGAGGAGAAAGGAAAAACCTCTGTTCATGACGCCTCGGCTGGCAGGGTTTGAAAAGACTCCGAAAGAGGAACATAGTCGGCTTGGCGTCGACCTCTTGACATCGGAGGAGAAACGCCACGACATGCCTCCAAGTGTTCGGCATCAGTTGGGCAGGACTCAGACCGTACCAGACCAAGACTTCGACCACGAACGGGTGTAGGGGAAACCGGAGCCCGGCGATGAGGGAATCGACCGGGAAGACGCATATGTCCGGCGAGGACTTTGTGTTGGCTCGGAACCCCGGCCCAGGAAGAAGCAGCGCATACTCGAGCGGGATCCGGAAACCCTCTCGGATCGTGCGGAGATCGGCCTCGGTGAGAGTCGAGATCCTGTGGTCGACCTCGGACAGCTCCCTAGGCTCATTCTCCTCCACCAGTTTTGTCGTACCTTGAGTGACCCTCTCCAAGTCATCCTCGGCGTAATCCCGGACACCTCCCACGGTCGATACGACGATGAGTTGCCGACCGAACGCCCCCGCTCTCTTCGGCGTTTCCACTATTGTGATCACGGCTTTACCCTTTCGGGACTCCGCCGCGACCTCCTCGGGCACTTCGGCCACTTCACCCTCTTTATCCGGACGAACAACCTCCTGCTCGCTCGGCTCCATTACTCCCTTCCCTTTATCCCCTCGGCCAACGGCTTGCTCCGAGGCGGGGGTCTCAGCCGAAATCTTAACCATGTTTTCTTAAAAAGAGAAGGGAAAGAAACTGACCTCGAAGTGACAGGTACAGTCGGAAAGTTCACCGGAGCTAAGAACGCTGCCGCGATAGCTAGCAAGGCCACCCAGGGAGGTAAAAACTGCGAAGCAAAGTAAAAACGGAAGAAAGAGAGTAAAAGTGAAAAGTGAAGACTTGGTCTTGGGGGGGTGAAGATTTATAGTAAAATTGGAACGTCCCTTGGACTTCCAATGAAACTTCGCGTCTTTTGGGTTACTCTCGAAACGTCACGAAGGCCCATCACCGCTACTCCTCTCACCAAGTCAACCGCTCGGCCCCGAAGGATCCAAATCCGACCTACGAGCAATCCGAACAGGCCGACAGCAGGGTCCGGTCGGAATCCGAGCAAGTGCCTTCCCGAGCTGGTAAATGGGAAAAACTCACTTTCCCCTCAACTTTCGCGTCCGATCTCGATCAGACGGCTCAGATCTCGCCGAGAGCACTAGACGACAAGATAGTGTTTTCTTGGGAGCTGCGCCCGTCTCGAGATGCGTGCCATCATCCAGCGGCTCAAGATGCACCACGTCGCTCGGACGGTTGGACCCTCGGACGCCTCACCTATGCTTAGAGGAACCTGGAAAAATTTTGATTCAGTTTTGAGGCGCCGCCTTCGGCGAACACCCCCCAGGTCCCGTGCATCAGTCGGTATCCCGCCGACCACGAAACCCGGTCGGGAACAGATAGGCACTCCTCCCATCTCTAACTTCCCCGGGCTGACATCCATCAGAAGCCATCAGCCCGGAAGGAAGACAGAGATGAGAGGGGACCCATCAACACTCAGAAACCAGGAGAAACACACCGTACCGAGCTTGTTGTTTGCAGCTGGAAGGCGCGGCCCGTCAGAGGACACCGACCGCAGCGCCTTCACAGTTGCAAACAACGGGCTCGGACGGTCCAGAAGCCCGAGCTGCATCCCATGATAGAGAAGCGCGCCATCCCGAGCTAGTTGGTTGCAACTGGAAGGATCCGTTTGTCAGAGGGCTCTGACGGCGGCGCCTTCACAGTTGCAACAAACGGACTCGGATGGCCCGGAGGTCGGCATCGGACATGGATCATCCTTCTCCCACCAAGACCTCCGCCTGCTTCGGCACTCACTTCGGAGCAACCAAAGAAGGCAGAAGATCTTGGTGAGAGAACGACCACCCGTCCTTCCGAGAAGGCCCCATCCCTCGGATCCGGACTACGGTCGTCACCACTCTTGCCTTATTCTCCCCCGCTCCTGACATCCACTTAGGGACCGTCCGGAACGGGAGAAGATAAAGGTAAGAGAGCGACCACCCGTCCTTCGGAGATAACTCATCCCCCGGCTTCGGACTACGGTCGTCACCACTACTACCTCGTTCCCCCTCGCTCCTGACATCCACTTGCGGGCCGTCAGGAACAAAGGGAAAACCAGGCAGAAGAGCGACCACCTCTCGAAACCTCAAGAGAGAAGCTACCCAAGGCAGATGCCCCCGAGGTCTGGAACTCAATTTGGCTATGACGAAAATGACAAAGGGAGTGGAGTACTTATAGCCTGCCTCCTAGAACCAGCCATTATGACCCTCGGAAATCGAAGCGCCGCGTCTTAATTGAGGGAGTTACTGATCCTCGGAAGCTGAAACGCCACGCATTAATTACGTCGGGAAGGCAAAACGCCACACAAGTCACGAAGCGCCATTAACACCATGGGGAACGGAGCCATCTCAGATTGCCAAAAACCACAGGCCCTCGGTCGACTGCCGAGCAAGGGCCTTCCCGAGCTGGTAAATGGGGAAAACTCACCTTCCCCTCAACTTTCGCGTCTGATCCCAATCAGACGGCCCAGATCTCGCCGAGAGCACTAAAAGACAAGATAGTGTTTTCTTGGGAACTGCGTCCGTCTCGAGATGCGCGCCCACATCCAACGGCTCAGATAACGCCACGTCCCCCGGCCTGCCGAACACCAATGCCTTCGGTCGGCATCCGAGCAAGTGCCTTCCCGAGCTGGTAAATGGAGAAAAAATGACACCGAGCTACGTGGACCACTGGATCTCTCAAAAATTCGCGCTCCTAATGATGAAGAGCCCAGATTGCGCCACGTGCGCTAAAAGACAAGATAGTGTTTTTTTGGGAACTGCGCCCGTCTCGAGAGGCGTGCCACCATCCGACGGCTCAGATTGCGCCACGTCGCTCGGAATGCCGAACCCCCTAGTCTCCGGTCGGCAGCCGAGCAAGTGCCTTTCCGAGCTCGTAAACGGAGAAAAACGCTGCCGAGCGGTAACGACCACCAGATCTTCCCGAAGTTCGCGCCTGTCCACGATCGATGGCTCAGATCGAGCCACGCCATTAATCGGTATTTAAATCGTTTTTTATTTATTTTAATCGTTTTATTTGTTTAAAATTGCGAGAAAATTGCTAAAAATTCGGGAAAATTAGCTAAAAATTCTGGGAGATAATTGAAAATTCGGAGACACACTTTCGAACCCCGGAGCGAACAATTATTACCCAGAATGCACCGCTAAAGCCCCCGAACGATTAGCAAACACATCGCAGAGTTAAACAAGTACTTCGAAAAAAGTAGATAAAAGACTATCAGATACCCGACTCAGCTCAAGAGCAGGCTCACCGCATCAAAAATTACCTCGTCACCCCCTTTCTAGATTCGAAATCCCACATCTGGACTCCGATACAACTCCACCAGCCATTGAAACTGCTGAACTACTCCTCAAAGCCTGATCACGCTCAGCCTTTAGGAGTGGGGGGCTCGTGATATGGCTAAAATTGGGGTTAAATCGGGACCATCCAGATCGAGCACGAATCTTGAAGCACGGGGGTAAAAAGGTAATTTCACATACAGATGGATCCAAAACGGGTATTGGGTCTCCACCTCACGAAACCAACCGCCCGCGAATAGATCCACTCCAACTGGGCGCGGGCTCCGACCCGATACAAGCCCGGTCCACCAAGGGAGAATCAGGCCACTGATTTGATTAGATCAAATCAATAAGCTTGATTTGCTCTCACCAGGGAATCAAGGCCTACTTTCCTAAAACAGAATAGGAGGATTTTGCTCCTAACTGTTAGGCAGGAAATCAGGCCCCAAATCATTCCAAAGGCGACTATAAATACAGCCCCTCTACCACCAAGACGAGGTTAATCACTTTTTCACCACTTGAGCTCTTTCTTAATCTTTTACTGATTACTGACAAGAGCGTCGGAGGGTGCGTCGCCGGAATCAACCCCGGTGTCTCGCACTTCCCTGTAGGTTGCGGCGGGAGCAAGAAGGCCGAGTCAGCTGTTCAGGTTTTCCTCGGATCCACAAATTCTATCTGTTTACCCCCACACCAAAATCAGCGGTAACAGAACTTTTGTTTTGTTGTTGCTTTATTTTGTACAGTAATTTCGACCCTGTTAATATTAGTAAAATAAATAAGTTTGTGAACATGATTTGTAGCCTTGGTTTTCTAGTTTTCAGAACTTTCGACGGATTTGAATTCTGATTTTTAATGCATAAGTTAGTGTTGTTTTACTGCAGTCGTATCGTATATTCCAGACTCTGAACTATATGTATTCTATATAGAATTTTATTTTAAAACTGATATTAAAAGTAGAATTTGAACTCTATATTTTGCTGAGTAATTTTAGACATGACCGGGATCAATCCCTAATTTTTGTGGAATTAATCATTGACTTTTATATCACATTTCATACGTATGAAACACATCGATATATTTCCAAACTGCAATGTGTTCAGTAAAGAACTATGTTTCAACCTGATATTATTCGTTTTTGATGAAAACTTTGCAAATATGAACTGTAGCCTGGTTTGTCTACTTTATCATCCTTTTGACGGATTTGGATTTCAAATTATATTTTATGAATTATCTCTGTTTTGGTACTGCTATGTCTGAACTTTCAGAATTAAAATTTTGTTGTATTACTCTGTTTTCCCAATTTAGTTAACCATACTATCTGTAATATAATTTCATGATATTTTATATTTTGAAACTAGATATGTTAGGGAATCTTCCAGATTTTTTCAGATTTAATTATAATGTTTTTAAACTCTTTTTATGCTTATAAACAAGATTTTACATTTTCTGGCTGAACACGATTTCTGTATTAAACACTGTTTTCAACCCTATTTTTGTGGGTGATATGTGACTTATATATATGTGCTGGAATCGGTAGAGAGTCTAGTTTCTAGATTTCTGACGGATCTAGGTTTACTATTCTGTAGCAACGGAAATCTCAGATTTGGTACAATAGTATCTTACTATCCAGAACTGAAAGTTTCATTATTTTAACTGTTATGAGTTATCTTTATCAACCGTTTGTGTTTCCAATTCATCTTAGACTTATCCTTTGTGCATGCCATGTCTTTAGCTTGTTGTATTCGTTCACACCTGTTGTTAATAATGAAAAGAAATCAAGCCGGGATTTTTAAGGGAAAAAATCGAGTAGTGGACAATATAGAAATGCATATTCGGAGGGAACTCGTTTTCCCCACTGTTTACTATGGTATCTACTATTTATCTCTGGATGCATGAGGGCATGATCCATGACACCGTTTGTTTTTATTACTGTTATTGTTACTGTTTGTCCGAATATATTGCCTTATAGAAGTTCCACAACGAAATCTTAAAACGGAACTATTTGCTATCATGTGGTATAATTTGGGACGCATGAAGTGCTACCTAGTTAGTAATGAATATTAGACATAAGAATAACTGTTTACACTATCACATCCTGTTACTATTGATTTACTGTTACTTTGATTCACAATTACTGTTGACCCTTACTGTTACTATTTACTTTTACTATTATTCCGTTATTTACTGCCATCTGTAGACTGTTATATTTACTGCTTCTCCATGTTAGTATTTCTTGTTTAGTTAGTTTTCCCCTCATTTCCTTTCTTGTACTGCCTGCAACCCGGACTTGCTTCTAACGGACGTTATGTTTTCATGTTTTCTTATTTTTTCTTGTAATTGCCATATGAGCAGGTTTTGCTTATCAATTGCCTACTGGAGTTGGTGAACAAAATTTTTGAGCTGCGTAATTGGAATCATTTGCTTAAAATATTTTGATGAACTATTTTATATTCATGAACTGTATTGAGACTTGTATTTGGGTTTGTAGTCCTAGGATTATTATTTTGTTTCAGATCCTGTATTTGTTGGGATATTTATTATTGTTGCCATAAATGCTGTTGAGTTATGATTGTTTATGCATGCTTAGTTGGAGTATACTGTTATATTTATTGTTGTGACGAGTCAAGCAGATCCGTACAGCTTATAGATGGTGAAAACTATCCGCTGGGCTTTGTTGTGTACCGTATTCCGTATTCTTTTGGGAAGCAGAGCGTGACAGATGGATTGATTATAAGCTACATTTTGGTTCATATATTTTTATTTCGGATTTATTAAAACGTGCAACGCACGTGATAAATTTCGGTTGTGTAATTAACCAAAATTAAACCAGTATTAACATAATCTATGTCGTACTAATTGAGTTTGTTCAAATTAACATGTAGTTCACAATGCATGAGTGGGATATGCGATGATAGTAACATTGTGATATTATTCGATAGACCGAAATATTGTGAATAACATTGTATATAGACCGATTTATGATTTTAGTTTTGTGCCAATGTGACACTGTGAGTAATATTGTTTGATATTAAATGTTTTGTACTTAGATATTGTTAATTGTATAATTATTTTCTATCGATTTTAAGGTAAATTTGATAGTATATATAAGTAAACATGTAGGATTCTATTTGATATTACATATGGCACGAACATGGGGTATGCCCGAAGAAGGGAGTAGTAGTAGACATCCTACAAACCGGAAAGGGACACGGACATGTTATGGACATCCTCCAAAAAAATCTAGCCGTGGTAGACAGAGACGTAGTAATGTAAGATGATTTGATATTTATTTCATACATTTTATTTTAAATCAATAAAATTATAAATTTTTATATTAATTTTTAATTTTTTGTGTAGGATGAGGCGGGTCCGTCTTCTCCGCCAAATCAAATGGACCTATCTTCTCCTCCAAATCAACTGGGCCCTTCTTCTCCACCAAGTGAGTCGGGCCTATCTTCTTCATCATATGTTCCACTGGTGGTTCCCCGTCTGATCGACCCAAGGCTATTGACTTTACAAGGGGAGCATCGCTCTAAAGCTGTGTGGGAGGGGAAGTCTTTGGAGTGTACATTTCGGGGGCACGACACATTAGACATGCATCCCCGTATACACGAACTATTACAGAACTGTAGGTTATACGACATCGGGTTGATGAGCTCTATTAAGGCCGACCGACCCTTACTAACTGCTCTCCTCGAGAGATGGCATCCCGAGACCCATAGTTTTCACTTGCCGGTCGGTGAGATGACTGTGACACTGCAAGATGTCGTTGTAATAACGGGTCTTCCAATCAATGGACAGGCCATAACTGGCACAGTGGATTTTGAACCAGAGTTTATTATCCCTGAATATCTTGGAGTAGAGGCGGATCGTACACCTCTTGTAGGTAAATCTCTGAGGCTGAAATGGCTAAGGACGCATTCTCCAATAAGTTAACTAATGCTTCGAGTGAGTTCCAAGCACATTGTTACTGCCGGACTTACATAATGATATTGTTTGGAGGTGTGATATTCCCAAATTCCTCCGGAGATTCTGTGCCATTAATGTACTTACTTCTAATCGCCGATCTTGGAAGAGTTGGGGTGTATAGTTGGGCAAGTGCTGTATTGGCTACATTGTATAGAGCTTTGTGCAACTGCTCTCTCGGTGCAAAGCAGATCAACGAACCAATGTTGATGCTACAGGTTTGGAGTTGGGAACGATTACACGTTGTCAGACCCGTTATTCTAAGCAATCACCAAAGTGGGCGAATCTTCTTGAAGACCAGAACATGAGACCGCCACAAGGTGTGTATTGGTCGGGTTCGCTGACATGGAAGGCTAACCTTAATAGATGCCTTACATATTACCGGGATGAGCTTGATAACTTGACAGACAATTGTGTTAAGTGGCAACCATATACCGAGGCACGTTTAACGAGATTGCCTCCTGTTTGTACCTCAAGTCCACAATTGATTCTGAGTCTTATAAGTTTTATGTCTATATTTACATAACTATTAAAAAAAAATTATTGAATTTATTAAAACATTTCTTCTGTTTCTGTGTAGATGGCCCAACATGGATTCAAGCCAAAGAATGCGTGAAAGTATTAAAGAGTAATGTAGCCGAACCATTAAAGGTACTCGCATGAAGAATGGTTGAGTCATGTCGAGCACAAGCGGATCTTGTCGGCAAAGAAAATAGATTGGATGCGATATTGTCTGGTCCCGTGCACCAAACAGGTCGTCGAAAGACAACAGCTTCTAAACCAAGATATCGTGAACGTCCATTTTTACAAGAAGAAAGACAACAAAGAAGAAGGGAGCCGTCTATTGATGAAATACAAGAAGAAGAAGATGATGACGAAGATAACATTCCCTTCTCTGGCTTAACTCAGGCAAGTCCAAAGCATTCAAAACGGGCAAGGAAACACCCAAATTTATTCACCCCTTCGTAGGTAAATTTTTTGTTTTGTTATGTTTGACTGTAGTATTGAATTTGTTGAAGTTGTTATTCGAAGTTGCACTAGTTGTTGTTATTGAAGTTGTAATAGTACTTGTTATTGAAGTTCTTGTTTTGTTGTAGTTGGGTTTTGGTTGATGTTATTGAAGTTATATATTTGTCGTAGTTGGGTTTGGTTGATGTTTGTGAATGTGTGTGATTGTTTGGTTGTGTATTTGAAGTTGAAGTTGAATGTTATTTTTTGTTTGACTGTATATAAAGGAGATGAATATTCGAAGTTGAAGTTGAAGTTAAATGTTTGTTAAAGTTATATGAAGTCTAGAGTTAAATGGTTGAGTCTGCCTTTATTGAAGTGTGATGAGTTATTGAAGTGTTTGTGAGTATGATGATTTTTTTAGAGGTGATGTTAATGAAGTTATGTGAATTTTTGGTTGATGTTATTTGAAGTGTTTGGAGTTGAAGTTGAAGAGAAGTTGTTGTGAATTATCTGGGAAATGTGGATGTTGAAAGATTGGTTTTGAACATCATTAGAGGAAATGTGTTTAGTTCTATGTTTCTGGGTTTTGGTATCAGTAGGTGTGCTAACCCAGTTAGCGTGCTTGATAAAAAGGACCGCGCTAACTGTGTTAGCGCACCTATGGACTTATGATTTCAATGCTGTGAAAAATTTATCAAGTGTACAATCGCTAACCCAGTTAGCACACCAGATAAAAATGATCGCGCTAACTGGGTTAGCGCGCCTTTGGACTTGTGATTTTCCAGACCCTTCAATGCTCTGGAAAATTTATCAAGTGTACAGTCACTAACCAAGTTAGCGCGGGATGTCTATCAGGCGCGCTAACTGGGTTAGCGACTGTACACTTGATAAATTTTTCCAGAGCATTGAAATCTCAAGTCCTTAGGTACGCTAACACATTTAGCGCGGTCCTTTTTATCAGGCGCGCTAACCCGCGCTAACTGGGTTAGCGCGCCGACTAATACCAAACCCCAGAAACATAGAACTGAACACATCTCCTCTAATGAGATTCAAAATCAAACTTTCAACACGAATATACTTCAAATTCATTCATTCAAAATAACATCAACCCTACATTCATTCAATCACTTCAATTTATTCAACAAACAAACTTCAATCCAAAATATTCAACATTACAAAATATTCAACACAATACACTGTTACAATCATTCATTGATGGCTTTATGAAGCTTGACTTGAGTTTTTGGGGCATCGGCGCCTATAGTGATCTCTCAAACTGCATTTGGAACATGTCACACCCGTAGTTGTTCTCGACTCTTCTCTTGCATCCATATCATTACGAACTCTCGTACTCTTCAGACGCCTTTTCCTAGAACGTCGAAGGCTCGTATCAGCTACGAGTATGATTCCAGTATATGCAGGATCTAGTGTAGGATGAAAATTAGGAGCTCATGTATGTGCTAACAAAATAGTTGAATAGAATGTATCAACATACGGCTTGTAATCAATAGCACGATATGTGCAAGCAACTAACACATGGGAACATGGTATATGATTCAGCTGAAATTTCTGACAAGTGCATGTTTTATTACCCAAGTTAACGGTGTGTAAGTTACCACCCTTTTGATTCACACCTACTCTTCGTATACCTATTTTGACTGCAAAAACTCCTGGTTGATGGCTAAACATTATCACTTCATGCATGTTGGCTCTATCATGTCGGATATATATCAAATTATATACTCTTTGTGCAAAAAATTTACTTTCACTAATGAGCTTGTTGGCTAACTGACACTGTGTAGCAAAGTAAGAATTAAGACGGTAAAAGATCATATCCACAATAGCAGTTACTGGTAAACTATGCACACCTTTCAACACCGTGTTGAAAACTTCTAATAGGTTCGTAGTCATTAAGCCATATCGTCGACCTCCATCTTCAGAAAGTGCCCATTTCTCAACTAATTTCTCTTTCAACCAATTTGCTGCTTCCACATTGACAGTTTCCAGCTCCACGAGTTTGCTAAGGAATTTTTTGGGTTGGTTTTGACATGCTATAATTTTTACTTTGGTCCTCATTGCTTTGCTACCAAATTTGGTAAAGAAATTTGTAGAGAAATGTCGCATACAACAACGATGATATGCATTTGGTTCGTTTCACGCTCCGTTTTGCGAGTCCATGACAGCCAAAATATATGTGTGATGATCAGAGATAAAACATAAACCAAACCGATCGGTGACATAAAAACGAATGCAGCTCATGAACCATATCCATGTATAAACACTCTCTCCGTCAACTATTGCAAAGGCAAATGGAAAGAGAATCATTCGCATCCGGTGATACGGCTATTAACAAACAAATTTTATATTTTTCATACAAGTGTGTCCCATCAACACTTATAATAGGTCTGCATGACTTGAACCCTTTTATTGAAGCACCAAATGCCCAAAACACTCCCTTGAATATTTCCTCGCTGTTACCGCTGATTTCGGTGTGGGGGTAAACAGATGAATTTGTGAATTCGCGAGAAACCTGAATAGCAGATCCGAACCTGTTCGCCGGAGTTGGGCCGCTGACTCCCGCCGAATACCTGCAAGGAAAGTGCGAGACACCGGGTTTGATCCCGGCGACGCACCCTCCGACGCTCTTGTCAGTAACCAGAAGAGATTAAGAAAGAGCTTAAGCAGGTAAAAAAGTGATTAACCTGTAACAGTGGTTGGTGGGGGGTATTTATAGTCGCCGTTGGGATCAGATTAGGAATGTGATTCCTGTGATCTGATAAGGCATAAAATCCTCGTAATCAGATTAGGAATGTAATCCCTTAATTCCCGGTGAGAGCAAATCAGGCCTGTTGATTTGGTCAAATCAGTAACCCTGATTTTCCTCTTACTGATCTGGGTTCGTCTTGGGTCGGGACCCGTACCCAGTTGGAGTGGATCCGTTCGCGGGTTATTGGATCTGTGAGAAGGAGACCCAGTACCCGCTTCGGACCCGCTAGTAGGTGAAATTACCGTTTTACCCCTGAGCTTTGAGATTCGCGTCCGATGTGAACGGTCCCGATTTAATCCTATTTTTAGCCATATCGCGAGCCCCCCACTCCTAAAGACTGAGTGTAATCAGCCTTTGAGGAGTAGTTTAACTGTTCTAATGGCGTACGGGATTTTATCGGTGTTCTTAAGGGAGCTTGGAATCTTGCTCGGGGTGTAACAGTGTTATTATGGGCTTGTAAAATGCCCAAAAATATTCTCAGAATTTTCTGGATTTTTGGTGATTTTTCCAGATTTTTCTGAATTTTTTCTCATTTTTTTTGAATTTTTTATTCATTTTCCGAATTAAATAATTAATTATCGAAAATATTAAATAATTATTCTAATTAAACAATTATATTTTTCAGAATTTAAAATAATTTTTCTGAATTTATAATTATTTTTAGAATTTTTATTTAATTTTTTCCGATTTTTTAAATATTTTTTCGGATTTTTTAAATAAAAAATACAATTAAATAAATAAATTAATTAATTAAATATACCTGGACACGTGGCGCGATCTGCGCCGTCGGATTCCTGCGCGAATCGCGAGGCGGCGCGCATTTCGAAAAATCGCTATCTTGTCGTTTAGCACACGTGGCGCGATCTAAGCCGTTCATCAACTTTTACGCGATTTTCTGGAAGATCCAACGGTTGTAGTTGCTCGGCTAGCTTTTTTCTCCATTTACCAGATCGGAAAGGGGGTTGCTCGGCAGCCGACCGAGCTAGTGTGGCAATTTTGCTCGGCGGATCCGAACCCCTGAAACGCCCAATGAGGTGAAGCCACGTGGCTCGCCACGTGGCATAAAATAAATATTATTATTATTTCTTCCTTCCTTTTTCTCTGCACTGTTTACTTCTTCTCTTCTTCTTCGTTTCCTTCTCCGAGTGTCCCCTCCCGCCGCCTCCTGCTCTCTCTCTCTCGTCACTTTTTCTCCTCCGTCTTCGACTCAACATTGAAGTAAGCTCTGACGAAGGAGCTTGGCGATGGGTCTGGAGCTCGAAGGTGGAGCTCCGGAGTTCGAGCTCGGTGGTGCTGCTCGGAGTGAGTGAGAGAGAGCTCAGGAACAATGGGTTCGGCGAAGAGCGTACTCGGAACTCGGAGCTCCGGAGTGTGAGCTCGGCCATGGTGGTGGCGAGGCGTGCTCGACGGGAGGTGGAGCTTGGCACGGCGAGAGCTCGGATAAGAGTTGGGTTCTCTTCTTGAGCTTCGACGAAGTGGAGGTTGGCGAGTTCGGAGCTGTGCTAGCCGAAGAAGAAGGTCGACGCGGTTCAGGGCTGAGCTCGTCCATGGAGCTCGGCGAGGAGTTGGAGCTTTGCTCGCCGAAGGAGGAGTTCGTCGATGAGAGCTCACTCGAGGGAGCTCGGAGCTCGGAGTGAGAGAGAGCTCGGTAAGCTAGGGAGAGCTTGGTCGAGGAGAACTTCGTCGGAGGCGGTGTTCGGAGCCTCAGCTTGAGCTCGATAGAGGAGGTCTGCAGTGTAGATGTGCTGGGAGCTTTTGAGCTCGGCATTGGAGAGGGAGCTCGGAGCGGGAGAGGAGCTCGTCAATGCCGTGGATGCGAACTGCGAGCTCGGAGCTCGGAGCTCGTCGATGGAAGCTCGCCGTCGTGGAGCTCGGCGTCATGGTGACGCTTGGCGAGGTGGACGAGGGCGGAGCTCGCCGGTGTTGGAATTTTGGCGAGGAGAAGCTTGTGGAGCTCGTCGTTCGGCCATGGCGGTTGTCGAAGAAGGGGACTGAGCTCGGAGCCTTGGAGGAGTGGCGGAGCTCGGTTTGATGGTGATGGAGCTCGTGGAGGACGGTGGAGCTCGAGAAGGGGACGACGGAGCTCATGAAGGCGGCGTTCGGAGCTCGTGCTGGCGAGGTCGGGCTCGCGCGAAGGTGGCGAAGCTCGAAGGTGGGTTCGGAGCTTGAAGATGAAGGTGACGAAATGTCGTTTTATTTGGTTTTTGCTTTGTTTCTGTTTTGGCGCCAAGATGGGTGAAGAAGGAGATGACGTGGCAGTAGCGGGTTCGGGTCTGAGGACCCTAACGGGTCCGAATCCGAGCACCGTTTTTTTTTTTTTTTTTTTTGGCGTCTTGTTCGGCCAATCCGAGCACCGATTTTGAGGCGAATTTTTGGCCATTTTGCAGCTCGGTACGGCAGTAGTTCGGATGGTAGATCCGAGCTACATGGCTCGATCTGGATGGTTGAATGGTGGCACGAATCTCGAGACGGGCCCAATTCCCAAGAAAACACGATCTTGTCGTTTAGTGCAGCTGGCAAGATCTGGGCCGTCTGATCGAGATCTTACACGAATGTTGAGGAGAAAGTGTGTTTTCTCCGTTTACCAGATCGGGAAGGCACTTGCTCGGCATCCGACCGGGCTCTTTGATGTTGGGGCTCGGATGTGAAGAGCTCGGATCCTTTGCTCGGATGGGAAGAGCTCGGATGGGAAGAGCTCGGTTCGGATTGGAAGAGCTCGGTTCGGATTTCCGAGCTATTCGGCGCAGCTGCATTGAGATCCACTTTCCCGGTGCTATGGAGGTCCGATCGGGGCGTGCGACCCCTCGTTTCGAAGCTAGTTCGAAGATCTACAACTTCTCTTTAGGAGTGGGATGAAGACTCACCCTCCTTCATGGTCAAAATAGCCCCGCAAGATGCTTGTCTTCATGAAGTTGATAAGTACTTTGGTCTTGGGGATTTTGGAAGAGGAGCTCCACTCCTAGGGGCGGAGAAGATGTGTTAGGAAGACCTTGTGCTTGGAAGACCCTTGGGCTAGGAAGACCCTTGTAAGGTGTTCCAGGAAGACCCCTGTGCTTGGAAGACCCTTGGGCTAGGAAGACCCTTGGGGCGAAGAAGAGGCGCGAGTGGGTCGGATCGCTAGTCGCTCGGCTAGGAATACTGAGCGACGTGGAGCGATCTGAGCCGCTGGATCTCAGCGCGGATCTCGAGGCGGGCACAGTTTCCAAGAAAACACTATCTTGTCGTTTAGCGACGCTGGCAAGATCTGGGCCGTTGGATGATGGCACGAATCTCGAGACGGCTCAGTTCCCAAGAAAACGTTATCTTGTCGTTTAGCGTCGCTGGCAAGATCTGGGCCGTCTGATCGAGATCTTACACGAATGTTGAGGAGAAAGTGTGTTTTCTCCGTTTACCAGATCGGGAAGGCACTTGCTCGGCAGCCGACCGGGCTCTTTGATGTTGGGGCTCGGATGGGAAGAGCTCGGATGGGAAGAGCTCGGCTCTGGAAGAGAGCTATTTGTGAGACGAGTGTGAGGAGGGACCCTATGAGAGAGTTGAGCTCCAAACTCGGTGAGAAGAGGTCCGCTTCGGGGGCGAGCGGAGGGAAGAGCTCTGCTCTGGAAGAGAGTTATTTGTGAGACGAGTGTGAGGAGGGACCCTATGAGAGAGTTGAGCTCCAAACTCGGTGAGAAGAGGTCCGCTTCGGGGGCGAGCGGAGGGAATAGCTCTGCTCTGGAAGAGGGCTATTTGTGAGATAAGTGTATGGAGGAACTCTAGGAGAGAGTTGTGCTCCAAACTTGCTGAGAAGAGGTCCGCTTCGGGGACGAGCGGAGGGAAGAGCTCGGATCCTCGCTCGGATGGGAAGAGCTCGGATGGGAAGAGCTCGGATTCCTGCTCGGATGGGAAGAGCTCGGCTCTGGAAGAGAGCCATTTGTGAGACAAGTGTAAGGAGGAACTCTAGGAGAGAGTTATGCTCCAAACTTGCTGAGAAGAGGTCCGCTTCGGGGGCGAGCGGAGGGAAGAGCTCTGCTCTGGAAGAGGGCCGTTTGTGAGACGAGTGTGAGGAGCAACTCTAGGGGAGAGCTGTAGCTCCGAACTCGCTGCTTATGTGAGAGAATCAACGGTTGTGGGAGCAATTCCGAATGGCGAACCACTTCTAACCCGCTGAAGAGCAGGTTATTTGAAGCAGAATCGAGCCAAGTGTTGGACTCCGAACCATCGGTAGAGGTGTTCAACGGTTGTGGGAGCAATTCCGAATGGCGAACCACTTCTAACCCGCTGAAGAGCAGGTTATTTGAAGCAGAATCGAGCCAAGTGTTGGACTCCGAACCATCGGTAGAGGTAGTCAACGGTTGTGGGAGCAATTCCGAATGGCGAACCACTTCTAACCTGCTGAAGAGCAAGTTATTTGAAGCAGAATCGAGCCAAGTGTTGGACTCCGAACCATCGGTAGAGGTAGTCAACGGTTGTGGGAGCAATTCCGAATGGCGAACCACTTCTAACCTGCTGAAGAGCAAGTTATTTGAAGCAGAATCGAGCCAAGTGTTGGACTCCGAACTCGTTGTGAAGAGATCCGCTTCGGCGGCGAGCGGAGGGAAGAGCTCGGCTCTGGAAGAGAGCCATTTGTGAGATGAGTCTGAGGAGCAACTCTTGGAGAGAGTTTTGAGCTCCGAACTCGTTGAGAAGAGGTCCGCTTCGGTGACGAACAGAGGGAAGAGCTCGGCTCTGGAAGAGAGCCGTTTGTGAGATGAGTTTGAGGAGCAACTCTTGGAGAGAGCTGTAGCTCCGAACTCGTTGATAAGGGGTCCGCTTCGGTGACGAACAGAGGGAAGAGCTCGGCTCTGGAAGAGAGCCGTTTGTGAGATGAGTTTGAGGAGCAACTCTTGGAGAGAGCTGTAGCTCCGAACTCGTTGATAAGGGGTCCGCTCTGAGGTGTGCGGAGTGGAGAGCTCGGTAAGTCGCGGGAGCAGCCATGTAGAAGAAGCTGGACTCCGAACTCGCCTTTCAGCGAGTCATGACTCGGAGAGGTAGAGATGAAGCAAGAGCAATAATTTCAAATGAGAAAACATAAAGTTTTATTGAAATAAACTAAGTGGCTGCTTCAATATGGCGAGCCCTTATTACATGCTATCGGCCGGATTACAAGCATCGGCCTTATTGAAAATCAGGGTCCTACTTCTACAATAAGGTGAAGACCTCTTGGGAAGAGCCGGGAGGTTCTGAGTCGTAAAGCTCGGCGGGCCCTTCAGTTCGTTCGTCGGCTCCTCAGGGGGGAAGCTCGGCCCCTTCTTTCTGGACGAACTTGGTCAGGTGCCCCCGCTGTATGAGTTCTTCGATCTCCTCCTTCAGAGCCCGACAATCTTCCGTGTCGTGGCCGTGGTCCCTGTGAAAGCGGCACCACTTATGCTTGTCCCTCTTCTTGCCAGGTGTATTCATTCTCGGGGGAGCGCGGAGGAGCCCTTCCTTGTCCACCTCCATAAGAACTTCTGATATATTGGCAACAAGGGGGGTGAACTTCTCAATCCGAGGAGTCGGGCGATGCTGGCCATTGCCCTCCTTCTGAAGCTTCCTAGCCTCTTCTTCTTCGGTCAGCTTTCGTTTCGTCCCTGAGGTGGACCCTCCGAAGCTTGGAAGGTAGGCGGCCTCTTCAGCACGAATGTACTTGTCACACCTGAGAAGGAGGTCGGCAAAGTTCCGTGGAGGCTTCTTAGCAAGAGAGGAGCGGAGCCTGGAATTGAAGACGTTGGATTGGAAGGCGGCTGTTGCAACGGATTGGTCGAGGGAGGCTATGGACCTGACCTCCGCAGTGAACCTCTTCACATAGTCTCTCAACTTCTCTCCCTTCTCCTGGCGGAGCTGGAGTAATGAGAGGCTGGTCTTCTCTGTGTGTCTACTACTCATGAAGTGAGTGATGAAGAGGCTCTCGAATTGCTCGAAGGAGAAGATGGAAGAGGGAGCAAGGCGGGAGTACCATTCCCTAGCCGACCTCCTCAGGGTGGCTGGGAAGGTCTTGCAAAGTAAGGCGTCCGAAGCCTGGTGGATGAGCATGAGGGTCTTGAAGCTTTCGATGTGGTCCACGGGGTCCGACTCCCCCGAGTAAGTTTCGAACTTCGGGGGTTCGAATCCCCTCGGGATGGGAGCCTCCATGATGGTTCGGGAGAAAGGGGGTCTGCTCGGACGGATGGTTCTGCTGTTCGACCCCTCCCCTTCGTCCATCCGACCGATTCGCCTCTCCACCTCATGGAGACGGCGGTATAGGGCATCGTCCCTCCCGCGGTAGTCGAACGAGTCTCTGGACTCGTCTTCGTAGGAGGGAGAGCCGGGGCTACGACGATGGTCGTCCCGAGAGCGGCGAGGGCTAAGTTCATGCTGCCGGCGGTTAGGAGCTGGCGGAGGAGAGGCCTCATTGTTGTTGGGTCGGAGGTTAAGAGCCTGCAACATCGTTGCTTGAAACTGCAGGAACTCGGCGCGAGTGATGGGCGCCTCATTGTTCCTCGGCTGATGCCGACCGGCAGGAGAGTGGCGCCTCCTCCTGTGATGCCCGGGTGACTCTCTTCTTCCCCTTCGGACAGGAGACCTTCTATAATCTCGGTGGTGAGGGGACCGCTCACCCGGACGTTGTTGGCGGGAGGCTCCCTCTCGGGCCCGCTTCTCGTCCAGACGGTGGCGTAGGTCCTCTTCCTTCTTCTGATTTTGGGGATTGTGAGAGGCCATGGAATCCGTAGAGGTGTTGTGTATGGAGACGCGGTCCTGATTGAGCGGTTGCTTCATACGAGAGCCCCCCGCACCGGCGTTCTGCGGACCGGTGGGAGCCCTGGGGGGTTGCTGGTTCTGAAGAGGAGGCTGGTCTTGAAGAGGGTCCTCCACTTGAAGCGGGGGTTGTCCCTGCTGCGGAGCGGGTTGGATGGGGACTACCTCTTGCTGATCAGCGGGGTTGGGTCCACGGTTGGACCCCCTAGATCTGACCTTTCTGGGAGGCATGGCTGGAGAAGAGCTGATCGACGAGGAAGAGGCGGAGGCTATTCGTATGGTCTTCCCACAGACGGCGCCAATCTGTTACCGCTGATTTCGGTGTGGGGGTAAACAGATAAATTTGTGAATTCGCGAGAAACCTGAATAGCAGATCCGAACCTGTTCGCCGGAGTTGGGCCGCTGACTCCCGCCGAATACCTGCAAGGAAAGTGCGAGACACCGGGTTTGATCCCGGCGACGCACCCTCCAACGCTCTTGTCAGTAACCAGAAGAGATTAAGAAAGAGCTTAAGCAGGTAAAAAAGTGATTAACCTGTAACAGTGGTTGGTGGGGGGTATTTATAGTCGCCGTTGGGATCAGATTAGGAATGTGATTCCTGTGATCTGATAAGGCATAAAATCCTCGTAATCAGATTAGGAATGTAATCCCTTAATTCCCGGTGAGAGCAAATCAGGCCTGTTGATTTGGTCAAATCAGTAACCCTGATTTTCCTCTTGCTGATCTGGGTTCGTCTTGGGTCGGGACCCGTACCCAGTTGGAGTGGATCCGTTCGCGGGTTATTGGATCTGTGAGAAGGAGACCCAGTACCCGCTTCGGACCCGCTAGTAGGTGAAATTACCGTTTTACCCCTGAGCTTTGAGATTCGCGTCCGATGTGAACGGTCCCGATTTAATCCTATTTTTAGCCATATCACTCGCCAAGACCGAAATCATATTTATCCCAGTGGACAACAGTTCCTGGATTTGCTGCTTGTATTGCTGATAGAAGTAAAGGAAACTTAGTATACGTGTCTTCAAATGATCTGTACAACTTCTCAATAACATTTTGTTTTGCAATCAAAGCCTTCCTATAAGATATCTGATAATTGAATTGTAGTTTGACTATCTCAATAATGGCCCGCAGTGTAATTCCTGTCTCAGCCTTGACAACATTCACAATCAAATTGCATACAAGTTTAGCGTTAACTTTACAGTGGTCTTGATTCAATGTAGGATTCACACATGTATGCAGCTCTACTATTTTTTTAACCACAAAATTTGTCCGGCCCTTCAGAATGATTGCACGTAATCTCCACGAACAACCACCCTCACCTGTAACTGGTGGGATTTGCACCATCTCCTCAAGTGAACGTTTTATTGGAGCCAATTTACATTTAACGGCATATATGGTCGGTGAAGATTTTATTGTGATAAATTCCCGATGTTTGTTGACGGAGTATAGCTTGACCGCATGTTGGATCGATTCTTTACTTTAAAACTCTTGCCCAATGTAGAATTCATCTACGGTGGATGAACCAGACAACTCTTGTGAACCATGATTTACTCTCGCACTTTGTGCCATCTTCTCAGTAACATGAATATCAACATTATTGAAGCCATCAGTAAGGTTCACATCGACATCATTACTCTCATTTATATTAACATTTACATATTCATCTTTTTCTTCCTCGTCTTCATTTTGTAAACCCTCTTCAAGTTCATCATCTGTTTCTTCATCTTCTTCATCATCATCGACTAAATCATTATTAATGGTAGCATTTTCAAATATTCCGAAAACACTGGTATTCCGAATGTAATCATTAACCAAACTTGGTTGACGTGGCAACTCAAATTCAATATGATCCGGGCTTGTAGTATTTGTAAACGTGTCTTCTTGTGAGGACGGTGGGATTGCATGAGATGTTTGAACTGGATTCAAACTGATCTTATGTATCGGCACTTCACGTGTGGAGCTTGAATTAGGGTTAGCATGTGGTTGGGCATTAATAATTTAGGTTCGCTGAATATATAGCTCTAATGTAGACCAACTAAATTCGGATCAAGTGTTCTGTCAATCATGGACTTCAGAGAGTTGTCGTTTCCTACGGACACAGTCATAAAATATTGACCATCACCTTTTTCCGCTGCATAACGTGCTAAAATTTTAAAATTCCATCGTTCTTTATCCCAATTAGTAACCTCATAAACTTTCTTGGAAAGTTCTTCCATTGTAATTGTACGAGGTGCCCAAATTATTTCAGGATCAACGGCACTATAACAACAACCTATTTTTGGGTCACGAATAATTTCACCACCAAAATAAAGCAAAATAGGAATATCGTAATCCATACCTATACATATTTATATAAAAAAATAATCATTATCTACTAAACAAAATATATGCGATAAAATAATATACAAAGCATACCTTCAAATTAATTTTCAGAAAAGTTGAGCAATTTTGAGCTTTGAGAAGACGGCATAGTGAATGGGTTGTTAACAAATCTACTTTATAAATCCCCAAACAAAGAAATTTTGGAAGATGGTTTTAGGGTTTTAAGAGTGGGAGGAGATATGAATGTAAGAGATGAAGAAGATCCTTTAAGATTTTGTAGAGTTTTTTTTAGTAAGATCTCCAATTGGGATGCTAGGGTTTTGGAGTTAGGTTTCGAAATTGGGAGAGAATGAGAAGAGAGAGATAGAATATGAAAAGAATAGACATCGACAGTGAGTGTGATTTAAGTAAAATCTCAATCGACACTCGTTATCTCAGTTAGCATGACTGGTTTAAATGGGCGCGCTAACGGAGCTAGCAAGTCTATACTTGAGACTTTTTCGCACACTCTGACTTGAGGGGAAAAGTAGTGGCCCCTAACACACGAGATAGCGCGCAACGACAGAGAAATTTTGGTATTTCACTTTGAAACTAGGACTTTGGCATATTCCCACTTTTTGTAAGTATATGCGGCATATACTTACAAAAAGTGGGATAGTTTGGTAAAAAATACTTTTTTACGGCTGTCATCGTTACACTCTAACCGGATCACCTGGTATATTTTGGATGGGGCTCGAACCTCTCTCCTGTGCCCAGTACACTTACACTGAGTATTATGGGCCCCACTTTTGTATATATAAACTTATAAAGCACCCATCACACCCATCACACCCATTAACACCAATTGGCAATTAGTATTTCCGGTCCCTCATTGCTTATGGGTTAATCAGGATATTTTTTGGAAATAGACCACTTTTTAAAACTAATTTTCAACATATGCCACTTTCAAAACTAATTTTCGAAATAGACCAATGCAATATCTAACTGCGGCCTCTTTGATTTCGAGGTCGCAATTCACAACTGCGGTCTAAGTATATATCATACATATTTGGCTAATAGACTCGGAGACTTGAAAAAAAAATTGCCCAAGTATAAAATGTGAAAAATAGGATGCTGCAATAGGGTACTGCAGTATCGATACTACATAGACCGCATTTCACAACTGCAGCCCATGTATATATTACACATATTTTACTAATAGACTACGAGACAAGGAAAAAATTGCCCAGGATAAAATGTGAAAAATAGGAAGCCGCAGATGGGTACTGCAACCGCAGTTCACAACTGCGGCCTCAATTATATGGTCGATGGGGTCGAGTTCTTAAAACTTCTAATACTCGTTCCACCATACAACTATGGCCGTAGTTGTGAACTACATCCTCTATAGTATCAAGACCGTAGCACCCAACAACGGCCTCCTATTTTTCACATGGCCAATTATTTTTCAAGCCTTCAAGCCTATTAGCCAAATATATATAATATATGCTTAGGTTGTAGTTGTGAACTACGGCCTCGAAATCAAAGAGGCCGCAGTTGGGTACTGTGTTGATCTATTTTGGATATTAGTTTCGAAAGTTTCCGATTTTAGAAATTAGTTTCAAAAAGTGGCATATTTCAGGAAAAAATTCGTTAATTAGTGGGTTCTCAATAGTTTCCCAAAAAGGGCTGTAAATCAGACCGGACGGAACCAGACAGTCATATGTTCAAGCTCGGACCGAAATTTTACTCGGACCAGCTTATGTCCGGCTCGGTCCAGATCGGACAAAATTTTTAAAGTCCGGACTCGGTTCGGTAAAGCATCAGATCACAATAATACTCGGAAGGACTTATGTCCGACTCGAACTCGGTAAAACATCGATCCTAATAATTTGTTCATGTTTGGTTCGTATAACAGTTCGGACGGTCCACGGTCGGGCCATTTTTCGAGCTGGACTCGGACGAAGAGGGACCGTCCTGTTCATTTTACACCCTCCCCATTGCTTCAATTCCCCCCTTCATTTATCGACTTTTTTCCCGAAATAGGTCACTTTGTGAAACTAATTTTCAAAATATGTCACTTTCAAAACTAATTTTAAAAATACACCACTCGCAGTTGCGAACTGCAGCCTGTTCGATTGTGAGACCGCAGTTCCATCTTCAAAAATGTGTTTTTTCAAGGCCGTAGTTGGGCCTTAGTTTATTTTATATTTGGGCTAGAGAGACTTGAAGACTTGGACAAATTTATCTAAGTAAAAATTGGCTAAATATAGGCCGCAATTAGGAACTGCGGCCTCTATAACAATTTTTTTCTTCTTCTAATAAAAATTTAATAAAAAATAAATAAAAAACTTCGGCCGCAGTTTCCAACTGCAGCCTCTGTTATATTTAGGAATTGCGGCCTATATTCAACCCTTTTTTATTTAGAAAGATTTGTCTAAATCTCCAAATCTCTCTGGCCCAAATTTGAAATGAACTAAAGCTGCAGTTGGAACTGTGGATTTAAAAAAACACATTTTTGGAGATGTCGCAGTTGGGAACTGCGGCGGCCAGCAGCTGTCCGTGCTCGGCAGGCGCCCGAGGTCCCTCGAGGGATTGCAGATGTGGTGCACCGTGAGATTTCGGGGGCGTCAGCCCCTTGCACCTTTCTTTAGACCCTTTACGGACCGTAACGAGTGGCGTCGACGCGCGTCGCGCCACCACGGCTGAGTCGACATCGCACAGCCAGGGCGGTGCAAACGGCGTTGCACGTCCAATTTTTCTTGCCAACAATGCTCAAGCATCACCACAAACAAACATATATCAAACCGAACATGAAGAGCCAAAAAAAAAAGAAAAATTGGACGTGCAACGCCGTTTGCACCGCCCTGGCTATGCGATGTCGACTCAGCCGTGGCAGCGCGACGCGCGTCGACTCCTCCGTCTCATGGAATAAGTAAAATAACGTTAAAAGTAGTGGTATTTCACTTTTGCCACTTTCGCAGCTCCCACTTATCCTACACCTCTCAAGTCATTTCACAAAGTCGGACTAGAGTCAAGCTCAACAGGGTCTTCTTTCCCCGCTGATTCTGCCAAGCCCATTCCCTTGGCTATGGTTTTCGTTGAATACATTAGTGTAGCGCGCGTGCGGCCCAGAACATCTAAGGGCATCACAGACCTGTTATTGCCTCAAACTTTCGTGGCCTAAGCGGCCACAGTCCCTCTAAGAAGCTGGCCACAGGGGGGATGCCTCCGCGTAGCTAGTTAGCAAGCTGAGGTCTCGTTTGTTAATGGAATTAACCAGAAAAATTGGTCCACCAACTAAGAACGGTCATGCACCACCACCCATAGAATCAAGAAAAAGCTCTCAGTCTGTCAATCCTTGCTATGTCTTGCGCCGTCGACTCAGACTGCGGTCGAAAGCGCGCCGGAACCCAGCCCGTTTCCCCCGAGCCACCCGTCGGCAGAGGAGATCGGAAACGCGACCCCAGGTCAGGCGGGAACACCCGCTGAGTTTAAGCATATCAATAAGCGGAGGAGAAGAAACTTACGAGGATTCCCCTAGTAACGGCAAGCGAACCGGGAAGAACCTAGCTTGAGAATCGGGCAGCCGTGCTGCCTGAATTGTAGTATGGAGAAGCGTCCTCAGTGGCGGACCGGGCCACCAATAGGGAACGTGAGCTGGGTTTAGACCTTCGTGAGACAGGTTAGTTTTACCCTATTGATGACCGCGCCATAATAGTAATTCAACCTAGTACGAGAGGAACCGTTGATTCACACAATTAGTCATCGCGCTTGGTTGAAAAGCCAGTGGCGCGAAGCTACCGTGTGCCAGATTATGCGCCCTCGTCGCCCGCGACGTCGTGAGAAGTCTACTGAACCTTATCATTTAGAGGAAGGAAAAGTCGTAACAAGGTTTCCGTAGGTGAACCTGGGGAAGGATCATTGTCGAAGGCCCCGAGACGGACCACACCGCGAACCACAGACCTAAATAATTATTTTTTAGAGACCCCTAATAATAATATAATTTTTTACGTGCAGAATACGTGTCTATATTTACAAGAGAAATACAAATTTCGGAGTCCCTAAAATTGTAAAAAAATCCGGGGCCTGAGGCGGTCGCCTCACCGGCCTCAAGGTGGGAGCTGGCCTTACCAGTTAGATGGTGAATAGGGGATACATTGTCCAGAATTGATCAATGAATCGACTACTATACTTTTGTAGAAAAATGTAACCTGTAAATACTAATAAAAACGTACAAGCTACAACACACTCTTGTACTTAATTACTACACTATTGCATTGCCCATCTCATTGTGTGTCTCAAAACACTTTCGAAGAAGACTTGACCAATTTCTTCTGTGCTGAAAGAGGCTTCACCATCTGCTTCTTTGGTGTTAAGGGTATCCTTCACACTCGTGTAGCGACCAGAGCGTACTCACATGTTCATTTAAGAACCCTGAGTTATTCTTGTAGTCATGTCCCAATATTGTTACGGTCTGCCCACATGGCTAAAGTCTGACTCAAAAAACTATTTCAGGTTCATTAACTTTATTATATAAAGGTCTTCATTTCATGGTTTACCCAATATGAAACTAAACTCTCAATTCTCATATCCATACCATATGCACATACTCTTACTAGGACGCCCAACCAACAAAAGCCGACTAATCATAACAACTAATGAGCTCAACTCTTTTAAGAAGTTTACTAATTCCTACAATAAGCACACTACTTAAATTTAAGCCCACTACCTTAGCTAGGGTAGTACAATCACTATACTCAGGCTCCCTTTTTCTCATGTTTGTGTGGAGATAATGGGTTCTTAATATATAATAATTGAGAAAAGGGAATATAAGTATATACTTAAAGGAGGATTCTTACTTCTCTTACATGAATTATATGGACAGTCCGTACTGTATCATATTCGTTATTATATCATAGTTTTGGTTTTCCAATTAAGGATATACGAGTATAGAATAATAGGTTGGGTCCGTAACGCCTGTATGCGATAGTGTGGCGATAGTGTGACCCAATAGAAACTTACGGCAAGCAGTGTTAGGAATTGACGCCAAATTCTCACAATAAATAGAGCTGATAGAACATAGGACTTGAAAGTTATTGCAGTAGACCATATGCCAGAGACATGAGCTGGTACAACTAATGAAATGGAATGTATTTATTTTTTATTTTTTATTTTTATTTTTTTAGGGAAATGGTGAAATAGCACCACACTGTTTCATTTATAAGAGTTAAATGAACATCATCATAGTACCAAGGGAATGTACAAAAAACCTATAAAGCATGAAATAAAATGTAAACCTCCAACTTCATCCTGGAGGGTGGGACAATCCAAAAGTTTTATAGATAAACCAAATAACAAGAACATAGGAAGACAATTACAATCATAGTGGTCCTTCCAACAAATTTCTGGAAGGTGAGAATCTGAGTACCGCCGCTCCGCTCAGTCTAGGGTAGGTCCGAACTCGACCTCCTCATCGTCGTACTAGTCTACCTGGAAGGCTCTGGCGATTATCCCTCTCGTCTATGTGGCAGTAGCTGTACGCCAAAAGAAAATAAGATGCATGATATGAGTTAAAATACCAGAAGTACTATTACAAGTCCCACGAAAGTAAAAGTTATTTCTGTCAAGTCATAAAACTCAGGTTGTAGCAGCGATTGCGACGTACCAAGCTTCTTTCATCTCGTGACGCATAAAAGCAAATTTGGGGTCAATCCATAGATCCTCATATGTGTTGGGATAATCACTCGTACTTAAGGCCCGTAGGACCTCAAACAGTATTGCCTTACTCCGTTGGCAACCAATGAAGAGGTGGTTCAGTGATTCCGTATGAAAGTTGTAGAACCCACAATTTGTCGTAATATTCGACTGCCTTTTGGCTAGATTTTCTCTGGTCAGGATGGCATTATTGAGTACCAACAAGAGGAAAACTCTAACTTTAAAAAGCACAATTGCCTTCCAAAGGATCTGAGCCCATCTAGGTTTACATCCCCGGAAGTGGATACGGTTGTACATGGACAGGACTATAAACGAGTCATTGTTCTCAAACCCCCAAGATTTGCGGTCCGGGCCGTGAGAGCATTTCATCTCAGTCTGTGCAATGTAGTCTTGGAGTTTTCCCAGCCTCTGGTAGGATTCCGAACTTAGTCGAGTTCTGAAGGATGTTTCCATGCTCCCCTCCTCCATGTCTTGGCCACGGAGGTGTGAGGCTGGTATGCCTGCTCGTACAGGTCCAGGTATCGCTCTCAAATAGTGTGATCACCACACCATTTGCCCCACTAGAATCTTGTAACCCCTGTTTTCCGATTTTTGTATTTTGGGTGTATTTTATTTTCTGTGTATTATCTAGGTTTGGGTTCTTTATAAAAACTTTCGTTTTCTTAAATTCATTTTATTTCAAAAATATTTTTGTATCTCATGTTAAAAATCTATTTCTTTTCATTAATTGTATTTATTATTATTTCAAACGATTTCTTTATATACAACCCCTATTAATGTCTTATTACTGTTATCAGTATTATTATTATTCTTGTTATTATTATCTTTTACCCTTGATTCTTAATTTAAAAATCTAACTCTGTTGATCATTGTATTGTAGTATTTAAACTAATTTTCATATTGCAGTACAAATATATTTTTGCTATATAATCCTACTTTTTATTTATTACTTTATCTATTCGATTTGATATTTTATTTAAAACCCTATATCTTATTAATCTAATTGTATTTTCAAATTAATTTTATAAAACCCATTATACACCAAACCCTGATTCATACCCATATAAACCCATTTATCCTATTCTAACCCATACCCGTTATCTCACCCCAACCCAAACCCGTCAGCTAACTCTAAACCCTAAACATACCTATATATATACTCATTTACCAACTGTTCATCTTCAACCCTTGCAGCCGCCTCCATCTCTCGCTCGTCTCTCTCTCTCGTCCTCCTCCTATACCCGACCCCTGCGCTCTCCCTCCGGCGCGACTGCAGCGGCATTGTCACCGCGACCCCAGCGACACCCCCTCCCTGTGTGCCTCATGCCGAGCGCCAGATAGCGACCAGACGCCTCCCGATCTCTCCCTCGCCCCTGGTGGTGCCACCCTGTCGCGACGCCAACAGCCACCTTACTCTCCCCCTCGCGACGCCCTTCAGTGCCGCCCTCGACAGCCCCATGCTGTCTCCCTTCCCTACTCCTCTACTTCTCTACTTCAGCCGTCACCCTTCATCCCCTACCTCCCATCTCCCTCCCTCCTATCTCTTTCCCGTCTACACCCGTCGCCCCTCCGCCTCAACCCCATCGCCGGCAACCCCCTGCTCCTCGCCTCGATGCCCTTAACAGCCGAGCCCTCGCCCTGTCCCCAATCCTCCACCGTACCTTTTTGCCTGCACCCATCCCCCCCCCCCCCATCGCAGCCTGCCGTTGCACCACCTCATATCTTTCTCTCTCTTAATTACACAACAGCCAAATCCCTTCATCTTCCAAACCCCCACAATTTCCAAACCTTCCCTTCACTGTTCACACCCTAACCCTACCTCCTACTACTGTTGAACCCCCGTCTCCTACCTCCCGACTCTCTCTCCCGCCTTGTTCTTCTCATCCTCTACTTCGTGCGACCCTTCCTCGCCGCCATCATCGCCTCTCCGCTCGAGCACCGCCTACTACAGTTGCGACGCACCCTCGTCATCTCATCTTCGACCTCGTCAGCCAGTCGCGACCCCATCGCTGCCCCTGTCCTCGACCAACCAATACAGCGTCTTCAACATCCTCGACCTTCGACCTCGCCGTCCACCTCCTTCGCAGCACTCCGCCTGTGCGAGCTTTCCGCTCGACTGTGCCAGCCCCCGAACCCACTGCCGAGCCTCCGTCTTCTTCTTCCTCTGGGTCCTCGTCGAACCCATCGACTACCGAAGCTTCACCCTCCCATCGTCTTCCTACCTCCCTTATGCACCTCGTCGAAGCTCCGCCTCAAAGAACTCACTGCCTGCTCCTCCTTAACCCGAAGCTCCGTCGTCAACATCGCTCCCACCATTGCCGCGCCTAGCTCCTCGTCTCCTCTTCCCTTCACCTTGGCGACTCCCTCTACCGCTACTCCTCCTCAGTCTCCACTCACTCCAAGCCGCCGTTGCCGAGATTCGCCATCCACCGAAGATCCCCTCGCCATTCTCGCCGTCGTTCTCGTCTCCCCTGTTTCGGAGTGAAATAGAGCTTGCTCGAGCATCGCTGCTCGTTGCGGCATCGCTTCTCGGCTGCCAGCGCTTTACCGTCATCTGCCTTCACCCTCATCACTGCTGTCGTTCCTCGCCGCGGCCGCCGTCGAGTCTCCCGCCGTCACTCTCTCTCTCTCTCTGTCATTTTTGGGAAGAAGAACAGAGAGTGGAAGATTGGGCTTTTTGCTGTGTTGGAGTAGGGGATCTCGATCGGTGTTTGGTGTTTGGGTTGATCTGCCGTTCAGTGTTTTGGTGTGTTGCTGTTTTGGATCAGGTGTTTTGCCATTTTGATCTTGGTGTTTGGGTTGCACGTAGCTCGCACGTGTTAGTGCATTTTCCTGTGTTCGTGGGTTCGTTGCTCGGGATCCTAATTTCGTTATTCTTTTATATTCAGAATCGTCTCCTAACAGGCAAACGTCTCTTGAACTTATTTTTATAGTTTCTAGTTCAAGAAAACACTCTTTGAAATCCGACAATTAGTAATCAAATTGAATATCATATCTAATTGAACTCCATTGTTATTTATTGTACCATGTTATTGATTCATAGTCTTCTGATCGTGCTATTATTGTTGACTTCAATCCCAAACCGTAAATTTATTGTACAATTGCCTTGTCATTTGTCGGACTTTATACTGAGGTTTCGACTCGGTTCCTGACACAGAAACTTAAAATCTTGCACATAGAAATCGTAGTACACTTAGTCCATATATTGTTATGTTTTGCATGTAAATCGTGTTTTCCATATTTAATGAATTGGACCATGTATATTTTATGTATTGTATAGTCTTGATATCATCTTGAAATTGTACTAGTGCTGTCAGTCTCATCGATTGTACCTGTTGTATGAGTATTGATACCATCGTCCACATTGATCACATGCATGTTCATAACTGATTGTTAATAAAATGATAATAAGTCGAGGTAATAAGGGTTGACTTAGTAGTCGATAATCTCAGAAAATGTACTCGGTAAGGCCTTATTGTTATATCGTATTGTCATGGAAGGAGGATGTTGATTGTGAACTATTGATTTTCAATTGTTGATTATTGTTATCGATGCCGAGTGCACGCTCTGTAGATCTCACCACGAAGTCTAAAATGAATACTGTTTTATCTGCACCGAACATGTGGTATGGAACGCAGTAGTACGTGCATTAGTTAGGATTGATAAAAAATTTATAGACATAAATGAACACTGAACATTGACACTAATACTGAATACTGGTTATTAAACATTGATTCCTTATTTCTGAATTGTTGATTATCAACTTTTGATTTTGTTATCGTTTATCATTTATTGACTCTGATATCGTTCCAATTTCTGTTCTTATTATATAGTCCTTTATTTCCTATTTTACTGCTTCCTACTACTTGTCGCCCATAGCTTGCTCTAACGGGTTCTCTTCCTCTTTCTTATGAGTTATGTTATACCGGTATAGTGATGGGTAATTGAAAGGAACTCGTCGAACTGTTACTGCATTGCATATTCTCGAACTATTTAGTAAGTTCTTGGATCCCAGATTTGGTTATTGAATTTTATTCTCGTTTATGTGATTATGTTTTCTGCGTAGTTGTGATTATTTATTTTCATGTTGTTGAGTTAAGACTAGTACAGCTTATGGATGATGTTAAAATCATTCGCTGGGCCTTCGTCACGGGCTCGTATTCCCTTATTTTGGGAACCGGGCGTGACACAAATTGTTTTTGATACTCAGACAACGATGAAGTTTGTGTCAACTTGAATAATTGCCCCCGCATGATCCACATAAGGATACACCCCAAATCCAGTGTCCAATTCCCTGACAAACACCTCCTAGTTCACAAATTCACCATTATCAAGCTTATACTGAAACCAAACCAATGCCCTTCCATCCATAAGGAATGATAGTGTATTGAGCTTCTGTTCTTGAGGTGTTTTATGATAGACAAATAACTGATTGGTTTTAAAGAGCCAACACATAGGATTACTGTCACCAAACTTAGAAAAATCCAGCAGGAGAAGATCTTACAGTCATCAGATTCTCAATTGAAGCAGATCAATTGAGTTGTTGGTCCAACTTTCCTTCCAAAATTGTAAATAAGAGGATCATCTCCGAGAACAAATCTTTTTGCACTTGAACGGCATCAGTGAGCGCCTACAACTGATCGCCTTGTAGTCGCGACTTCTCCTTCAATCCATTGATCGATCCATCTATCAATCCAAGTCTTGTTCCGTCCGCCATGGCCAAAGCTAAGATTGGAGAAAGCACCAAATGATACAACACCTTGAACAATTGAGAATAATAAGAAGTAACAAACAAGAATCTGAAGTTTTATTGAGAAAATTAACAAGATATTACAGAAATTAGGGGGGGTGGAAATCAAGAACAAGAACAGAGAAAAGAAGAAGATGAATCAGCTAATCAATACCCTCCTCTTTCTCTCTAGTTATTTACTAGTAATCTGCACGTGCAATGCACGTTTTATGGGTTAGCACGTGCAATATAGATTGGGGATATGCACGTGTAATGCACGGATTTGATGGAGGGAGAGGAAGAGACGTTTTCGATTTTTGAGAGAACAGAATTTTATGGAGACTTTAAATGTGAAGTGAAAATTACAGAATTAACCATATAGATTTTTTTTAGCTTTTTATGTATATGAGGACATGATAGTAAAAAGCCGCTAAAATGGAGCTTTGCTTAATAATAGTATAGATATTTCAAGATCATCCGCTACGATTGTGTCACGTATATTCCTTTCTAACTAACTTTGTCTTCTTCTACAATTTCACTTGCAGTGCACAAGAAGAACCCCTTTAACTAATTTGGACGCTGCTTCACTCGAATGGGCCTAGCGCTGCTTGTTGGGCCTGTTTCATTCATCATGGGCCTGATGTTGCTAGTTGGACTTACATCTGTATCATAGTGCCCTCCTATAAGGGAAGCTAAAAAAGGCTAATAACTTTAGTAACATAACCACGCAACAAATAATACTATAATAGACAGCTCCACTAGCGAAAAGTGAAAGTCTAAACCACACCACTATGAATAGTTCAATAGCATTTGGAAAACAAAATGAACGATGAAATGTAATCACGCCCATGTCCTTCTATATTTGTTGTTTCAATGTTTAAGTTTTTAGTTGAACTTCAGTTTTCTCCTCTCTCGAACTAACTTTGTCTTTCTAATTTATAACTTTCAGTTCATAACTCTGATTTTACTATCCACCTTCAACTGGTGGCTTGATCAGCAGAACCAGTAGTGAATCTGATCATCCCAGTGGTGCAGTAGCAGCAGCAGCAAGAGCATCTTCCATGATGACATCTGATGAAGCAGCACTATTGGTCTCGACTGGAACCAAAGTTTGAAGTGAGTTGTTGGGTTGATCACTGGAATTTGGAGCAGTGAGTATCGCCTCATCAGTGTTAACATCCATCGATTTGCGCTGTTTCCGATGCCTAGTCTGCAGGGGGGGCGCAGTGAAATCATTGACAAAGCTGGGCTCAGTTGGTGTAGGTATGGCCTTGAGTTCAGCTCTTGATGCTTGCAGTGATTGCAGACGATAATTGGTTTCTGGGCGCCGACAGATTTTGCGCAGTGCTACTATTTCCTGGCATAAGTAGAATAGACAACTCTGGTTAGTGATCAAGGTGAACGACTTGACTGAGAGACTATGCAATTTTATTATGAAAAGATATATTTAAAGCATTGCAACTGAGTCTGCCAGTGAAATCATACCTGCATAGCTTAGAGAAGATTCAAACCTTCCATTTTATTAAGTTTGACGATTTACATGTACGTGTATGTGGAACTAGATACTAAATTGTGATTGACTTTCGTTGTTGGAGAAAGACAAAAGGTAGGATATGTAAGAAAAGAATCTATTATATGCCCATCGATTTTAACACATCACAAAGAGATTTCTAAAAAATTGTGATCATAAGTAAAACTTGGAATGACGCAAGCCCACACCCTCTTAACACATATTGACAGTATTAACTCTGATAATTGATGATATATAAAAGGCATAGTAAGTTACAATACGATCTCAAGGTAAACATTTTCATATTAGCTTCTTAATTATCCAACCAGGAATCGGCATCATTGCAAAATATGTTGTCTTGGTAAAATTTTCCGACGAAACTAGAAAGCATTATCAACAAGTAATCGCAATGGCCAGGCACTTGCAGTGCAAGTGGCAAGACTTTCTCACACTAAAGTGAGAGGACACAGTTCCATTCCAGCCTCTCATGGAATTAATTTGGGAGTAATCGCAATGACCTTTGCAAGAATACAATGACAAATAAATACGTAAATGCGTGACATTATTCTCGTAGCATACATAAAAGAAGACTGGACTCACAAAAGAGAACAAGTACCTCAGACTGGTCATGGACATAGCGAACTAGGAACCTACATCGGCATCCACGGACATCATGCCTTCGCCTTTGTGCATCAAGTACATGTGCATCAAAATAGAGAGCTTGCTCTTTACCCTCCTGAGATTTGTTCATAAGAAAAAAGAAAGATGTATCAGTTGACAGAAACCAAAAATATGTGAGTGGTTGATGACTGGAACAATGGGCGGTACAAAGATCAAGTACTTGCACTGTCGAGCTATGTGTTGCCAAGAAAACAGAAATATATTTTTATTAACTTCAGTAATAAATTTTATGAAGGGACTGAGGAAGACAACTTCTCTCAACTGACCAATACAGTAAAATGACTATAAGATGCTCTCTGTCCTCTTTTCCCAACTAGTTGGGGTCGGCGACATGATGATGGTTTTCCATTCTGCTTGGTTTAGGACAACAAGCTATCATATTTTTCTCACCGTATCCATCCAAGTAAGTTTAGGTATTCCCCCCTACCCCTAACTCCTACCCTCAATACTTAATAAATCAATCTTTCTAACGGGGCACTACTAGGTGTCTACGTGTGACATGTTCAAAACACCTAAGGAGATTCTCTCTTAATTTATCTTGGATAGGAGCTACTTTCACCATGTATCGTATATGCTCGTTTCTAATTCTATCCTTCCTTGTTTTATCACACATCCGTCTTAGCATTCTCATCTCTGCTACACTTATTTTTTAGACATGTTTCTTTGTTGCCCAATACTCTGCTCCATACATTATTGATGGTCTAATAGTCATCCTATAAAAAATTTCCTTCAACTTCAAAGGTATACGTTTGTCACACAAAACACCAATGACGTTTCTCCACTTAAGCCACCATTTCAACCTATGAAGCACCGATACGGATACGACGATACGCGTACGGGGACACGGGTACGGAGGATACGACAATTTTCAAAAAAGTAGGATACGGGATACGGCAGGAATACGGCTGTGTGTGTGTGTGTGTGTATGTGTATATAATATGAATAATTACACATAACTAAATAATCTTTCTTGTTAATAAGGAAATGGTAAATATATTTCATTAAACATAAATAAGTTAATCCATAAAGGCTATAATAATTATTCATAAGCATAAGCATTAACATAAGTAAACAAAGCAAGTTCATAAGCAATATAACATAAGTAGACAATTCAAATAGTGGTACAAGTTTCAGCCGTATCAAATAGTTGGATAATAAAAAAATGCAGGATACGGGGATGTACAAGATATGGAGGCACGAGTATCGGATACGTATAGGATACGGGGACGGCACCCTCCGTGAAGTATCCGTGCTTCAGAGATTTCAGCTCTCATAATCAACACAAATATTTTTGCCTTTTAATTTGGCACTACTCAAATCACCATGGCAATTTTGAATATGACCTTACCAGAAGGGTTAATGATGAAATTGACAATATAAAATGTCTATTATCACTTCCAATAAACCAGAGACGATGACGGGGCAGAATAACGACTATATTTATAACAGCAGTACGCTAATCATGGGCAATTAAGCAGGTCAAGGGAAAGGTCTGTTTCAAACTTTTGATGACTGGTAAATTATCAAGTCAAGAAATACCTAGACTTGGAATTATTTCCAGCTTTCAATCAATAATAAGAACAAACTAACGATCTAATTATGACCACTGTTGTGGAAAGCATTCAAGTGTATCACATAAACTATAGATCCTTTTCAGCTGTTAACAGCTTACTTTCCCTTTCCCAGTTAGGATTTTCAAATTAAAAAAATGTAGGATCACTAAAACAAATGGATACTTCCATGATGGTCCCAGTCAGACTAGAATCAAAATCATATGAACAAGTGAACACCAAAAAAGTTCTTCGCTAGCAAAATATTAAAGATAGTAAATACATACAGATTTTATTTGCTCTGATGGACCAATCCACATAACTTATTAACCAAAGGAGGCTCGAAAGCATACATACGTTCTTACTTAACAGATAATAAACAAGAAAACTCAAAAGAACGGCACCGCATATAGGAGTATTCTAAGTAGAAGGTAAACAGCCTAAGAGCACCTGAAAGCAAAGTATGAGATCTCCAGCAAGAATCGCAACACATTCTGAATTTTCACATGGAAGAGATCGTTGTCTGACACATGTGCGCACAGTCACCCATTCATCTTCTTCAACACCAAAGCCAGTGAATCGAACCCTAACTTCCTGAAAAAAATAGCATGTCTTAAAAGTAACTCAATAAGCAAGATTTATAACCTTCCTCGTCTCCTTGGTTGAGCTTGTCTTTCTCTATCCAAATGACTCAGGATCGAGGACAGGCAAGAAGAACAAACAAAATTTGTTTCATTTGCTTAGGATGATATTTTTTTGAATAGAATGCGAGATTTTATCCAAGGCCAAGTTCAGTAAGAACTAGAGAAAGATTCAAAACTAGAGAAATGCTGCAACATTTTCCGAATTGATTATTTATAGAACAATATGTTATGTTAGCATGTCAACATTTCGTATAATTTCAAATGGCCATCAGTATGCAAGAGTCTTCTAGAACTTTACCACATCCCTTGACTCCTGATTTTTGACCGAAAGAAATGCTGCAACATCATACCTGTATTCCAATGAAACAACAGAAGGAAACTCGCTGATAACCTTACTGGAAAATAGTCCAAGACAAGTGACGAATATTGTGGGAAAACAGAAAATATAAAACTGCAGAAACCTTTTTAAAAGAGTTAAAAGAATTTTTCTATCAACATTTGAGTGGATAGTGATCGATCTTCAAACTATTTTTGTCTCTTCATTTCCACTGGTTTTCTGAAAGCCTAAATCTATTTTCTTTTTCTAGGAGTCAGAAGTTTTCATTCACCCTCTTTATTGTGACAATTCAGTCGCACTGCTCACAACTCAATCTTTTGTGTGAAGTATCAGAGAAGGTGATATCTGTTCATCATAATTCTACCACTTCCCAACCCAGCTTCCCATATTGATTGGAAATGTTTTATTACCAATGGCTTATTTTTTCAATCAATGAATATACAAAGGAGCAATACTCTCATTCCATTAACAGTCAAATCATCAAGAGTATAGATTCCTTCTATTAAATATCAATCATGCTGTTGTATTCCCCACCAGAAAGTTAGTTGATACATGAAAGAAATACGAAGAATAAATGATTAAAAACATATACAATCTTTCTACAAGAGTCAGGTAGCTGATGGAAAAGGGAAAAGGTCTAAAATATGCTTCCATATTACAAAGAAAGCACAAGCAAACAGAGCACACAATTAATACCAAATAATAATGTCGAGTGCAGAACAAGCACAAATAGCTACAACAGTTTTAGCAGCAAGGAAATTTGTGACTACAAAGACAATAACTGACCATGCCCCATCCCTAGCTGATTTTGCCTCAAATTCCAGAGAACAACCATCTAATGGATTTCCTGAATTTCAAATTGCAAAAACAGATACATTAAGGTATAAAAATGAAATGTGCTAACTTCTAAGAAATGCATAATCTTGAGAATGAAAACTAATAGGCACACACTAACATAGAAAATCATTAATCATAGAGTGAAATAAACCAGGTTTTCAAAAGCATTAAGCGGTGCGTAGTGGTCCTATGACCACTTCACGCTTCACCGCTTAAGTGAACCCTTCACAGAATGCTTTATTGGATTTCTATTAAAATTATTATTATAATGGTGTAATTAGCTTTAAATTCCTAAAGGAAGTTATAAATTGTAGAGGGAAATGAAGAAAGAAATTTAAAAATAATAAAACTTGAGAGCATAAGAAAAGATGTTTAACAGACATCAAGAGTGCCAAGAAATGTTGTCGCTGCCATGAAACATGGACAGAAAGTAGAATCAATCTAACCCTAAGTTGTTTGGTGGATCGTGTCTGCTTCCTAAAGTTATATCCAACTCTAATTTCGATATCACTTAATTAAGATCCAACTTCCAATTAAATGAGTTGTATTTTACTTTCTATCCCTTTCTCTCTCTATTTTTATCTTTCCCGATTCATGGTGGCGGCAGCTGCAAGGTAGGGGCAGCAGCTTTCATTGTTTTTGACGATGATTGACAGCGAGAAACTTTGCGCATGTTTTTTTCCTTGTGATATTTTTTTTTTAATTTTCTTCTTCCTAAGTAGTAATATTCGCTTCAAAGCACTGCTTCATGTCGGAGCAAAGCATTCCAGGCATTGCTTCCGCTTAAGCGGTCGCTTCAAATGCTCTAAAAACATAGGAAATAAATCTATAACAGTATACTAAATTTATGTTTTTACCTGCTGTTTTTAGGAGTCTAACAAGTAAGAAAAATAAAAGGATATAACTGGGACATCTCCTTGACAAAAAGAAAGAAAAAGAAACGGGGGTTTTATATTTAACTAAGTTCCAATAAGATACTTTCTCAAGAAATTCCAACATCACTCAGTTTTATAGAAAGCACGTTGAATTAATTTATAATAGAGAAACTTGGGTGCATTACATTCTCCTATAGTAACTTTATGCATAACCTTAAATAATAGGGACCATGTTTAGGAGAAGAAGTTTAAGGAAGAATTTTGCACAAAAGTTATTAAAAAAAATAAAATAGACAACCAATCACCCACCAAATTCTCAATAAGCTAACAACATACACCAGCTAACTAGTAGCGGATTCTACCACGTCCTTATAATCAACTCCAAAACAAAACAAAACAAAACGACTGATGAATTAAAACCTGACTAACTAAGAGGATAAAGAAGATTGCCTAATCACATTCAAACAAAAGACAAACTCAAATTATGTACTTATATCCTAAAAGAGAACTGCAGACAATTCTCAGGGATATGCAGATAGTCCCAATGCATCCTGCTGATTCCATGGATCTTCCACTGTAATCAGTAAGAGACATCGAAGCTCACAATCTAATCCACAGAGACAAGACAATGAAACATAATTACTACTAAAACCAAAGTGTTAGCACATGGTTCTGTGGGCATTGCACGCCTCACATGTGCTCTCAATCTCTATTTGCCAATCGCAAGTAAATTATTATAAAGTGCAAACTATACAATAATGTTCATTAATTAGCTTGGAAAGAATATAAACACATGCACATGGATTTAGATTATTAAAAAATACTAATAAAGAGGGATGAAATGGAAGGAGGACCCAGTGGCACAATGCTCTCATTATATAGTAGTATAAAGAGCCGGATGTTAAATTTTTCATGTCAAAATTAAAGATAAATGATAAAACTAATGAGAAACAAGAGGAAGATCTTAGCATGAAAGCAATAATCAGAAGACACAATGAAAGCAGTAAATTTCTTTTATCATAAATAACAGTGCATAGGATCAGTATGAAGTAACGGTGTTCAACATTAAAGAAAAATCACTATAAAAAATTGTAATTAGGGCATAAGGAGAGATGAATGTACTGAGTTTAGTGCAAATTAACCTTAAAGAAGCAGATGGTAGTGGAGTGAGCTATGGACTATACAACTACTGGACCCCTAGTTAATGTTCATACAGAAACTAATCTCCAAATGCTCAAAGAAGTACACGAGGGTATGAGACTATGGTGCATGTCTGCCACAAGGTGCATTCCCACTTCCAGCTGATCATGAGATAGAAGCAAAATTTTCCATGGCAATACAAAAGTTGTTGCTGGATCACCCTTCATCACTAAGGCCATCCTCTCCACCTTCTACACAACTAATGTGCCAATCTTTTCCTCATGACGATCACCTCCACATCAATCTTGGCACTACGATTGTAATGGAAAAAATCAGAGAATCAATAGAGGTATATGATTCAGAGTTTCAGCTGGGCTAACCGGCTAGGAATTAGAGGTTGTATCGAATTATAAATTCAAGATTCAAAATTTATTATTTGGTGTATTGTATCTAATAGGCAACTTAGGTTGAAATTTAAATATGGAACCTTGGGGCTGCTATAAGTTATAGATTTAGAGATCTGCTCACTGTTTGTGTATTCATAAACAGTCTGGTGACAGAACAAAGCTTATGAATGCTGTAAAAAATTCAAGCCAACAAAGAAAAGAAAATATGAACAGAAAGGAAGTCCTAAAAAGTAACAGAATGATATAAATGAGAGTGAGTACAATATATTTGACAAGAACATATACATTATGTATATCAGATTTATGTGGATGATATGGCTTTACAGTATAGAAGAAGTTACGCTGAATATAATAAAGAGGTAACAGAGTTGACTGGGAAAGGATTCAGGTCTTCTTAAAAGTCGGCATTTTTGGCGTACAGATTATTTAGCTTTTATTGCTTAGTCAAAATAAAGTGGAATTAACTGGGGAAAATATTTTTAAAGAATGAAGTAGCCATATTGTTCTGAACTAATTATATTGATTACTTAACTGAATAAAGTTCACGTCACACCCCCCCCCCCCCCCCTTCCGCCTCTTTCCCACCTCTTTCCTGCTTCTTACTATAAGATTTTGCATCTATCCATTCCTGTTTGTACTTCTTTGAAGTAAGTTTTTGTTTTGTCCTTTTCCATTCACTTGATTCTGGAACTTAACGGTCATGTGAGAGCATGGTCTACTCCAGGAATTGCATATTAAACCTTTAAATTCATCACTGAAAAAGAGGAAGAATTGTTATACGGAATGTATGATACAGATGGATAGTGGGAGGCTGTATCCAAATTACTAGCATCCGAGAATATGGAACACGAGGTATGGATCTAAAATTGCAAGCAGCTGAGAATTCTGGTAATATATATCAAGAAGAATGACATTCTATTTGTATAGTTAAGACTGAGCCATCAGCAGTCACCAATTTTCTTAAAGAAGAAAAGAAAAGAAAAGAAAATGATACACCTAATCTAGGATAAATGATCGTCTTGTGAAAGACATGTTTCAATATATAAACACAATTATGTGATAAACCATATTAAACATCTGAAGACTTTTCACTAGCATGGGCCTTGAAGAAAGATCAATGCTTGATAAGTGAACTTCATCACATCACTTGTTGTAAACTATAATCAAAAGAAATCCACGCATTTATTAACACAAACATAATGTACTGTTAATTTTTATTTCACCATCAACTTCGAATTAGTATGAGTCTTTTGTTAGTCAACAGCTGAAAGACCTGAGAGAGCATGGCATTACTTGGTTTTGATATTTTTTATCAGTGTAAAATGCTTCAACAGGAAATCACCTTCACCAATTAAGAGCAATACAAAGAAGATATTGACCTTAAAGATTACACTGCAGGCTACTGTGATGTTATTCGGAAAGTACCTGATGGAGCTGAAATAGGAAGAGCCACATTTCGGGACGAAGTTGAATCTTCTCGGAGCATTGCTGAGACACTTAGCTTTACAGGTTGTGCCTTTCCCACTTTTGCCTTTTGTGAATGCCTCCTGTTTTGATACCAGTTCCATACCTGTAACAACAACAATAACAAAGTTTTCACTAATAGTCAGAATAAATAAAAGGCTTTGTAAAAGCCTAGCCTTCTGGATATCTGTAACCCAAACAATTTAAACCTGTTTCGGCTGAACAATAGACTTCCCAATGCGTTCAGGTGAAGCACTTCAAGAGATGGAATTAGTTATAAGTATTGGGATAATCCCATAGATTACAAGTGTAAATTTCTGAAGTCTGCATACCTGAACTTGTTTGCAAGAGCACTGATAGTTTCACGAGTGGGAACTGAATTGTTTACCTCTTGCAAGCATGCCTCCATCTCCACTACCTTAAATTGAAGCTTCATTAGCTCACATTGTATATGGCAGAAGACATATTTAAGTAGTCAAAGACAACGAGAATTTCAGTTGCAGAATGGACTAAATATATATATTCCATGGTAAGCATTTAAGACATTAAAATTGTCTATGAAGAGAATCTATATTATATTGTGCATGGATGCTGTGGAAGACAAAAGATGGATAGAAGTTCTCCGGAATCTGGATAGAATAAACCCCAGAATTTATGTGAAATTAATGTCAAGCATGATGTTATGCGTTAGACTGTATGTGTGCTATATCGAATTGACACATCTGAAAAGCACAACAAAAACATGAGTGAATAGCCATGAAGCAATTATTAGTCCTAGCCTCCTTTTTTTTATATTAAACCTAACCAGTAACCACCATCACCAAAATAATTTATTCCAAATGTGTAGTTCCTGACATAGGAACAAGAACCCTGATGTATACAGTTATGATTTTGGCTGAATTAACAAACAATTCAAATCCTTGAAAGCTTGATAAATCCATATTTCACATTTCTCACGTCCTCCTAATATTCCATTACACGCCTTAACCATGAAAGAATTTTCTGTACTTCTTCCTATACCCACTGACTGGCTTTCCTATTTTTTTATGGCAGACCACTGTTGCTTCTGTAGTTAGAAAGAGGGTAGAATAATCAGTTGGAAAGGAAGAATTCCATCTGAATCGAGCAAAACAAAAACCAAAGAAGTTTCAAAATGCAAATTTGTGCATAATTATATACAAGACTTTTAAGAGGGAGGGAGTTGAGCTAGGCTACTTCTCCGAGTACTACTCTCAACTTTGATTCGTTATGAATGGACAACCCAAAATGAAAATCAACTCCATAGGATGTGATCTACATTATAATATTATAAACAAAGCAAATTTCAATCAAACAATTTTGACAAATTTTAGCCGTACATAATGCAACTGCAAAATTGTGTAATTTTAGACTATTTTTATTAAACATCGAATTTATGGTTGAAAGGTGCACATTTAAAGCATTGATAAATCATATATAAAAAAATTCCTACAAACTTTTTGCAATGTGGATCACATCCCGTGGAGTTAATTTTCATTCTGGTTGTCTATCCTTCAATCTGCCAAAAACAAAACTGATATATAGTAGTACTCCAAGAAGTAGCCAAATGAGGATACTCTCAATTGAAACGGGATAATCGAGTATTCGAAATAAAAACGGTCAGCAATATTAAACGCCATTAAAAATACTCGTAAATAAATGTCTAATCTTTTGGACGAGCTTCACCCCTCACCCTATCTGACCCATAAAGCCTTGTACCACCCTATTTGGCCCACACCCTCACCCTGTTTTAAATTTCCTCCGATATGACCGAAATTTCGTTTCGGCTAGCTTGCCGATACGAAATAACATATTTTATACTCTATATCGTTTTGGACCGAAATGTGTAGATTTCAGCCGAAATTGTCGAAATATGTGCCGAAATATTGTCGAAATTAGTGACATATTAGCGGAAATAGACACATATGTTATTGTGAATATATATAAAAATTTGTTGTACTTTTTGCATATATGTCTTTCAAAATAGGACCTTAAGCTAAGATAATATGAGAATTTCGTCTCGCTATTGTTTTTATATATGCAAAGTCAAGTAAGTTTATTAACTAGTACATTTTTTCTAATAAATACAAATTCAATTTAGTTATACTTATATTACATTCTCTTTTATATTGTTGTTAAATTCTGTGAACATTTACCGTAATTGACTTATGTCATTAGTTACATTATACAGTATTTTATTTGATAAATGACATGTAGGTCATATAACATCTTATTTAGTAACCAAAAAAAATATTTATTATAGGAAATAAACATCCGATATGATCACATTTCTCCGAGATCTCCTCCGATATCTCCGATCCGAAACGAAACACCTCTGAGACAAGTCCAAAATCCGAGATTTAAAACCATGCACCCTCATCAACTATGGCAATTCTTAGGCCCTGTTTGGATACAGTTTGACACGGAGGTCAAGTGGAGGTAACTTATCTACCATATCCAAACTTTGCTCCGTTTGAATCATATATTGGAGGTACGCTACCTCCATTTTTTTCACTTCAAAGTTAAGACAAAATGTAGGTTATGGTAGGTATCTAAGACATGTTCGAGTACAAATGTAGGATACCTATAGGTAATTTTTAAGTCAAGATAGAAAAATGCAACATGTAGGTTGCATACCTGTATCTCCATTTTTGCTTAAAAAATTAAATTGGTTGGATTGGAGTTTAGATATCTACCATAACCTACACTTTATATTAATACTTTATATTAATACTGAGGTAAAAGAAAAGGAGGGAAAGTACCTCCAAAATATTATCCAAACAGACGAAAGGTTAGATAACTATAGGTAGACAAGTCACCTTCACTAACCACCACCTGCCTCCACTAACCTTTCTATCCAAACAGGGCCCTAAACTCCAATCCAACCAAATTTAATTTTTAAGACAAAATGGAGACACATGTATACAACCTACAAAGGTTGCAAACCTCTACCTTTACTTAAAAATTTCGAGTAGATATTCTACCTTTGTATCCAAACAGGGTTACACAAAGATGGGTATTCCGCTTCAGTAAAAAAACAATTGAAAATCTGAGGATCCATCAGGTTCCCATTGATGGGCACCAACCACAATGTAAAATTTGAAACTTTCCATCAAAACCCATTACAGAACCAATCGAATTTCTCAAAAAATAGCTTCTTTTTCACACAGACAACCTTAATCCAACCTAGAGGGTAGCATTTACAATGAATTGAGAGAAAATAAAGAAACCCCAAAAATCCATTCTTTCTAGGGTTTGGAAAAGGTCGGAGCTTTGTACCTCGTTCTGGGTAAAGCGGAAAGCAGGGCCGCCGGTGCTCGAAGGTCGGCCCATGTCGACGTTCTGGGTTTGTGATTGTTGTTTCTGTAATCTTAATCTGAAAATTTCGGCTGCTTTCTTCTTCTATTCTTGTGTCGTTTCGGATTCTGAGGCCCACTGAAATCTGAATAATGAGATAACACAGATAAAATATTTTTGAATTGATTAGAGAGGATGAGCAGATCTGCAATCATTAACCAAAAATTTACAGGCAGTATGTACACTCTCTCCTTTCATTCCCATTTTCCGATCTCATTCATCATCGTGTACAACCAGATCGTATCTGTTAAGTTGTATATTACATATATCTTTTGATGAATGTATACTACATATATCAAAAAAGTTTTTTTGATGAATCGGATAGAGCCCTCTAGCCATCAAAACATATATATAAATCAATAAAAACAGTTAATTTACAGACAATAATCAATGGTTTTATAAGGAGTAAAACAGAAACAAGAATACACAAATAATACAAAAATGGCTGAATAGCACGCCAAGCGGAGGGTGCAAGATCAAAACGAAGCGCCACACCGAAAAAAAGGGACGGGGGCGGAGCCATCATCTGGGAAAAATCAAGCTTCTGATGGAGCCATCGAAACAACCCGAACCCAAAGGAAGATCAGGGCGACAGGAAAGCGCCAAGCGCCAGGAGGCCAAAACTCCCCACTCGAAAACCGCCAACTCCACTAGCAGTCCCTGGGAACTCTAGCGGCACAAAGGAGGCCAAAACAGACTGCCTAAACCACGGATGGCAAAGCAAATACAAGTCTCAACTGAGCACCAGGTGATGACCTGACACAGAAGCTGCATTCCGTGCAAGAATACGGGCACTCACTCGAATCTGTGAAGTATTATAAACTTTCTTATTGTATCTCCGCTTCACGGGGGGGTTACTACCATCACTGAAGGGGGCGAAGAAGTCGCAAGGTCAGAAGAACTAGCTTCGACGCGGAGAGATGGGATAAAGAAGCAACTTGGGGCCACTGACGAGGCTATAGGGACGACGCTAGTAATAAAGGAACGACGGGGGAGAGAAGAGTCATCCGTGACCGGGGGAGACTTAGGGGGGATAGAGTACAAGAAGGGTTTAATATCCATCAGGAGTTGATTGAGCCACACTTGAACTCCTAAATGTTGATACAAAGAAAATAAGCATCCCGGAAAATGAAACGAAACTTAGAACATTTGGGATAAGATGTCCCTAATGCACAAGGAGAATTAAAAATTTAGAGGGGACCTCAAAAGAAACAATAGTCTTGATTGAGTGCACTTGGGGGACCGAAGATCGGCAGTGCCGAGTGAGCCCCCTCGCACAACGAGACCAATAATGAGAGGAGAAGTATGATGAAAACAATCCAGGATATATACTTAAGTTCCAACTCAACGAAGGGGCTCCTAAGATAGATCGTGGATGAGCCTTGAAAGAAAACGAGCGAGGGAAGGATACGAGTTTCGGATAAACCTTACGATCCAACGATAGGTTAGCAATATTAGAAGGTCGAAGAGAAGCAAGAGAAACACAATCGGGAGAGAAGGAAGGAGTGAAGTTCTTAGCTGGCAGCGAATCAACAACTGAGGAGACGAGGTCCTTACCATTAACAATAATGAGATTACTAGCCAAGCAAGCGTGAAGCTTGCGTTTTAAGAGGGGATAATTAAGAAAGGCGAGGAGTTTGGCCGGAAGGGGATGGCCTCTGGGAAGACCCAGGAGTTTCTGAAGGGAGAAACATCGACTGCGAGAGTGACCAAGCTTATCACAGAAGAAGCACTTCAGTTTGTTAACACACTCACGTTTAAAATGCCCAGGAAGAAGGCATCTGAAGCAGACCGGATGAGGGTCAGACCAACGAGGTGAACGGGAGTTAGAGAAGATGGGAGAGCTTCGGAGATCATCTATGTCAACCAAACGATGGTGAGACGAGTCCCCCATCAAATCCAGAACTGAATCTAAACTGGGAGAACTAGCTACGGACTCAGAGAGAGCCAAGGTAGAAATCAGCCCTAGATAGGCTCAAATCTAAACTGGCACTGCCAAGAAGTATACAACACAGACCACAGAGTGTCAATCACACCCTTCAATAGAAAGAGAAAGAAAGAGGATGAACTAGATGTAGAGAGGAAGAACAGAACAATCAAACTTGCTCAAGTTCTAGCAGCTCGGCGCTGAGCAAACCACAGAATGTATTTATCCCCAAGGGGAACACAATACAGTAAAAAACAATCGGTCAAACTGGACAAAATCACAGCTTGGGGACCGATACCGCGCTCAAAAGATACAGCGGAGCACAAAACAACCCCAATCACTACTCCCAAAAATAATACTACTAGAAAAAGAAGTAAACTAAGAGCTCAGGCGAACTTACAGTGATCCGGCGAACTCACAGGCGAACTTACAGTGGACGACCTGAATGGCCGCGGGAGTGGGAGCGCGACTGTGGAAGAAAACTCACCGAAACAAGGAACTCCAGCGCGTGGGGCCGGGCGTCACCGAGGAAACAGGGTCGGGGCGACACAGTGAGCCAGGAAAGCCGGGGGGAGCGTCGCTGGCTGGGACCTCGCCGAGTAGGGGATCTCCGGCTATCTGATGGAGAACCGGAGACACCGGAGGGAGGCACGCAAAGGACCGCACCCTTGGAGGATCTTCGGAGAGTAGAAGAGAGAGACGCCGCCCCAAGGAGCCGACGGGGAGCTCGGTCCGAAACAAAGAGGGGGAGAAAACTGCTCGCCGAGGATCGGGAGGGTAGGGAAACGGGGGATATGGGTTTGAAGAGGAGGAAGAACTGAACAAAAATAAAGAAGGGAGGATGGGGGAAGGAAGTGAGGGGAGTCCGGATCTGGAGGTTGAAAGCCGGAGACGATGTACAGTAAAAAATCACAATTCAAATCGCCTCTTCCGTTTTGGTTTCTTTTTCATATATCAAAAAAGTTAGTAATATATAAGTGATGACAAATCTTTCAACTTGGTACGTAATTAGAGTTGATGCTACAAGCCTTTACAATTAGCATCAGTAAAAGGCTAAATATAAAAAAGTACATAAAGTTTTGGACCAGTTTAAAAAAAATACACAAAAGTTTTTTTTTCCTAAAAAAAGACACAATGTTTAATTTAAGAGTAATGCTTTAGCCACTACCAATTTCACTACCATTTCATTCACTACCTTAGGTGACATACTCCTATTGGAGAGTTCTCCCACCTACTCTATCATTCCCTACCTATTGGAGTGTACCACCTAAGGTAGTGAAGAAAAATGTAGTGAAATTGGTAGTGGCTCTAGCATTACTCTTAATTTAACTCCACTGGGTTAGTTAGGATTAGGGTTAGGGTTAGTTCGGGGGGGTTATTTAAACATCTGATTAGTTAAGTGATTTTTTTAAATACAAATAAAATATGAATGTGGTTTTTTTAAATTCAAATGAAAGATGAAAATAGTTTTTTTAAACCCTGCCCTAACCCAGTGGAGTTAAATTAAACATTGTGTTTTTTTAAATAAAAAAAAAATTGTGTACTTTTTTTAAACCGGCCCAAAATTTTATATACTTTTTTCATATTTAGCCTTAGTAAAACTATAATACAAAAGAGAATGAGATTATGACTTTTTTGATTTATTTGTTATTTTGTTTATTAGGTTTTCTTAATGCTAATTGGAGATCTTTTTTTTTTTAAGGAAAACTAATTGGAGCCTGTTTGGTTGGAGGGGAATGGAGGGAAGGGGAGGGGAGGAGAGAGATTTTTTTAAACATTTCTTGTTTGGTTCATTTTTTAGGAGGGGGGAGGGAAATGGAGGGGTGCAGCATCCCTCCTGAGTCAATTTTGGCTCCCCTCCAATATTGGAGGGATTTGAAGAGGAAAGAAATTGAGTCAAATTTTTGTATAGTGATTGGACTAAATTGACCTTTAGATCTAAATCCATTTAATCACTCCATTTTATATTAATAAAAAAAATTAAAATTTAAGGAAAAATAAAGAACTATCAGCAAGATACCAATTGCATTGAAGGTTCAGCAATGAAACAAAGATCAAGTGTGGATTAGAATTTTCAATGTAGGTCAAGCTGCTGCTTCTAAATACAAATTGAACTTCAATGGCATCTCATTCGTTACCTAATAGTTTCCTTAATTTTCTGACATGAATGTTGAACACATACGTACAAATTTATTTTTAATTTCGATATTTATTTGAGGATCAGTTGCAATATGGGAACTATAAGGGCCTCTTTTAGGATCAGTTGATTACTTTAAATTTTGTATCTTCCTTTCTTATTATAAATGACTATAGTGCTTTCCTCAACCAAGGGCATTTTTATAATAATCCAAATGAATGTCCTTGCGACTTACAGAATGAGTTTTGTTAGAGACACTTGATATTTTTTTGTGATTGAGTTTTGTTATAAAATGTAAAAGGGTATAAAAGTAATTTTATTATAAAATCCCTTAGCTCCCCTTATGAACCAAACAAGAAGATAATTATTTTCCCTCTCCTCCCCTCCCCTCCTTTGAACCAAACAGAGTCTTGATTAAAATCCCACACATCCCTTTCCCTCCCCTGCCCTCCCCTCCCCTCCATTAAAATCCCTCCCCTCCCCTCCTTTAAACCAAATAGTCCCTAAAGGGTGGATTGTTTGATAGTAAACTTACTATTGAAAATAATTTTTGAAGAAATAATATTGATCATAGTTTTGTTTTGGAGTAAAAAGGATTGGATTTGATTTTCCCGCTGTAATATTGTAGCACTTGCAAAAATGTTTTCTAAGCCAAAATGAGATGAAAAAGAGAGTGGGAACACTATTAATGGGCTATTAAATTGATGTCTCTCTACTCTCTCTTCACATTATCCAATAAAATAACTCAACTTACTCCTCTACAATTATTTTTTTACTACTTTTTTTTAAAAAAATTCTCTCCTTTCTATCCTACACTGCAGTAAAGCTATATCCAAACAAACTATTTTTTTAGAACTCATTTTTAAATATTTATTTTCTAAATATTAATCTCATAGGTTGGAGACATTTTACAATTAATCAAATCACCCCTAACTATTACTAGTCCAAACTAACTACTTTTTTAGAACTCATTTCTGAATATTAATCTTATATGTTGGATATTTTTACTATATTCCACTAACTATTCCTAAATTTGATGAGAATCAGTAAAATAATACGTTTTGCAATTAAATACTCCATTTGATCTAAAATATATGTCAATATAGATTTCTACATTCTTATCAAAATATTATCAATATTTTTGTAAAATACTCAATTAACATATTCCTCTTAATTAAAATATGTTAAATGAGGTATCTATAGTAAAAAAGTTCAACCAGTGCCCTCCTCTACAATTTGTCTACATGTAGAATGAGCAGTTATTGCTAATGTGCGAAGTTGGTAGTCTAATAAGTATATTAAATTTAATAAAACTCCCTCAACTATCTTATTTTTTCTTTGAAATACCCCTCAACTCTCAAATTCTTTTACAAGCCCCCTAAACCTAGTTTCTCATATTCTCAAAAAAAAAAAAAACAAAAAAAAAACAAAAAAAACAAAAAAACTAAATGTTCGTATTGATGAACTCACCTCCATAGCATCCAAACTTATCATTCTTATTATGCACAACCATATATTTGTTATGATTTCTTGAGGATCTTATTGAGTTATTCGATGTAATCAGCAGAAACCACGAAGCACATATGTGATCATACCAAACACACCAAAGCACACACAAGTTTGTTACGGTTGGAGCTTTCGGCTTAATCAGGGGGAGAAGAAATCTGAGATGTTATTCAACTAGAAAAGATACAAGAATATTACAATTTTCACAATAACCACCTCTCGAGTCTTACGAGCAAGTACTAGTTGTTTACAATTGGACAACCTATCAAAATCCACCTTCAATGAAGTATTCTCTCTCTTGGCTCTCAATGGATGCCAATAACAACAATATATAAAGATCTAAAGAAACCCTGGTTTGATATCTTGTTACAATAGCCGGTAGATGTTATTGAAGATATAACCCTACGATAAGAGTCACACGTGTAATACTCAATCTCTTTGCACTGGTGGCCACAGACCTTACCCTACATGCACCTTCTCTGTCATTCGAAGTACAATCCACCTCCAAGTAACTCACAAAAGTTAACGCCGATTTCTGACTCTCCTTCCTAAGTACATCCTCCTCCAAACCCTTGAACATACATGCTATAAAAAACTTCTCCTTGGTAAATTTCTCTTATAGCACGGTTATCATGTTTGATGGATTTGGTGGTGAATATATCGAGTTGAAAACCCTCAGTTCAGATAACTCCATATTGAACTCCACTATATGATCTGGAAGAGTGATACTTTCCTTCATTGAAAAATCCCACAACTTTCCTTTCTGGTGCATCCGACCTTGTAATGACGACCTCGAGTTGTCAGTTCTGAATCTTGCCTAAAGACTCGCAGCGCTTCTCCTATACCTGACTTCGCTCGTCAATGACATACGAATTAAACCCAAGGAATCTGAATAAATTTTCTTCTGCTTTATGCCGGCTGGTCTCCCTTTATCTCTTTCTAGGACTAGATCCAAGTCATATTGAACTGATGCTTCATGCATGTCTTACTTCAAGAGATCAAAGTTGATATTGCCTTTGAACCGCCTGATCTTCGTGATCTGATCTGCCATATTCTCCAATGAACTCGAATAATCCCTTGAACTGGAAGTTCTGATACCAATTGTTAGGATTTCTTGAGGATCTCGTTGAGTTATTCGATGCAATCAACAACAAAAAAAATCAAGCACATATGAGATCATGCCAAACACACCAAAGCATACACAAGTTTATCCCAGTTGGGGCTTTTTCCTTAATCCGGGGGAGAAGAAACTCGAGATGTTATTCAACTAGAGATAATACAAGAATATTATAATTCTCACTATGACCATCTCTCAAGCCTCATCAGCAAGTACTAGTTGTTTACAATTGGAAAACCTATCAAACTCTGCCTTCAATGAAGTACCATCTCTCTTAGCTCTCAATGGAGGTCAATAACAACAACATATAGAGATCTAGAGAAACCTTAGTTTGAAATCTTGTTACAATAGTCGTTAGAGGTTACTAAAGAGATACCTTACGATAGGAGCCACACGATCTAACTTGAAGAGTAAGTTGGGCTTCTCGCGAATCAGCCACATCCGAGCCCAGAACTCATCAGCGCCGCGGACGATCGACCGTCCAACAAGACCGGTTGACTGTCCTCCTTGCGGGAAGATCGCAACCTGCTACTATTGCTGCTGCTGACTGTTTCCTTCTCGCTTCCACTCCATCTACAATTATCTCGATCCCTCCATCGTCTCATTGTCTTTATATCCAACACAGTATGCAAGACATAAATCCAACAATATTCATATTGCCAAGCACTTGTAGTGCAAGCGGCAGAGTTTCTCACTTTAAAGTGAGATGTCATATGTTCGATGCTGGTCTTATACATAATTAACTTGGGTGGAAATTTATCACTCCCCAATAAAGGCGGCTACGATCAAATTTCAAAACCATACATTCATACTCAAATCTCATATATAACATTAATCACACACACACAGAGATATTCTTCTCATGATTATCATGTTAAATTTGCATACACTTGTTATTTTGCATCAAGGCATGTTTACTCTAGATGTAGAATTATAGGCTCGATGTGAACGAGATTAAAATATAAATATATTACAAGTCTATTAAGGCACACACAGTATAAAGCTCTTATTAATGGGTCAGTCGAGGAATTGATCAAACCTAGATGCATTGAGGTGGATGCGGCCTTGCCTAAATGAGCCTTCCAAATGTGAGAACCTAGCATGTGTGATAGGTAGCCCCTTGTAAGAGATTCAATGTGGTAATAACAAGCAGATTGGGTGGTAAGAGAGCAAACACTTAATATTTTATAAGAGTTTTATACTCCATTTTCAATCCCTAAGGTGAAGTGACCATGGGTAGTAGTTTAGGATGAGCATATTAAGCTCTTAATAAGCCAGGTTAAGGATGAGTCTATGTAGCTCTTAATATGACCCGAGTGGGATGAGCCCATATTTTATTTATTTTCCATAAATTCCACATTTTAATGACTTGCTCACACACTGACACACATATTTTCATTACTTGTTCCCACTTAGAGGGTAGGGAGCTAGCAAGGGTTAGCCTCCTCGTGTCTATCTTCCGACGTGGTAGTATTACTATTACCACTTCTTTTTTTAATACTATTTTATTGCATGTATAGTAGCTACTACATCACTTTTTTTGTAGACTTTTCTCACTCTTTTCTTCGGTAGGAAGACATCGTCTGCATGATTGGTCAAAACACGAGGAGTCAACGAAGTGGCACCTAGGAAAGCCTCCAAACGTCATATCATACCCATCTTTTCTTTTTTGTTAGGCACTTTTCTCAACTTTGGTAATATGGCGATCACGATCACTTGATTATAGGTTTGGTGGTGTCGACTAACGTTGCAATATCCTTAAAAGGTGGTGAGATTAGATTTAATATATGGACTCATAGAAATTATTAATGAGCTTATATTAATTGGTGGATTGAATATGAGCTTGTACATTGGGCTTAGTTTGGATATAAAAATAGGTGAAGTGAAGGTTGGATGGAAGTGTATGAACTTTTCCCGCATTGAAATGGTGAGTGAGTTGATGGTCCTTGTATAATAAAATCAATGAACACAAGTTGTTTTCCATATAGCTAGATTTTTGGGTAAGGCTTTAGCCTTGTGGCGGAGCCCTGGAAAATACCAGTCATGACTACAGGATTAACTCAGGGTTACTGGTCCAGTAGGTCAGCAAATCCGGAGCATGACAAGTGGTATCAGAGCCAAATTTCGACCCCGATTGTGAGGCCACGTGGGTGTAAACACTGATATGGCCATGAACAGTAAGCTAGTAGAAAGACAATGGTAGTACCCGGGTGGGATCAAGGTGGTGACATCCATGTGGACCACATCGGCTAGAAAGGATGTCATGAGTTGGATATGGGTCAAAGCTTAGTGAGGACGTTAAGCCCATAGGGAGAGGTGATTGTAATATATAGGGATACTTTAGGATACGAATTTATCCAATTCGATCATGATCCGAATTCGAAATTTATTGCGAATTCAGATATTAAAAATCCATATCCGTTCGGATCCGGATCCAGATACAAATCGCAAAACTATATTTTTTAAGGATCCAGATATGGATTCAGATATGTCCAAAATATTCGAATCGGATACAAATATTCGAATCGGGAAAACCAAATCCAAACATTTTTATTCCAAAACAAAACTATGAACAATATTCTTTCTTCATAAATTATTTTCAATGAGTGTCAAACGACCACCCTTTAGTTAAGTCAAGATCTGTAATTAGCATTAAGAAAACCTAATGAACAAAATAACAAATAAATAAAATGTTATAATCGCATTCTCTTTTGTATTATAGTTTTACTAATGCTAATTGTAAAGGCTTGTAGCATCAACTCTAATTACGCACCAAGTTGAAAGATTTGTCATCACATATATATTACTAACTTTTTTGATATGTGTAATATACATCTTAACAGATACGATCTGGTTGTACACGATGATAAATGAGATCGGAAAATGGGAATGAAAGGAGAGAGTACATACTTCCTGTAAATTCTTGGTTAATGATTGCAGATCTGCTCATCCTCTCTAATCAATTCAAAAATATTTCATCTGTGTTCTCTCGTTATTCTGATCTCAGGCCCAAAAAAAACCAAGGAAAAAAAAAAAACAATCCTCACCTCTCCCCACCTCTCAGTATTAGTTGAAACTTTTACACAAACGAGAAATACATATTTTGATGCTAAATTAATGGAGAAGTAGCTATCCTCACTCTCATTAGAGTACCACATAAGGTTGTTTAAAATTGATAGTATATAGCATTATTGGAAAACTAGTAATTTACACGTACGATGTACGTTTTAATAAATTTATAATTTTTTTAAAGTAAAAACTTAGACGGCAGGGCGAGGAAAGGATGCGTGGGTTTTGAGAAAAAGGGAGAGAAACAGTCGTCTTGTTTTCTGAGAGAGGGGGAGTTTGTATGGGTAGTTTATGTGTTTGATGGGTTTATATAAAGGATATTGGTTGTACGTGCGTTCAACTGGTTGGTAGATTGACAAATTACACTAAGGCCTTCTCCCATTATAGTAGATAGTAGAAGAGATAAAATAACTCAACTTACTCCTCTACAATTATTTTTTTACTATTTTTTTTTAAAAAAATCTCTCATTTCTATCCTATACTACAGTAAAGTTATATCCAAACAAACTATTTTTTTAGAATTCATTTTCAAATATTTATTTTCCAAATATTAATCTCATAGGTTGAATACATTTTACAACCAATCAAATCACCCCTAACTAACTAGTCCAAACTAACTACTTTTTTAGAACTCATTTCTGAATATTAATCTTATACGTTGGATATTTTTACTATATTCCACTAACTATTCCTAGATTTGATGAGAAACAGTGAAATAATTCGTTTTGCAATTAAATACTCCATTTGATCTAAAATATATGTCAATATAGATTTCTACATTCTTATCAAAATATTATCTATATTTTTGTAACATACTCAATTAACATTCCTCTTAATTAAAATATGTTAAATGAGGTATCTATAGTAAAAAAGTTCAACTAGTGCCCTCCTCTACAATTTGTCTAAATGAAGAAAGAGCAGTTATTACTGAAGTGCGAAGTTGGTAGTCTAATAAGTATATTTTTTTTTCGATAACGCGGATAGAATCGTTAGATTCCAGTCAACAATATATTAATAAGAAAATATTACAAAGAAAAATACAATTTTATTAGAAGTAAAACAAAACACAGACAACAATAGAGCAAAACAAACAGCGACACTAGCAATGGAGAATGTTGCTAGGAAATGCAACAGTACAAATACAGAAGTACTAAACTAGCAGCAACTAAACCAGCGCGTTGGACCCGGCCGAAGAACAAACACCAAACGACCGCCAGATAGCACAATCGTGCCTAGCGATCGCCAACCAAATGAGCAGCACCCCTGCCCCTGAAGCATGACCAGGGATCGAGTACCGCCAAGGAGGGGGAGGCAGACGGCAGCATGAAGGAGAGAGCCGAAATCACCCTCCGATACTGAGCAGCATAGACAAAACCTCCTATGATATGTACCGCAACACCCAACAAAATACAATAGATGGTGCACTATGACAAGGAAACACTGCGCGGACACAGAGCTGGGGATAAACCCGAGAGCGCTAGAGAGAGAGGATAAGAACACTAGGGGAGAACAAATGGCTCTTAAGAGTCAGCGGGAACCACCCGACTCAAAATATCAATGCACACCGAAGACAGAGAAACAAAAAGAAAAGCCAAAATACAGGAAGAGGCTAGCGAAAAGATGCTCTGGATGGGAAAACCCCCAGGGCCACCTAAAAACCCCGCGAACACCTGAAAACACCAAACAGAACCGAAACAAACACCTAAAGCAATCAGACCACCTTAATGAAGAACATCACCACAACCAAGGTCAACCAAATGAGCACTACCAAGCCAGAGCATCAAGAGAGAAAACACACTAGACAGCCCGAAAACTCAACAATCAAGAGGACAAACCAATGAAGACCAAAATCGTCGATCACTATTGGACACCCAAACGGGGATGGAGACCTCGCTCCGAAACGGGATGCGCATCCACAAAAATAGGAAAAAGAACAGTTACCTCGAAACTCAAGTGACCACCCATAGACTAGGTGAAACCTCATGGCTGAACTAAAGCGGAGAGGTGTAAGGGCCAGCAGTCACCCCTAGCCTATATGGCCGACCAAGAAAAAAAAAATACTGGAAAACAAACCAAACCAGTAACAAAACAGTCCCCGAAGAGCCACACCACTACATGCAAGAACATAAAAAAAATACACAGATAGAGCCACAACCAGGGATAACCTATGTAAGCAACAACCAGGGATAACCTATGACAGCCAGAGAGCCTAGAAGCACAAGGACGAGGACTAAGGCCTCAAGCAAAACAAAGCTAACACCAGAACAAAGAGAGGGCCCGAGCCAAACAAAACGTTGTGGCAGCATAGCCCAAAAGATAGTCAAAAAAGCCTCCTAAGATGGAGGAGAGGAAGGGAGCCTGTACTTCAGATCTGCAAAGAAAAAGGGGAAAAGGAACAATGTTAGATCAGGCAAAAGTTAAAAGGCATAAGAGAAGTTAGAACAAAAACAAAAGATCACGTCTTCCAGGAGATCCAAGTGCAAATTAGCTATTTTATCACGCGATAAATTGGAAAACCAGAATTTAGCGAAGAAAATAAAATCATCAATGATAGAATCAATCGAGGATGAGTTGAGCTTGAAAATACGATTGTTCCTTTCCGCCCAAATAACCCAAATGATGGCCGAAATCGAAAGGATCCAGGATTTACGAAACTCTTTCTTAATCGACTGAGACATCCAACAAGAAGAAAAAGTGTTGGGGATCAAAGGAGCTTGCCAAGCTAGAACGGTAATCAACCACAAAGGTTGGATAAAGCTGCACCGGAGAAAAAGATGATCTGCATCCTCATACTCCGTAGAACACAATGAACAAAGTTGGCCTAAAGCCAATTTCATTTTGATTAGTTTCTCAACAGTTAGAAGTTTGTTGTTAAAAGCAAGCCAAGTGAGAATTTTTGATTTGAGAGGAGCACAATTACTTCATAAAGGTTTAGCTAGCTGGGAGAGGGTTCCTCCGAAGTTAAGGAAGTTGTAGAAAGATTTAACCGAATAAAGACCCGAGTTGGTCCAACGCCAAATAAAATTGTCAGAGGGATGCCAGGAGTAACAGTTGAGGTTTTTGAAAAGCTCATGAAGCTCAAGCTCCAGTGAAGGAGGCAACGCACTAATGAACTGTAAAGACCAGAACTTTTGGTTATTGAGGATAGCCACAGAATCTGCCACCGTGGCGGAGGGGTTGAGAGTCAATTAGTAGAGGGGAGGGAATGCCACGGCCAGCTTAATATTACCGATCCATAAATCGTCCCAGAACTTGGTCTTAGAGCCATCGGCACAAGTGTGGTAAATGCCACAGCAGAACGGGCTGGTAGCTTTCCATACCCCTTTCCAAAAAGGGGAGGCCTTTCGAGAAAGTGAGGGGGAAATTTTCCATATCTTACGCCGAGAAAAGCATTTGAGGGTGACGAGACGAGCCCAGGGCAAGTCATCCTTAGTCAGAATTCTCCATAACCATTTACCCAGGAAAGCTAAATTTTGGTGCCTAAGATTGAGAACCCCTAAGCCACCCGCTGCCTTGGAGGTACTTATCCTCTTCCAACTGTAGAGGTGGGTACCAGCTTTATAAAAGTCATTGTCAGACCAGAAGAAATTACTTTTGATTTGGTCAATCCTCTTGATCACCCAAGCTGGGACGTAGAAGAAAGACATCATATATAAGGGAATAGAGGAGAGGACGGAGTTGACCAGAACAAGTCTGCCTCCACGAGAGAGGTGCTTGCCGGACAAAGGTTAAGTCTCGATTCCACTTTTTCAATCATAGGCATCCAATCAGATTTATGAAGCTTCCCCCAGCACAAGGGAATTCCAAGGTATTGTATGGGGAAAGCGGCAGAGGCGCAATTAAAAAAATTTGCAATTTCCACCTGCCAGTTGGGAGACCCTCCCAGCCATATGATTGAAGATTTTTGAAAGTTAATGGCTAACTCGGAGGCGCTCTAAAAAATATAGAGCAGAAGCTTCAGATTGCGTAAAGTGCTCCCACTCAATTTGGTAAAGATGATAGTGTCATCGGCGTATTGGAGGTTCAGCACTCCCCGAACTATGAGAACCCCCAAGGCCTTCGATGACACCCGCATCCTAAGCGTTGCGGAGCAATTTACTGAACACATCGGTGACAAGAGAAAATAAGAGGAATGAAATGGGGTCACCCTGGCAAAGGCCGCACTTACACTTGAATTTGCGACCTTTTGCGCCATTAATGATAATGGGTGAGGTACCAGTGAACAAGCTGGATTTAATCCAGGTGATCTATTTTGGTCCAGAACCATGATGAAGTAGGATATCGAAAAGGAAATCCCAACTAACACTGTCATAAGCTTTTTGAAAGTCTAATTTTAACAGAATACCCTCAGAATTGGATCTGTGGCATTTAAAAATAACTTCTTGGGCCGAAGCCACACTATCTAGGATGAAGCGATCTTTAATAAAACCCGATTGAGCAGGGTCGATCAGGGGCGAAATAATAGTGCTGAGGCAGTTAGAAAGAACTTTTATTATGATCTTGAAGGTAGTATTGATGAGGCTAATCGGCCTAAAGTTGGCTATGGAGTTAGCATCCAGAACCTTGGGAATGAGAACTATGTGAGCGTAATTAATACGGTCAAAAGAGAATGACCCTTGGTGAAGATCAGCGAACTTTTTGAACAGATCATCTTTGAGACAATCCCAAAATCTTTGGAAGAAAAAGGTAGGAAAACCATCCAGACCAGGGGCAGAATCACCTTTTAAGGTGAAGACCGTGAGTTTAATCTCATCCAGAGAGAAGGGGGCTTCCAGACTGGAAAGGTCATGAGATTGCTGGCCATATAATTGACACCAGTCCAGCTGGAAAGCTCGATGTTTGGGAGATCCCAGCAGATCTCTAAAGAAACGAAGGAATGTGGCGTAGATATCAGAATCAGATGAAAATTCATATCCATCGTCGACAATAGAGGTGATGCGGTTGCAACGCTGTCGATGCAATGCGAAATTGTGGGAAAAGGCGGTGTTGCCATCACCCTCTTTAAGCCAACGAAACTTCGCTCGCTGGGCCCATTTAATGTGTTCGTTGTGGAGAATGGAAGCGTACTCGCTCTTACAAGCAACATGTTCCGAACGAAGGGATTCCGAAATTGGGCCTTGCTCCTCAAGTCTATCAATCGATTCAATGGAAGAGAGCAGAACATTTTTAAGGAAATTTGCATTAACAAACCTCTCTTTGCTCCATATTTTACAACCGTATTTGATAGCATGAAGCTTGAGAAGCAGACGACCAAGTTTGGAAGATCCCGTGATGGAGGCGAGACATTCAATAATGAGATTGACGAAGATTTGATCTTGTAACTAGAATTTTTCAAAATGGAATTTGAAAGATCTGGCGAAATTGAAGTTAGAATTCATGGCGATAGGCACATGGTCCGAGGATGGATTGGGCTAGGCCTTGACAAGAGAATTGTGGAAATTTTTGATCCACTCAAAAGAGACGAGAAAATGATTGAGCTTAGCCATAGTAAGTGGGGACCTCATATTGGACCAAGTAAATGTTCTACCATTGAGTGGTAAGTCAGACAGATGCAGAGCGCGGATACAAGTGTTAAAACGGGAGGAATATAAGGGGTCGCCGCAATACCCGATCTTTCAAAGGCAAATCTGATGAAGTTAAAATCACCATAGAAGAAACAGAAGCCATGAATGAAATTATGACAGAAATAAAATTCGTGCCGAAATTCATCGTGCCTATCCGATGTGGATGGTCCGTAAACCAAAACCACCGTTATATCATGATTGAATTCGGCCCCAAACAATAAGAAAGAAAGATAATCTATGAGTTGAAATGAGGGAGAAACTGGATCCTTTAAAACCTAAGAGGATACCTCCCCTTGAACCGACTGCGTCGAGAGAGATCCAATTAGAGATTAAAGATCCACCAATGGCTCTTAAGATGGAGAGAGAGGGGGATTCAAGTTTAGAATCTTGAATGAAGATCAAATCGCAATAGAAGGAAGAAATCAACTGAAAAACGGCTTGTTGCTTGGTCAGACACCGTAGACCCCGAATATTCCATGAGATGCTAATCATAATGAAAATTAGCCTCACAAGATCTAGAAAATTCGAGTCGACGGATTGACTCAAAATCCAACAAGTTATCCAATGAGACTATGAAGCCCATATTCTTAGAAAGGCGATGCATATCTAAGTTAGACAGGGTGTCAAAGTGCACCTGATAGATGGAGCCTAGGTGATTCTGCCCTGATGAAGTAGACGAGGGAAGGGGGATATCCATGTTGCGGAGCTGAGCCACAAGAGAAAGGGTAGAATCAGTCATCGCCGCTCTACGCGCCTTAATCCGGGCGCTAGAGCGAATGATGAGAAGGAAGGTTTATTTTAACACTCAGACTGTTGTCCCCCAGATTGGACAATAATCGGTGAGTGAAGCGCTGCCTCTAAAGTTAAGGGCAAAAGATTAGGGAGTAAGGTCACCCGATCACTAGATACTGGTTGGGGGGACGAAGATAGATAAGAAAGAGGGGCATGGGAGTTAGAATTGTCGATAGAAAGGTTGGGCTGATTACAATGTCGGGGGTCAATGGAACCCACCCCTAAAGTTGCCAGAGCCCCAAAAATGGGAGTGAAAATGATAATAAATATCAAGATGGTATGCAAGGGAGTAACCAGTAAAGAAGGAAACATAGGGGCCCAAACGAAAAGAGAACCAGCATTTAACAGAACAAAAGTTAGAAGAACTTAACTTAATAAAAACTGCGAGAAAGGTAAAATTTACCTGATCAAGTGAAGAGGAGGGAACCAAATCAGTAGTTTCTTCGTCTAATAGATCATCTTGATCAGTCCAAGCATCAACTTTCGGAGAGGGAGCTTTAAGGGAAACCGAGTTATATTTGGATCCGGAAGAGGGAGTGTCGTGCACCGCCAACTTGTAATGGTCCCAATCGGAGGAGAAGGACGGGTTAACATCCCAAGCGGGCCACTTCTCGGCAGACTCAATCATTTTGGGCAGCGATGGCACGGCGGAAAGGGGAGCCAAAGTGGCGGGAGCCACCGAACTGTGTAAATTAGACGAAGAGTGCACGAGGAGTTTAGGAGGGAGCTCACTGGTGCCAGATTGAGAGGAAGGATGGTTCTGCTCCGAGGCAATTTCCGGGTTGAACCAAACTAAGTTGGGTGCTTTATAAGAAGAAATTTTGCGGATGGATGGCGGATTAACAGCCCTACACTGGAAAGGGAAGTGTTTTTTCGCTGGATTTTTGTGTGAAGCCTTCCATTTGGACAAAGGAATAGATGGCTGGGAGGAGACTCCAACAGAGAAGGTTTTGGGGAGAGTGGAGTTAACCGCCGGTGGATAAGACGCTCCAATGAGCAACTTAGCAGGAGTAGAAACATCCTTAGAACAAACTTGGTAATTGACCGAAATGGGAAAGATCGACTTATTGTCTCTCAAAGAAAAGGTCACAATTTTGTCACTCACCGAAGGGCAGAAGAACTCTGCCTCCATCTGGAGGGAGCCAGAAGCTAGCATAGAAGTAGAGGAGATGCGAATCAACTCATCCACGCATTTAGTCAAATCTGCGACGACTCGGTGAGAGTCACGGAAAGGGGGCAGACCTAAGAGAGTCGCTTTGACAGGGGAATGGATCGGTGCCGGGGGAGGAATCCCTAAATTCACCCATTTGCGGACCGTGATCTTGATCGAACCGATAGCAAGAGAGTTTAAAGCACAAATATCTTCCAGAATCTTAATGGAGGGGCAATTGATAACCACCTCACCGTCAGAGCAAATATTAATATCCCAAACCCAATCATGCACATTACAAGAATTGCGGAGAAACGAGTCTAATGTAAAGTTGGGAACCGAACCTCCGCTGAAAGAGACGGTGCCATAGCACTCAAAGAATTTCATTTTATCAGTGAGTTCAGCTGAGGGGATGAAAACAACAGTATCTTGAGGCTTAGAAAGCACGGAAGAAGGCTGAGAAGGCACGGGGAGAACAGTTAAAAGATCCACATCGGAGATACGCTGAGAGACTGGTGGTGTAAGGAGAAGAGGTTGGGACGATGCCGATTTAGCTCACTTAGACTTGTGAGATTGGATCCCCTGAAGCTTAGATTGAAGGGATGTGAAGTCGAGCACGACCAGCACTTGGTTGGCGATGGGCACCCCAGGGACAGACCTAAAATTTGTTGAAGGGAGAGGCAGCGGTTACGCGTGTGGCCAGCTTTCAGACAGAACAAGCACTTCATGTTGGCGGTGCAGAAAGGTTTAATGTACCCCGGTTGAAGACAGCGGTAGCACACAAGGGAACGCGAAGGAGCGTAAGAAGACGAAATTTTAGTAAGAGACCTAGATAAGGAACTGAAAGGGCGGGAAGAGGAAGAGGCGGAGCGCCCTAGAAGCTTCCGCAAAGTGGACCTGTCAGTCGGTAGGCGTAATGGGCCCGGGGGAGGGTAATACTGAGTTGGTTTTTTTTTACCACTTCTACCTAAGACGAGCCCATAGCGGCCCAAGCTCAACACCCAACGGGAAAAAAGCATTGACAAGAAGGCCCACAATGCAAACACACACTGTAGCGATCAGTGCAACCGAACTACACAGAAAATGATGTAAAACCCCAACAAAAGGAAGAACTTGGGAGATCAGATCGATCTAATCCCAAATGGAAACGGAGAAGAAAAGAACAATAAGGGGGGGTCAAGATAGACCAGAAGAACCAAATAAACAACCGCCTTACAAAGAGGCCGAGCTCAAAACAAGCACAATCAGAGCTAAACGTAACACCACAAAAAAAAGAACATGGTAAGGAGAAAACAAGGGGGAAAAATGGGGAGGAAGGAGATCCAGAGTGATCTCAACCAAAAGAAAGAAGGAACAAGCATAAAACGAAGAACAAAAGAACGAAACAGAAATTTTGATAAGCAAAACTTACAGTGATAGGCTAGCAATGCGAACCAGGCAGCAACCACGGTCGAAACGAGCCAGCGGAAGGGGGGCCGGAAGATTAGCAAGGGAACGCGCTCCGCCAGTGCCAATCTCTGAAGCTGAAAGAGACGAGCTCGAGGGACGTGGAGGATAGGCTCCCAGAAGAGGAGGAGAGTGGGGAGAAGAAGGAGCGGACTCAACATTTGGAAGCAACGCGCTCCGAAAGATGGAGACTCTGAATCTGTGAGGACGGACTCAAAGTGCCTGGAAAACAGGAGCTAGGGATAGGGGGAGAAAAAGGGCGAAAATCAAGGCCCAGGCGACAGAAGGGAAAGAGGAGATGGGTCGGAAGGGAAAGGAGAGCACAACAACTTTAATGAAAGACGCTGGCGAGAGGGAAAACAAGGCGACGGGATCTGGGGGGAGAAGACGAAGACTTGAGGGAGAATTTTGAATTAAACTGGCTAGTTGGAGCTGTCTAATAAGTATATTAAATTTAATAAAACTCCCTCAACTATCTTATTTTTTCTTTGAAATACCCCTCAGCTCTCAAATCCTTTTAGAAGCCCCCTAAACCTAGTTTCCCATATTCTTTAAACCCCCCCCCCCCCCCCTAAATGTTCGTATTGATGAACTCACCTCCATAGCATCCAAAATTATCATTCTTGTTATGCACAACCATATATTTGTTAGGATTTCTTGAGGATTTTATTGAGTTATTCGATATAATCAGCATAAACCACCAAACACATATAAGATCATACCAAACACACCAAAGCACGCACAACTTTGTTACGGTTGAGGCTTTTGCCTTAATCCGAGGGACAAGAAATCTGAGATATTATTCAACTAGAAAAGATACAAGAATATTACAATTCTCACAACAACCACCTCTCAAGTCTTACGAGCAAGTATTAGTTGTTTACAATTGGAGAGCCTATCAAAATCCGCCTTCAATAAAGTACTCTCTCTCTTGGCTCTCAATGGATGCTAATAACAATAATATATAAAGATCTAAAGAAACCCTAGTTTGATATTTTGTTACAATTGCTGGTAGATGTTAATGAAGATATAACCCTACAACAAGAGTCATACGTGTAATACTCATTCCCTTTGCACTGGTGGCCACAGACCTTACCCTACATACACCTTCTCTTTCATTCGAAGTACAATCCACTTCCAAGTAACTCACAAAAATTGAAGCCGATTTCTGACTCTCCTTCCTAAGTGAATCCTCCTCCAAACCCTTGAACATACATGCTATAAAAAACTTTTCCTTAATAGATTTCTCTTATAGCACGGTTATCATGTTTGATGGATTTGGTGGTGAATATATCGAGTTGAAAACCCTCAGTTCAGATAACTCCATACTGAAATCCACTATATGATCTAGAAGAGTGATACTTTCCTTCATTGAAAAATCCCACAACTTTCCTTTCTGGTGCATCCGACCTTGTAATGACGACCTCGAGCTGTCAGTTCTGAATCTTGCCCAAAGACTCGCAGCGCTTCTTCTATACCTAACTTTGCTCATCAATGACATGCGAATTAAACCCAATGTAATACCCCGTATTTCTGAAATATATATATATATATATATATATATATATATATATATATATATATATATATATATATATATATATATATATATATATATATATATATATATATATATATATATATATATATAATGACGACCTCGAGCTGTCAGTTCTGAATCTTGCCCAAAGACTCGCAGCGCTTCTTTTATACCTAACTTTGCTCATCAATGACATACGAATTAAACCCAATGTAATACCCCGTATTTCTGAAATATATATATATATATATAGGCGGATGATTTGAATATATGTGAAAGGATTTGAAATAAAAAGGGGGTCCCACGGGATTTAAGCAACACGTTGCGTGTTGGTTTGGTTAATGTGATGATGACGTCATCAAATGTGGGCCTCAGGATTAATTTCGAAATGTATCTGTGAGATTTGAATTGATTTCAGGAGTTAGATATGGTCTTTGAATTTGATGGTGACGTGGCACTTTGAAGTGCTCACGGGATTTGTAAAGATATTTTTGAATAATAGTCCCATATCGGGAATATACAAAAATAATTTGAGTATAAATAAAATTGCCTATGATCAAGAGTCACCTAATTGGTTAACCACCTTTTGAGAGGCAGCCTGTGGTGAGCAGTTGTACTACATAGTATATAAAATATCTTAAAAATAATAAAAATTGTATGAGTATTGGGGCGGAGCGTTACAAATGGTATCAGAGCCGACTTTCGACACCGGATGTGGAAGAGGGCCTCAGTATGATCTGCGGTGTGAGACAGTCCCCGGAATTATCGAGGTGTGAGTGAAATAGTCTCCGGAATTACCTGCATTGTGGGACTAGTCTCCGGAATTATCGGGATCGAGGACAACGCCACATCGGCTAGAAAGGCGGATCCTACACTTGATGTGTGCCCTGTACTCAGCGAGGACGCTGATTTCTAAAGGTGGGGTGTATGTAATACCCTGTGTTTATATATATATATATATATATATATATATATATATATATATATATATATATATATATATATATATATATAATTGGATGATTTGAATATATGTGAAAGGATTTGAAATAAAAAGGGGGTCCCACGGGATTTAAGCAGCACGTTGAGTGCTAGTTTGGTTAGTGTGATGATGATGTCATCAAATGTAGGCCTCAGGATTAATTTCGGAATGTATCTGTGAGATTTGAATTGATTTCGGGAGTCAGATATGGTCTTTGAATTTGATGGTGACGTGGCACTTTGAAGTGCTCACGGGATTTGTAAAGAGATTTGTGAATAATAGTCCCATATCGGGAATATACAAAAATAATTTGAGTATGAATAAAATTGCCTATGATCAAGAGTCACCTAATTGGTTAACCACTTTTTGAGAGGCAGCCTGTGGTGGACAGTTGTACTACATAGTATATAACTTTTCTTTAGAATAATAAAAGTATTGGGGCGGGACGTTACACCCAAGGATTCTAAATAAATCTCCTTATAATTTTCCTGCTTTGTGCCGATTGGTCTCCCTTTATCTCCTTCTAGGACTAGATCCAAGTCATATTGAACTGATGCTTCATGCATGTCCTCCTTCAAGAAATCAAAGTTGATCTTGCCTTTGAACTGCTTGATCTTCGTGATCTGATCTGCCATTTTATCCAATGAACTCAAATAAACCCTTGAACTGGAAGTTCTGATACCAATTGTTAAGATTTCTTGAGGATCTCGTTGAGTTATTCGATGCAATCAACAACAAAAAAAACCAAGCACATATGAGATCATACCAAACACACCAAAGCACACATAAGTTTATCCCAGTTGGGGCTTTTGCCTTAATCCGGGGAAGAAGAAAATCAAGATGTTATTCAACTAGAGAAGATACAAGAATATTATAATTCTCACTATGACCATCTCTCAAACCTCATCAGCAAGTACTAGTCTTTTACAATTGGAAAACATATCAAACTCGGCCTTCAATGAAATACTCTCTCTCTCTCTTAGCTCTCAATGGAGGCCAATAACAACAATATATAGAGATCTAGAGAAACCTTAGTTTGAAATCTTGTTACAATAGTCGTTAGATGTTACCGAAGAGATAACCCTACGATAGGTGTAACGCTCCGAATTCCAAATAAGACCGAATTCAAGATCTCACGGGATCTTTGCTTCACTTCGTACAATTTTACAAGGAAATTAAAACTTTTCAATAATATATCAGAGTTCATTACATCTTTGTTTACACAGCGGAAGAATACAACAATGAAATAAAATACAACTTGTACAACTATAACAATGTAAATCATCAACTGCATCATAACATCTTTATTCCTTCGTAGAAAAGTCCATTACCTGCATATCAAGATGTGGGCACGTCAGTCACTTACAACTGACGAAAATGGTATCCTCGGCTATCCTCTCTATGCCGTACATATAACGATCTCATTACTTCAGCAAATCACAAAAGTTTGAATGAACAATAAAGTGTTAAATTGTGACTACGCTAAACATGTAAGTGTATGTCATGCCTGAATGCCTAATGCATACAATTTTATACTATGATGACACTAATGCATACTTGTTTGAATTCTATGCATCCCATACTACATAGGTCCGAGGGCAAGTACCCACGTACTCCCCAATAAAGGGTTCGATCCCTCGCCATGAAACTGCCCAGTAATAAAGCAAGGTTTAGATCATTCCACGAATATGGATCCCAGCCCGCCGGCTGTTATAACAGATCCCTCATCGTGCGAATCATCCCACAAGTGCCCCTCCAGTCCCGGTATACGTATATACATTGGAGCATGGCAAACTATCCGTCTGACTACACTAAGTCCCGGATTTAAAAATAAAAGCTCATCTCCCACGGAGCAACCACAGTCCACCAACCGGGTCTATCGCCACGGAGATCCACTGCCGAATATATAGAAGCAAACCACTTACGTTTGCCCAGGTTCACTACATCTTTACTTATGTGCCTAATTATTTAGTTCAAGACATGAATAAATTTTCAAGCCTAGAATTAGTTTTACCTCCTACCGGACTTAATCAACATTTACCGCTCCATGGCCATATCTCAAAATTTATCACAACTCTTTTCAATTCAATAGTGCTGGTACCCGAGGTCTCATTAACTCTAAATCATAAATTTTTTATGTACAAGAAATCATGGGTACACACACCCTTCAATAAACATGTCTTAAACCTAGATATTTTCTTCTTCAACTTATTCACAAAGTAATCATAGTCTTGTCACTATTCATGATCTATTTATTCATTCATAAACTTCAAAGCAAAATAATTCTTTTCAATGCATACAATTTCATCATATGAATTTTATCACAAAATCCAAGCTCAAATGGTATCTCGATTTACTTCAAGATATTTCTTAAACAAAATACAAGTGCAATCTCTTCAAGAGTAATCACCTCACAACAAATAAATTTTTACTTTCCTTCACAAAACAAGTTCTATTCTCAAATTTCTATTTTTTTATACTTCAAATAAAATTTCATAATTATCTCTTATAAATTTCCATTTCACTTTATATTAATAATAAAGTTTATTTCTCAAAACTCATATAATTATTTATCAAAAAACTCAATTAAAACTCAAAAAGAAATCAAAAAGTGGCTATAGGTTTCGAACCCAAAACCTGGGGAACACACACAGCCAATGCCCAAGCCCAAGCCCCACTAGCCACTAAGTCCAATTGACTATGGCGTCAACTTCTAGACCGAAATGTTCATATGTAGACTCTCAGTTTCGAAAATCAATTAAAAGTAAAAATAAATGCGACTATCAAGTTTTGAACCCAAGATTTTTTATAAAGAGTGCTCTGTGGTGCACTGGCTAACCAGTAAGTCCAAGTGTATTTTCTGTTTAGAAATTGTATTAATATACTTTTGTTTGAATTGTTCATAAAGTGGTTCTTTTTCACACAAACTCGTTTATCCAAAGATCCAATCTTTTTAGGATTTTGAATAAACTTTCTCTTGATTGAGATTGAAATTAAGAACAGTAAAACAACAAATTTTAAATTCATTAAAGCTCTGTTTTTACTTCTTTAAACAAATTTTCTCATTTTTCACATAAACTTGTATAAGACTTGAGTAGTGTTCATAAAACTAGTTTATGTTCCTAGTTTTACAAATTTCAATTTTATAACAATACTAGCATGTCACTTATTCATGAGAATTTCACAAAAAGACTCTTTCATGCAATCGTTTATATTTTCAATTTTAACATGGCAAAATGAACATATGTCAGCACATCTCATGGTACTAATTAAATTCATTTTGTTTTCTTTCTTCTTTCTTAGTTATCAAAGCATGATTTGAATATGACTTTCTTCAACAAATTTCACATACTCAACAAGTACAAAATTTTGCTAACATGATTCATAGCATAAAAGAATTCTTCTTTTTAATTAGCATGGTGTCTATTTCTACTCAATCACAATAAAACTATCCTCATTCATAGCATATTACATTAACATGAATTTTATCTATATTTTTCACATCAACATTAACTAATACTACTCATTTATAACGTTTAGTATGCATATTCTACCACTATAAAGTAAAGAAACCACCCACCTCTAGCGAAGGTTGAACAAACAAGATGGAAGCACAACTCCTAGCTCCTAGCAAGAACCCTTCCTCCTAGCAAGAGCTTCTCTTTCTAGCAATTTCTTCTCTCCTAGCAAGAACTCCTCCAAGCACAAGAACTCTCTTACTCTCTTTCCTTTTCTTTCTCTTATTTTGATTATTTGTGGTGTGTGAAATGAGAAGAGAAGAGGAGTATTTATAGGACAAGTTGAGGGGTTAAAATGCAAAATTCTCCACCTAATAAATTACTCAATTTAATTTCCCATCTTTTCACTTTCTTAACTCCTAAAACCCCAAACTCTTCACCTCTACACCACTTCAAAACCCAAACTCCCAACCTCTTTCTCTTCCAAACCGTCTTCCACTCTCTCTTTCTTGAGTACTTAGAGGCCAAGTGGGCCCCTACCACAACAGCAGAGCAGCACACTTCTCTCCGTACTCTCACACTTCCGAAATGCACACAGCACAATTCCACAGGTGGGCCCCAGGAGGAATTGCCACGTCACCATGCCTTTGACGAAGTCAAAGAGACCAAACAGCTCCTTTGCTGTTCTTTCTTTCTTCAACGTGGGGCTCCCATCAATCCACCATATTATACCATAATGCCACCATATTATACAATTTATACATCTATATAAGAACAGCCAATTCACAAATATATATTCATTTATACTCTTTGAAAATTATGGGGTGCTACACACACTCCGAAATTTATTTTGAAAATAAATACGCTCAAATACGCACGTCGAAACACGTGCGTCGCACGTAAAACATAAAAATATGAAATTCGGTTTCATCAACGGAAAAAATGTTAAAGATAATAAAAATACAATATAAGAAAATATATTTATTAATTTTATGACGTAATTGCTACGTACGTAGAAAACACGTGTATTATACGTACAAAAAAGTATTTAGATCAAAATGCGAGAAAATAAATTTTCATTTTATAAAATGGATCTGAATACATAAAATAAATACTTTAAACACATAGAAAATATTGCACGTAGCGGTGAAAACACATAATCGATACGTGCATCAAAAACACGTAAAGAGCACGTAAAATGCATAAATTGAAATTTAATATTTTAGTTGACTCAAATAGGATAAAATCGATACGAAAAATGCATAAATAGTCGGAAATCAAGATACGTAGTGAAAACACGTTACAAAATACACATGCGTAACACATAATGGCAATTGTAATTTCCAATTTTGCGGGGTGTTAAAATAGGAGCCACACGTTCTAACTTGAAGAGCAAGTTGGGCTTCTCATGAATCAGCCAGATCTGAGCCCAGAACTCATCAGCGCCGCGAACGGTCGACCGTCCATCAAGACCGGTTGATTGTCCTTGTAACTCCTGTTTCCCCGTATTTGTACTTTTATACTGTATTTTGCTCAATTGTACTCTTCCGTCTATTTGAGATCCAGTATTTTGTTTCAGATTGAATAAAATCATTATTTTGTCTCGACTCAATTTTTTTGGTCCTTTTATCGAATTCATTTGTGCACACTTTGTGTCATTCTTCATGAAGAAATGGCTATTTCTTCTCATTTATCTCTTTATCCCCCATTTTATTGCATTTTGACCAATTCTCCTGTTGGGCCCTATTCAATTCGGGTACCCAAAACCCACAAACCCGAAACCCTACTATATAACCCTACCCTAACCCTAATCTCAACCCTAATCATTGTTAAAACCCAACAACCACCGTCGCTCCCATCTTCTTCTTCCTCGCTCGCTCTCGTTCATCATCGATCCCTTCGATTGCCCTCTGATCATCTTTCCATCATCAACACCATCGCCAACACCCACGACCATCATCCCCGCATAACCAGCACCACCGCCGGCCTCATCCACCATCGAACCCAACCTCCGAAAACCCATATCGCCATTTTCGACCTCCATCAACCTCTACCCATCGCCATTATCATCGCCTCGCCGTCGCCTCCTCAATCCGACCTCCGTCCATCGCCTTCAACATCCTCGAGCCACCCCCAAACTCCTCCCCTGTTCGAACCCAAGGAGCAGAGTCGCCGCGCACGTCAGTTCTCGACGTTGCGCCGTTGTCGTCAGTCGCCGCTCGTCACACCACAGTCGTCGCCGTCGCATCGCCACATCGAAGCCCCCGCCACCGCCATTCCCTCTCTCGCTCTGTGTTCGTCGAAGAAGAGAACGAAGAAGAAGAAGAAACAGTGATTAGCGGGATTGAATCTCGACCATAGGATCGCGCCAAGATCCGTGCAGTTGAGCTCGATCTGATCGCTGTCCCGCGTTCGGCCATAGCAGATCCCCGCTCGTGTTTGCTGTTTGGGCATCGATCTGGTGTGCGGGAGAGTTCTGATTGGGTGGTTTCGCTGTTCCGTGTTTTGGTGCAGCTGATCCCGTTCGCTGTTCTGTGTTTGGGCTTGGATCTGGTGTGGGGAAAACTCGATCTATGGTCGATCTTCGCACGTTCTTCACACGTGCTTTTGGGAGACTTCGCCCAGGATTTTTCGATCCAATTTTCTTCAACAATCGGATCTACCGTCGTCAATTAAGGCAAATATCTCTTATACAATTTATTTGTTCTAGTACAAGCATCTCTTGAATACTACAAATAGTTAGAAATGTAACTCCTCCTTGACTATCGTTGTTGATCAATATTAAACCTCCAAAATTTATAATTCTAAGAGTCACAAAAATTTCATTGTGTTAAATTATAATTACTTGGACTCTTTTACCCCTGAACATATGGACACATGAATTAAGGAGCCCTAGATTTGTAGACACATGTTATATTTTGTATTTGATGAACTTGCAACCATTTGACTTGGAAAATAATTATTACTTACTGTTTTGACCACCATTATCCTGTATTTATATCACACAATAGCTTAGACGCCTAATAACAAATTTTCCTATAACCTATACTAGGAAGATATTCCCACATGTTGCTGTCCTGAATCTTGTTATGCTGTTTTGACCCCTTTAACATCAGAATCTGAACACGATCCCTGAATAGAAAATGTAGCTCTAGATGTCTATATGTCGATAGATTATAGAATTTTCGAATTTGGAGTTACGGTCTGGGAGTTATTGCAGTTTTACTGCAGCTGTGTTGGTAGACGCAGATTTGCAAAACTGCTGCACACCTTTACTTTGCGAATTAATTTAACTATGTTAACAGCAAGCGTTTGACTTGAAATTTTATATACGATTGCTGGACACCCTATAGGACATCCCCAATTTTTCTTAGAATTAATTTACATTATTTCAACACTATTTCATATGTATGAATACATATACACAAATTCTGCCTGAACATTTTAGCTGGATAATTTATTCATATCGACCCTCGATTATGCCATATAATTACCCTAAGCTCATTCCATGTACATGACCCTGATTTCTTGACTTGTTTCGCACACATGTATGCTTGCTTGATAAGAATTAATAAAAGTAACAAGCCGGGGTTTAAGGGAAAGACCATAGTGGTGGATAATATAGGTAAGTGTACTTGGAAGGGGGCCCGTGTTTCCCAGTACTCGGTTCATGAACTTGTTGCACTTGATATATTCATGGAGTCAGTTACTTGGCTCATGAACTTGTTGTATTCATGAACCCACTGTGGTGTTCTTGAACTTGTTAGTATTCACGGACTCGCTTTGTGAACTTGTTATTTATTTTCGTATTCATGAACCGTGCTTGCTTGATACTTGATACCTGAGTACGCTGCCCTATAAAATCCATTACTAGGTCCAAACGAAATTGTTTTGACTGTAGCAACCATGTAGTAAAAAGATGGATGCATGAAGTGCTACCTAGATAGTAATAACTACAAGACTTGAACATGAAACATGCTTACACGATTCTTGACTACTTGATACTTGGAACTTGACACATGAAACCCGATACATGAAACTTGAACTGGATACATGAAACTTGAACTTGACAACTTGTTACCGATACTCGACAACTTGTTACTTGAGACCTGACAACTTGACACTAGACTTGAGACTAGATACCTGACACTTGAACTAGATGCGTGTCACTTGAGGTTAGATGCCCTATGTGTTCACTTGTCACTTGTTTTACCACTAGTATTTGTTATCCAGCCTGTTTACTTGAGTTATCCTTCTTGTTAGCTGGTTCTTGGTTCTTTCCACTACTTGTTATATCTCTGTTACATTCTTGATTCCAATTCCCCATTACTTGTACTCGTTTTTACTATTTGTGGCCCTAGCTTGCACTAAGGGCATTTTCTCTTGTTTTTTCCTTTTTTTTCCTTTTTATATTTATTAAGCAGACTTTGGAGACGAGCTACCTGCTGAAATTGGTGAGCAGAAATTTTAGCTTTCAAGTGGAGGCAGGACTTATTTAGATTAATTGTTTTTCTTGAATTATTTATTCTTGCTACTTAAGACTTATAACAGGCTACGTTCCCAAGTTTTACATTTGATCCATACTTAAAAACTATTTGGACATTATTATTTGTTTTTAATTGTTTTCTGTTACTTAATAAATTATTCATGCATGCCTGGTCATATATAAATCTGGTTATATTCTTGTTATGATGCTGAGTCGATCCTACAGCTTATGGATGATGTTAAAATCATTCGTTGGGCTTCGTCACGCGCTCGTATTCCATGTTTTTGGGAAGCGGGGCGTGACAGTCCTCCTTGCGGGAAGATCGCAACCTGCTACTATTGCTCCTGCTGACTGTTTCCTTCTCGCTTCCACTCCGTCTCCAATCATCTCGTTCCCTCCATCGTCTCATCGTCTTTGTATCCAATACAGTATGCAAGACATAAACCCAACAATATTCATATTGCCAAGCACTTGTAGTGCAAGCGGCAGAGTTTCTCACTTTAAAGTGAGATGTCATATGTTCGATGCTGGTCTTATACATAATTAACTTGGGTGGAAATTTATCACTCCCCAATAAAGGCGGCTACGATCAAATTTCAAAACCATACATTCATACTCAAATCTCATATATAACATTAATCACACACACAGAGAGATATTCTTCTCATGATTATCATGTTAAATTTGCATACACTTGTTATTTTGCATCAAGGCATGTTTACTCTAGATGTAGAATTATAGGCTCGATGTGAACGAGATTAAAATATAAATATATTACAAGTCTATTAAGGCACACATAGTATAAAGCTCTTATTAATGGGTCAGTCGAGGAATTGATCAAACCTAGATGCATTGAGGTGGATGCGGCCTTGCCTAAATGAGCCTTCCAAATGTGAGAACCTAGCATGTGTGATAGGTAGCCCCTTGTAAGAGGTTCAATGTGGTAATAACAAGCAGATTGGGTGGCAAGAGAGCACACACTTAATATTTTATAAGAGTTTTATACTCCATTTTCAATCCCTAAGGTGAAGTGCTCATGTGTAGTAGTTTAGGATGAGCATATTAAACTCTTAATGAGCCAGGTTAAGGATGAGTCTATGTAGCGCTTAATATGACCCGAGTGGGTTGAGCCCATATTTTATTTATTTTCCATAAATTCCACATTTTAATGACTTGCTCACACACTGACACACATATTTTCATTACTTGTTCCCACTTAGAGGGTAGGGAGCTAGCAAGGGTTAGCCTCCTCGGGTCTATCATCCGACGTGGTAGTATTACTATTACCACTTCTTTTTTCAATACTATTTACTTGCATGTATAGTAGATACTACACCATTTTTTAAAAGATTTTTCTCACTCTTTTCTTCAGTAGGAAGACATCGTCTGCATGATTGTTCAAAACACGAGGAGTCAACGAAGTGGCACCTAGGAAAGCCTCCAAACGTCATATCATACCCATCTTTTCTTTTTGTTAGGCACTTTTCTCAACTTTGGTAAAATGGCGATCACGATCACTTGATTATAGGTTTGGTGGTGTGGATTAACGTTGCAATATCCTTAAAAGGTGGTGAGCTTAGATTTAATATATGGACTCATAGAAATTATTAATGAGCTTGTATTAATTGGTGGATTGAATATGAGCTTGTAGAATGGGCTTAGTTTGGACATAAAAATAGGTGAAGTGAATTAGGTTGGATGGAAGTGTATGAACTTTGTCCCGCATTGAAATGGTTAGTCAGTTGATGGTCCTTGTATAATAAAATCAATGAACACAAATTGTTTTCCATATAGCTAGATTTTTTGGTAAGGCTTTAGTCTTGTGGTAGAGCCTTGGAAAATACCAGTCATGACTACAGGATTAACTCAGGGTTACTGGTCTAGTAGGTCAGCCAATCCGGAGCATGACAAGTGGTATCAGAGCCAAATTTCGACCCCGATTGTGAGGCCACGATGGGTGTAAACACTGATATGGCCATGAACAGTAAGCTGGTAGAAAGACAATGGTAGTACACGGGTGGGATCATGGTAGTGACATCCATGTGGACCACATCGGCTAGAAAGGATGTCATGAGTTGGATATGGGTCAAAGCTTAGCGAGGACGTTAAGCCCATAGGGAGAGGTGATTGTAATATATAGGGATACTTTAGGATACGAATTTATCCAATTCGATCATGATCTGAATCTAAAATTTATTGCGAATTCAGATATTAAAAATCCATATCCGTTCGAATCTGGATCCAGATACAGATCACAAAACTACATTTTTTAAGGATCCAGATATGGATTCAAATATGTCCAAAATATTCGAATCGGATACAAATATCCGTAATAATTAAATAGATAGATTTCACTTAACCAACCACAGTTTTGACCTATTATCAAGAAATCCACATAGATATATTTTTTCTTCTCATGAATGGACCACATTCTGCTTGGTTCCTTGATTAGAAAACCCACATATTCCAGAATTTTTTCCCAAACTGTCCCACTTTTTGAAAGTTTTTCCCAAACTGCCCTCCTTTTTAAAAAAAATTTCCAAAATGCCCTACTCGCTTTCTGAAAAAGCGAGTTTGGGTAAAACCTCATCGCTTTTTCAGAATGCAAGTGTGAGGCTTTGGTTTTTCGCTAACCTAGAATTGCTTTTTGAAAAAACGATGAGGTTTAACCCACATTCGCTTTTTCGGAAAGCGAGTGTCGATTGAGACTTTTTAACCCCCAGGCTCGAAAATCAGATCTCACTTCCTCTTTCACTCTCTATCTTCCTCCTCCTCTTCTAACCCCGAAACCCTAACCCATCTCTGATCTCGCGATTTCGTCCTTTAACCCCAAAAATTCGTCGATTAACCCATAAAATCCTCGCATTTCTCATCTTGCTTCGATTTTTCACTTCTCTCATCTACATATCTCATCTCGATTAACCCAAAAATCCTAAACCCCAATATCCAAGAGTTCGTTCATTTTCAAATTTGGGGATAAAGAGTGCGGTTGAAGGAGCTTCTTCGACCTCTTATTCACTATCTACATTTTCAATTACCTTATTTTAACGGTATATTTCTCATACTTTTGAATTTTTGAATTTTCTTTTTTTTAAGCATTAACATTGTCTGTGTGTTAAATCACCCAAAATCACCCAAATTTTTGGTACAGTTAATAACATTGTAGGTTTGTTTATAAGTATGTTATAAATTTTTTAGTATATGTAGGTATATAGTATATTCCATTTTGAGTATATGAAGGTATACAGTGTAAAAATTGGATATATGTAGGTTGTATATTTTTGGTAAAGTTAATAACAATTTGTTTAAGTTGTAGTGTACTCTCAGTTATTATAAATGGCACACACGATGGGTAATATGGAGGAAGGATCGAGTAGTAGACTTCCTCGTGGCGACGGACCACATACTTCTTTTGGCCCACCTCTTCGCGGTGGACGTGGTTGTGGTGGTACCAAGCGTACTAATGTAAGTGAATAATTATTTTTATTCGATTAGTTTGATTATCATACAATAAAATTTAATATCGGTCTATTGATGTAAATGTTGTTATTGTGTAGGTCCCAACTAATCCAAATGAGGCGAGCCCTTCTTCTTCAACCCCTTCTTCATCATCTTATATTCTTCCCGGAGGTCCAGGTCCCCTCGACCCTACACTCCTTACTCTCTAATCGCATCATCGTTCGAAGGATGTGTGGGAAGGTAAATCTAAGGAGTGTACATTTAGGGGTGGTCATCCACTTTCTATGCACCCACGGATTCACGAGATTCTACGGGACTGTGGGTTTTATGGTATTGGACTGATGAGCTCCATCAAATGTGATCGGCCTCTTCTTACCACACTACTTGAGAGATGGCGGCCTGAAACACATACCTTTTACCTGCCAGTTGGGGAGATGACCATAACACTGCAGGACGTCTCCGTATTCACCGGTCTTCCAGTTGATAGGCAGGCAGTGAACGGTACAATGGACTTCAAGCCGATATATCTAGTGGAACAGTACCTTGGTATCGAAGTGAAAACCGATGCAATAAATGGAAAATTTATTCGCTTGAAGTGGTTGAAGGACACTTTCAAGAATCGATTGAATGAAGGTTCCACTGAGGCTGAGGTGGAGTGCTACTGTAGGGCTTACATCCTTACACTATTTGGCGGCGTGATGTTCCAAAATTCAACTGGTCATTCGGTCTCCTTGATGTACCTGCCATTGATTGCCGATCTGTGAACAATCGGACAGTACAGTTGGGGTAGTGCCGCGTTGTCGTCCCTATACCGGAGTTTGTGTAATTGTAGTCTTGGTTCGATGCAGATGAATGGACCAATGATCTTACTACAAGTCTGGAGTTGGGAGCGTATTCATGTGGGTCGGCCCGTAGTACGGAGGTAATCACCCATTTGGATCCATCTCCCTGAGGACTAGCACATGTTACCTCCACTCGGTGTTTACTGGTCCGGCAATCTCACATGGACAGCCAACCCCAACAGATGCCTGACGTACTTCCGTAATGAATTGGATAGGTTAGCAGATGATTGCGTCATGTGGCTGCCCTACACAGAGGCGCGTGTTGCTCGACTACCGCCTATTTGCTTGTACAAGCACGATCTGTGGTTGACAAAGGCACCATTAATCAACTTTTGCACAGTAGAATTCTACTACGCTAGTAGAATGCTACGTCAGTTTGGTCTCCTTCAAATGATTCCTGTTGCCGAACCGTTCAATGCTGATATGCATTCTATCACTGGAATGGGTCGACAACCCGGACACATTTAGGCCGCATGCTTTGCTACATATGTTAAGAGATGGAATCAGCACCGGTTCGATGAAATCATTGGTGACATTCATCCGTTTGACCGATCGGTGCATGCGACTTACATGGCCACGTACGAGAGAATGACTAGACGCTATATCTCTCCGACAGTGCAGACTCCTGTTGGTGTGGTAGTCCTGCTTCGTCGACCAGTAGCCGAACCAGCAGATCAACATTCGATGAATTTGCCTATGTTCCAACCGAAGGCATCGGCTCTTCGTACAATTGTAAGTTTTTAAATTTTGTTGTATTTTTTTGAAGTTTTCCTACAATTTTTGTTTATATATACATGCACTGTATTTAATATTTCAACTTCTCATGTTTTGTAGATGAGCCAGACATGGACTATGGCTAAAAAATGTGTTGTTGTGTTGAGGAGCAACGTCGCGGAACCGGTGAAGGACTTTGCACGCGAGATGATGATGTCGTGTCATGCACAAGCTGATGTTGTGGGCGAGGGAGCAACCTTAGATGCAATACTAACTACTCTTGCACATCGAACCAGTGCACGTGGTGTTCGTAGGAAGAAAGTAGTACATAGACCCTCACCTCGTCCTAGAAACGATTTTGAAGAAGAAGATGAAGACGCTGAGATACAAGACGACGTTGAGGGGACACAACAAGAAGAGGATCCGATCTCGATGTTCGATGTCACACAGGCCACTCCACAACTTGGTAAAAGGCAAAGGAGACCCCCCGCTTTCTTCACGCCCGATCCCTAAAGCTTTTTTGGTATTAATTTTTCAACTCATTTGTAATGTATGTTTCAATATCGTAAACTTTTATACATTTGGAATGTATGAAGCAATGCAAGTTTGTATGGGATGTGTGAGTGTGTGATTGTTTCATTGTTTCAAAGTTTTCAATGATTGTGTTTTTTTGTGTTATGCATGAGAGTGAATGGTTGAGAATAATTGGTGAAGTTGGTTGAGAATTGGTGAAGGAGAATTGGTGAAGTAGGTTTGAGAATTGGTGAAGTTTGGTTGGGAATGTTTTTGTGTTATGTATACAAGGCCAACTGTGAAATGAATTATAAAAGTATATTTTTTAAGCCTAGACTCGCTTTCTTAGAAAGCGAGTGTAGTATTGAGCTCCTCGCTTTTTAAGAAAGCGAGTGTTGAGCCTGTATACATTTTACCAGCAGAACCAAGACTCGCTTTCTGAGTCTTGGTGAAACCAGCTCACTTTCTCGGAAAAGCGACTATCGAGTATATAATTTTCCAGAGATCAAACCAGCTTATTGACTTCCTGTCGACGAGTAGTAAAGTAAGAGTTTAGACGATAAAAGGCCATCTCCACAATCACAGTTACCGGTAAACTACGGACACCTTTCAAGACTGAATTAAAGACTTCTGATAGGTTCGTAGTCATTATGCCGTATCTTCAACCTTCATTTGCATAAAGTGCCCATTTCTCAACCGGTTTCTCTTTCAACCAATTAGCTGCCTCCACAATGATGGTTTCAAGTTCAACGAGTTTGGTCCTGAACTTTTTGGCTTGGTTTTGACACGCTATAATTTTGGTTTTTTTCGCAATGCCTTGCTACTAAAGAAATTTGTAGCAAAATGATGCATACAATAACGGTGACATGCATTAGGTTCGTTCCAAGCTCCATTTTGCAAATCCATACCAGACAAAATACCAGTATAACGATCAGATATGACACACAACTCAGTACGATCGGTGGCAAAATACCGAATGCAACTCATGAACCATGGCCATGTATTTATACTCTCTCCATCAACTAATGCAAATGCAAAGGGAAATAAGCTATCATTTGCATATGGGGAAACAGCAATTAACAAACAACCCTTGTACTTACCGTACAAGTGAGTTTCGTCAACACTAATAACAGGTCTGCGAGACTTGAAACCTTCAATTGAAGGACCAAATTCCCAAAATACTCCCTTGAATGTTTCCTCGCCAGGACTAGACTGATATTTTTTCCAGTGGACAACGGTTCCTGAATTTGCTATTTGTATTGTTGATAGAAGAAAAGGCAACTTCGTGTATGCTTCTTCGAAGGTACCGAACAACCTCTCAATTGCCTTTTGTTTTGCAATCCAAACTTTCTTATATAAAATCTGATAATTATATTATAGTTTCACTATCTCAATAATGGCCCATGGTGTTAAACCTATCTCAGACTTCACCATACTCACAATCAAATTGCAAATAATGCTAGAATTAACTTTACAGTGGTCCTGATTCATCGTTGGATTCGTACAAGTATGAGGCCCAACTATATTCTTTACCACAAAATTTGTCCCCCCTTTTGAAAAAATTGCTCGTAATCTCCAAGGGCAGCCACCATCACTTACTACTGAGGGACTTTGCACCATCTCCTCAATTGTCCGTTTTCTAGGTGCTAATTTACATTTAACAGTGTCCAGTGCCGGTGAAAATTTCAATGTGACGAATTCACAATATTTCTTGATAAAATACAGCTTCACAGCCTGCTGGATCGACTCTTTACTTACAAACTCCTGTCCAATGTACAATTCATCTACATTGGATGAATCAGATGACTCTTGTGGAACTTGATGTATTCTTGCACCTGTGTCATCTCCTCGGTAACATGAGCATTAACATTGGCATAGCTATCAGTAACTCTCACTTCATTAGAACTGCTGTTCGTAGGATTTACATTTGCATATTCATCATCTTTGTCCCCATCATCATTTTCTACACTCTCATCAACTTCATCGTTTGTTTCTTCCTCTTCTTCATCATAGTCTAATAGGTCGTTGTTAAGGTAGCATTTTGAAATAATTCAAATAAAGTGTCATTTGGAATATAGTCATGAACCGGACTAGGTTGACGTGGCAACTCAACATCTGTAGAATCCGGGTTTGTTGTATTTGTGAAGGTGTCTTCTTGTGGGGACAGTGGGATTGCTTGTGCAGTTCGAACGGGATTAGACTTCATCTGCTGTGTCGGTACTTCTCGTACGAAGCTTGAACTAGGATTATCATGTGGCTGAGTATTCAAAATTTGGATTTGCTGAATATATAACTCCAATGCAGACCAAGTACAATTGGGATCAAGTGTCCTAGTAATCATTGACTTCATAGCATTATCAGTAGATACGGGCACTGTCATAAAATACTGATAATCTCCTTTTCTTGCTGTGCACCGAGCTAAAATTTTCACATTCCATTGATCCCTATCCCAATTAGTAACTTCATAAATTTTCTCAACTATTTCTGCCAAAGTAATGGTACGAGATGCCCAAACTATTTCAGGATCAGCGGCACTATAACAACAACATATCTTTGGATCACGAATTATTTCACCACCAAAGTATAATCAAATAGGAATAACGTAATACATATCTACGTATATTTATACGAATATACGAGTTATTATCTACCCACTAGCAAAACCTATAAAAATGTACAAAATAATAGGTGATATAAATCATACATTCACATGCTTATTCGGGAGAATATAGCCGTAGATATTTGGGTAGAAGAGATGAAGTTGCTACCCACTTCAAGTTTATCAAAATTCCAAAATGTGGATCTTTCGAAAGATGGGTTTAGGATTTTGAGAGTGAAAGTGACAGAGTCGAGGAGATTAAGTTAATATATTTAGATTTAGAGAAAATTTTGTGGGTAGGAGGTCAATTTTGAGAACCTAGGGTTTTGAGTTTCGGAGTTAAGGAGAGAGTGAGAAGAGATATAAGTAAGAGTAAGATTGGGGAGAAAGTGAAATCACGAATTGAGACATGAAACTTAAAAAGTCTCAATCAACACTCGCTTTCCGAAAAAGCAAGTGTGGGTTAAACCCCTTCGTTATTTCATAAAACAATTCTAGGCTAGCGCAAAACCAAAGCCTCGCACTCGCTTTCTGAAAAAACGATGGAATTTTATCCAAACTCGCTTTTTCGAAAAGCGAGCAGGGTGTTTTAAATTTTTTTTAAAGAAAGTAAAAACTTTCAAAAAGTGGGACAGTTTGGAAAAAATTTCATATTCCACTACAGGCTAAGTGAAGCACGTGAGGTCGTGTAATTGTTTATACTTTATTTCTTTATTAAATTACCTTGGATTTACTGTAACTTTTGATTAGCACCTAAACTAATTTAAACTTTCTTTATATGTATGATTAACGCCTAAACCCTTAATTTTACTTTTTTAATGTTTTAATGGGCTCCACCTTAAAAAGGAAGCAACAGAGGTTAAGAAGATTAATACCTGGGTATTTAAGACCTTTAACACTGAAATAATGGGGTTATGAAGAAATTACAGGGTTTTCAGAGGAGAATGGTCCATTGATGAGAAAAAAATGAGGTGGGTTTCTTAATAATGAGCAAAATCTGGACATGGTTAAAGACGTCTTGAATTCGAATCCTTGTTTCCCACTTTTTATTTCTTTTTTATCATTAAGGCTAAGGGGAAGTATAATTAGACCCAGTTTTTTTTTGATGAAACGGATAGAGTCCAACGACTCCAGCCAGACAATCGAATTAATAATCAATAGTTTACATAAAGGATTTTACCAGAGGTAAAACAAAAAACAATAATGAAATGTCTAGATACAGCCAACCGAAGACTACGCTTGATTAAAGCAGGAAATACAATTAGATAAACAAGGATGAAGAGAAACATGCAGCAGGGACACGACCGCAACAGCTCCGATCACCTCTAGCTGCTCAATGAAGAAGCATGCTTAAGGCTGCGGTCGGAAGGAAGGCGCACGGCGTCCGGGCGATCAAAGATGCTCCACAACAACCAAAAAGGCTGTCGACATCCAACCGAAACAGCAGACTAAAAACACAGCCCAGTATAGCTAAACAGCTAGGCAAGGAACAAAGCAGGCACTAAAGCCAACTGAGAAGAGATGATGGGTAAGGTACGGGATTCGGAAAAGAGTCCCCAGGAAGAGAAAAGAGAGATTAAGAATCACAATAGCAACCTTCATACACACACACAGATGAGCCACAAAGAAAGACAGCAGCTAAAAGAATCCCCTATCACAAGAGGGACACCAATACCAAACTCATAATACAGCAAATTCCCAAGGGTAACACCCAGAGAATAAAAGCGTCACTGATCAGCACAAAGATGACGCGCAAAGGAAGAACAAACCATGCTACTAGTGCCGCACCAACAGCAGCCAGAGAACCAGACAGTAAAAGTCAGGACAGCCAGTTAGAGATCATAAAGCAGATTACAGATAAACATCACTAGATAGCAATTCATAATAAGCTCCAGGCATAATAAGTAGAAGAGAAAGCAGAAGTGAGAAATAGAAACCCAACTAAGCTATACAAAACAGTTCCAAAAGAGCAGTCGGAACATAAGCAACAAGCACAACCAAAGTCAGGTAAACATCTCCCACGCCAACAAAAAACACAAAAGCCCGTAGGGACAAAAAGAGAAAGATACGGCTGGAGGTCAGCCGTCCAAAAAGTCTGCTAAGACAGCCAAAATCAGCCCGCTATCAACCCTGCAATGCACAAAAAGAGAAAGATAGAAAGCATGTAAGAAAAGAGCAAAAGTTGAAGAACTACTATAAAGCTTGAAGATTTTTGAGACAATTAAAAGACTGAAGCAGTTTTTGACTAGCCAGAGAGGCGTTCTCTTTGAAAACTGGGCTTGAAGCCCAGAGATTGAAAAGGAATAAGAATTCGTCGATAATAGCCACAATCGAGTTGCGTCGATGACGGAATAACCTACAGTTTATTTCCTTCCATATAATCCAGATGATGGTGTGAGTAGCTAATATCCACGCACTTCGAAACATACTGTTCGAAGGCGTAAAAGACCAAACAGAGGTTAATAGGAGGGGAATCACCCCCGTATTCCATGCTAAAGTACTAATCTTCCAAAGGGGGAGAATGAAAGAGCATTGAATGAAAAGGTGGTTGATGTCTTTCGGGAATTGATCGCACAGCGGGCAAAGTTGCCCCCAGGCTAGGTTTCTTTTGTTGAGAACCTCAACAGTGAGAAGCTTGTTATTGAATGCTAACCAAGAATTGATTTTTACTTTAATAGGGACACTGGATTCCCAAATGAAATGCGATGAGGATGATCGCGTGCCTCTAGAGTTGAGGAACCGGTAAAAAGATTTAACCGTGAAGACTCCAGACGCAGTCCAGCGCCACGAGATGCCCTCGAAAGGGAACCAAGTGTAGCCATTGAGGAGACTTAAGAGGTTATTAAACGGTTCAATGAGCGAAGAGGGGAGCTCGATAATAAAGGGAATCACTCAGTGCCTAACATTATCAATAAGAAGAAAAGACTCTGCGACCGTGGCTGCCGGGAAAGCAGCCAATCAGAATAAAGAAGGGAATGCAGAAGACAGCTTGATGTTACCGATCCACAAGTCGGACCACAAACTAACAGTGGTTCCGTCAAAGCAGAACCGCGAAATGCTACACTGGAAAGCATTAGACGCTTTCCAAATACCTTTCCAGAAAGGAAAGGCATGGCGAGAGGTGGAGGGGGGGAATTCCCACCAGTTGGAAGAGGATCGATAATTTTTGATGCATCGAATCCAAGGGAGGTGATTAAGGTTGTGGAATCTCCACAGCCACTTGCCTAAAAGGGCAATATTATGATCTCTAAGGTCCAAAACGCTGAGACCCCCTTCATCTTTAGGAGAACAGATGATTTTCCAATTAGCTAGATGTGATCCAGGATTATAGACAGAGGATCCCGACCAGAGAAAATTACTCCTGATCTGATCGATCCTTTTGATCACCCAGGAGGGTAAGAAAAAAAAACGACATCATATATTGGGTCAAGGCTGAGAGGACCGAATTGATGAGGATTAATCTACCACCTCGAGAGAGGACTTTGCCGGACCAAACGGAGAGCCTAGATTCCACTTTGTCAATCAGTGGAACCCAGTCAGCTCTGAGAAGCTTGCCCCATCTCAGGGGGATGCCAAGGTAGGAAATCGGAAAGTTGGCGATGGGGCAATCAAAGAAATTGGAAATCTCTGCCTGGCGATTGGGGGATCCGCTCAGCCAAAGCACGGAGGATTTTTGGAAATTAATTGATAAACCTGATGCCATCTCGAAGCAATAAAGGAGCAATTTCAGGTTACGAAGGGAGTGGATGTTAGGTTTGGAGAAAATAATAGTGTCATCAGCGTATTGGAGGTTTAGAACGCCCTCAAAATGGGGAGAAGAACCGAGGCCCTCAATCATTTGAATGTTCCAAGCATTCTTGAGAAGTTTGCTAAACACGTCAGCTACAAGAGATAATAGAAGGGAAGAAAGGGGGTCTCCTTGGCGGAGACCGCATTTCACTTTGAATTTATGGCCCTCTGAACCGTTGATATAGATAGCAGAGGTGCCGGAGTATAGACTGGATTTAATCCAGGCAACCCATTTGGGGCCAAAACCCCTGAAGGTAAGAATGTCCAAAAGGAATTCCCAATTGACATTGTCATAAGGTTTTTGAAAGTCTAGCTTGAGGAGGATACCCTCGTCTCGGGATCTATGACAATGGGAAATGATTTCCTGAGCTGAGGCCACACTATCAAAGATGAAACAATCCTCGATGAAACCCGACTGAGCCGAGTCAATGAGGGGGGAAATGATGGCGCTCAGCCTAGTCGAGAGGACTTTCATAATGATTTTAAAGGATGTGTTGATCAAACTGATCGGTCTAAAATTGGTCAGCAAATGAGCCCCCGCAACCTTTGGGATGAGGACAATGTGCGCATAATTAATGCGGTCAAAAGAGAAGTGACCCTGATGGAGATCCTGAAACAATTTGAAGAGATCATCCTTGAGCCAATCCCAAAATCTCTGGAAGAAAAAGGCAGGAAAACCGTCAGGACCTAGGGCTGAGTTGCTTTTTAAAGCGAACACCGCCGAATGGATCTCCTCCATAGAGAAAGGAGCTTCGAGAGAGGAAAGATCGTGAGATTGGTTGCCATAAAGTTGGAACCAATCGAGCTCAAGGGTACGTTGTTTATTCGAGCCAATGAGATTTTTATAGAAGTTGAGGAATTCCCGATGGATTTCTCCATCGGTTGAAACCTCACCCCCTTGAAGCTAATTAGACCCAGTTGACTTTAATATTTCTTAGCCCTGACTTTTTTTTTCGTCTTCACAAACTAAAAGAAAATTTATTAGATCCCTGGGTTGACATTAATACTTTTTAGATCATCCATAATCGTTTGCTAAAAAATATGGTAAAATGATAAATGAAAATAGCAATTTGAGAATTTCGCGGCACCGGTTCTTTGTTATAATTTTATTATTTTTTTTTTAGGGGAGGAGACAACATGTCCCGTCTCACTTCAAATTTTTTTTACAAAAATCTTAATACTACAGTAGATTAAGTTAGTTTAGTAATTAGTAGTAGATTTAGATTATTAATAGGTAGGTAATTAATTATGCTAAGTAGTGATTAATTAGTAGTAGATTGTGAATATAATATGGAAAATGCCTCCTGGATTCTAGGACGGGAAATGTTGTCCCGTCTAAACATTTTTTGCTTAAGACGGGACAACATGTTTCGTCTGTGTATTTTTCGGGTTTTTTTTTTACGGTATAACAAGTACCGTATGATTATTATAAAAAAAAATCACGGACGATACAAGTTGTTTCGTCCAATCCTATTTTTTAAAAAAAACAAGGACGGAACAACACCATATCATTTTAAGAATCGCCAATTTGTTTCTCAAATATTAGAACGAACTGTAGCGATTTTGCCATAATATAGAAAAATAGCAAAGCAAACCTACATTTTTCAAAATATAGGAATTTTGGCAAATATAGCAAACGACAGTGGATGCTCTTAGAGTATCCACAGTCGTTTGCTATTTTTGCCAAACTGTCATTTTATGAGAATTGGACGTCTGCAGTCGTTTGATATTTTGAGATATTTTGGCAAAATCGCTACAGTCACTTCTCAAATTTGAGAAACGAAATGAACATTCTCAAATTATAGGGGACGGAACATGTTGTTCCCTCTCTAATTTTTTTTTATAATGGGATCGAATGAAACAACAACGAAACATTTTGTTTTGTCTGAATATTTATTTTTTTATTTTTTTAACTATCGGACGGTACATGTTGTACTGTCTCAGAAAAAAAATCGAAATATTCTCAAACGAGACATGTTGTCCCGTCTTAAGCAAAAAATTGCTTCCAAGGAACCAGGAGTGGCTTTTTGGGATTAAACATTAATCTAACCCCAATTAACCACTAATTATGTTAATTAATTATCTACTTAATAATTTAATACTCTCATTCTACTACGAATTAACTAAATCTAATGTAGAATTAAGATTTTATAAATAAATAAATTCATGTGAGAGGGGCTGTGTTGTCCCGCCCGCTTTTAAAAAAAATTTGACAAAATTATAGCAAAAAACGACTGCAAGAGATTGTCAAATTGCTATTTCTCATTTGCTATTTTGCCATATTTTTTAGTAAACGATTGTGGATGCTAGTTCTAACTTTTCATGTGTGTGTGCATATATATATATATATATATATATATATATATATATATATATATATTCACACAGTCTTCATATAATATTTAAACACTTTTATATCCCTAAGTATGATCATCAACCCTTTTATCTCCTTATTCTACATTAAATTACAATCATCATAATTTTTCTTTTACTCCTAAATTACCCTTCTTTTTTCTTTGTTATATTCGATTTTTTTTTTTTTTTGGATTTATTTCAACATTAATTGATGTACGAATTTGTATCCATATTCAATACACTGTATCCGATTTTATATCAGTATATGAAATATACAGATATGTATATGATTTTTTTACCGAGTCATATATGTATCCATGTCATCCTTTTTTTTAAATGCATATACAGATGTTGGTATAGTCAATATCTAATCCGTATTCGATCCGAAAGCATCACTACTAATATCCCTAAATTGAGTGAGCTTAGAATTATAAGTGGGTTTGTAGGAATTATTGATTATGGTCATAGCATAGCTTGAGTCTAGTTATTGAGATTCAAGAGTTGAGTTATATATATAAACTAGGTATGCCTGTGTGCACGTGCCTACGGCACGTATTCGGAACGATACAACATACAAAAAATCATGTAAATAGTAAGGGATGATTTATATAGATGTTTATTTGCTAGTAAGCGTTAATATATTGATGTACTCTGAAGTAGGATTATGGAGTGACCTTGATGTTTATTGGTTTGTATATTGCAGGATCATTTGTCAGCAGCTCGGAATTCAAAAATAGTACTGTGAATCTACAAAAGTAGTGGATTGGAAATTCCTTGCTATGTGTGACTTGAGCAAAAAATCATGTAAACAGTAAGGAATGATTTATATAGATGTTTATTTGCTAGTAGATGTTGATGTATTGATGTACTCTGAAGTAGGATTACGGAGTGACCTTGATGTTTATTGGTTTGTATATTGCAAGATCATTTGTCAGCAGCTTCGGATTCAAAAATAGTATCGTGAATCTACAAAAGTAGTGGATCGGAAATTCCTTGCTATATATGACTTGAGCATAAGAGATTTCTTTTTTGATTTAGAGTCTAACATAAGTAGCAATTCATTTTCTGTTGATGCCTCAAACTGCATGAGTTAGTTTCCCCTTGTTTATTTTTTATGTAGTTAACCATGTATGAATTTAAAAGAGAAAATTAGTTGTGATGCATCTGTAAAGTGAAATTGCAGCAAAGCAGGTCAAGATACAATTTTGCAACTACTAAAACCCGAAATATATGGTTAAGCATGAATTTGTCCATAAAAATTATCAAGCGAGTCAATTAAAGAATTTACAACGATATTTAAAAGCAGCAATTGCCCAAATATTTAAAAAAATAATCCGAAATTGCATAATAAAAAAGCATTATAATCAAAATTAACTCAGTGGAGCATTCTAATCTAAAACAATTGCTAAGTGAAGTATTCTACAATTAGATGAAATATGGTAATTAAAAAATAATTAAATGGAAGTGAATGTTATTGAATTACGAAAGCATAATCCGAAAAAAAAAGCATAATTAAAAAATTTGAAATAATTAAAAAAAATTCCGAAATTGCATAACCAAAATAAACATTCACCTTTTTTTCTTGGCATACCTGGGTAAAAAAAAAGAGAAGAAAGAGAGAGAATTATCAAAAAGAAGAAAAGAGGGGGAAGAGAGAGAGAGAGAGTAATAAATGAATGAGTTGTTTTGTTTTTTTGGGGGGGGGGGGGGGGATGTCTTTTTTGAGGTTATATCTGGACCATTGATTTACTTCCAAATGAATACCCCTTTTTCCATATATATATATATATATATATATATATATATATATATATATATATTGATGATGTGGCATGCATGTGATTGGAAAATCTTTAAAATGGTTAGTTGTCCAATGTATCACATGCATGCCACATAATCAATTGCTCATTTACTAAATGAGCAAGTTGCTCATATCCCTTTTACCCATATATATATATATATATATATATATATATATATATATATATATATATATATATATATATATATGGGTAAAAGGGATATGAGCAACTTGCTCATTTAGTAAATGAGCAATTAATATATATATATGTGTGTGTGTGTGTGTGTGTGTGTGTGTGTGTAATGTGAGCCTCATATTTGTATGAGAATCATATTTGTATGAGAAAATTTTCCTCATACAAAGTGATTATACTCACTTGGTGGGGCCCTTATGGAAGATCTACCCCGTCCATCATATTTATCATGCTAATGGATGTATGTTGAGAAAAAATCAAGTGGTTTAGAGGTCATTCACCCATGCATCATGTGGGTCAAATTTGTGCTTCGATTTGTATTACTATTGAAATCGTTCATTTTTCAACCACATGATGCATGAGTGAATAACCTCCAAACCACTTGAATTTTTCTACACATACATCAATTACCACGATAAACATAATGGACGGAGTGGATCTTCCATAAGGGCCCCACCAAGTGAGTATAATCACTTTGTATGAGGAAAATTTCCTCATACTCTATATGAGGCTCACTTTTCTATATATATATGTGGGGAAAAGGGGTTGTGGTAGGGTAAAAATGGCCTGGAGGCCCAACCAGGGCCCAATACAACTCTCTCTCAAGAAAGGTAAAAATAGCAATTTAGTCCGGCTTCGAACCATTACAGGGTCGGCGCCGAACCTCAAGTGCACCCCCACAGAACCGGCCTGCTCGTATCCGACGAGCCTCAGTGGTCCTCGGTCTCCGATCCGTGACAGCCCCATGGGCCGTCCCCCCTCTCTGGCGCCGTCTGTGGGAAACTGCTTCAGAAGCCGACCCGAGCCCGACCATCGAGCGACCTCGACAGCCGAACTCCCATGGCCTCCAGAGGCCAGGGGGCCGCGTCCTCCGTCAACCGACGGGACACACCCCCACCAAATACCAATGCCGGGCCACGCGCATCAAGGCACGGAGATTCCCATCAGGGATCCCGGCGAAGCGCCACCCGTACAGTCCAGCCCGACCTACGAGGAATAATCGTCAACCGTCAAATCACCCGCAGCAGGGGAAGGGCCGCTTCCAACCCGGCCCCGAACCATCCACGACCACCGCCCGAGAGACGGAGGCCCGCACTCAGCCGCATCGGAAGGCAACCTTCAGGCCAACCGAACAGGGTCGAGGGAGCCCCCGTCACTCAGAAGGAGTTCCAGGACTTCCGAAGAGAAATTCTTGGGGCTCTCCGACGGGCCCCCAGGGGAGAACCCTCCATTCCCAAACCAGGTCGGACACCGAGGCCAGCGTGTCCCGACCATCAACAATCCAGCCAGAGGACGATGACATACTCCTAAGGCGCCTCCAAGAAATGGAAGATCGCCTCGATCACATAGGGGACGGCGGCCAAAGAGCGGCTCAGGGGTACAGACCTATCCGCCCTCCCTTTTCCGCCCCCATCCTCCAGGCAGAAATACCCAGGAACTTCCGACCCCCTCAATTCGAGACCTACGACGGCGAGGGAGATCCTGCTGATCACATGGAGGGCTTCAAAACCCTCATGATGATTCACAGCGCCTCAGATCCCCTGCTGTGCCGAGCCTTCCCGGCCACCCTTCGGGGCCCGGCTCGTGAATGGTTCTCGAAGCTCGCCCCCGGCTCCATTTACTCCTTCGACCAACTAGAGGGCAATTTTCTTGCCCACTTTGTCACTAGCCGGAAGGCCGAAAGGACCAGCACCTCATTACGGGGGCTCCGACAGATAGAAGGCGAGTCACTCAGAGTGTTCGTCCGGAGGTTTACCGCAGAGGCAAGATCGGTCTCCTCCCTCGATCCGGGCGTCGCCTCTGCGGCATTTCGGCACAACGTCCGTCATGGACAGCTGAAGGCTTCTCTGGCGAAGAAACCCCCCGTCGACTTTCCCGACCTCCTCAACAGGGTCGAGAAATACATTAGGGCGGAAGAGGCCCTTAACCCCGAAGATACCAAGGAGGCCATCGGGAAGGGAAAGCGGAAGGTCGAAGAGGTCGAACCATCAAAGAAAGCTCCAAGGGACGCGGGGGCCTTGAAGAAGGTCCCGCCGGTCCCCCGCTTCGAGAGGTACACTCCCTTGACACATAACGTATCTGCCATCCTCTTAGAAATCGAAGACAAAGGCATTGTTCGACTACCCCCCCGGCCTAACAACGGCAAGAACCGAGACCAGCGCTTCTACTATCGCTTCCACAGAGATCACGGGCACGAAACCGACCAGTGCCGAGCCCTGAAAGACGAGATTGTGGAGCTCATCTCCCGGGGGTACCTCCGAGAATTCACCTGAGAAGTCCCACGGGATCGGCGAGACATTAGGAACCGGAGGACCTCGCCTCCGAACCCTACTCCGAACCGCATCCAAGGTCAGGATCCCGACTCCGAGGGAGCCGCGGATACGCCCTTCATCTTGCATTGTGTCCACGGAGGGCCAATGGGAGGAAATTCAAATACTTCCCGAAAAGCCTTCATCCGGGAAGTGAATGCTGTCCGCAACAATTCCTCGCCCAAGATACAACCGATGCCGGTCTCCTTCTCAGGAGAGGACCTCGAGGGCGTCCGCCTACCCCACTGCGATGCCCTCGTCATTTGTCTCCACATGGCTAATTGTGAAGTTCGCCGAGTCCTCGTCGACAACGGCAGCTCGGTTAATATCCTTTTCCTCGAAGCATTCGAGAATCTCAAGCTACCTAGAGGCAGGCTCAAGCCGGCCGGATACACCTTGCATGGGTTCTCCGGCGTCCCTGTCGTGATAGAAGGGATTGTCACCCTCGACGTTACCGCAGGATCGGCTCCTGTCAAAAGGACCGAGTCCATGGACTTCATGGTGGTCAACGTCAAGGCGGCTTACAACGCCATACTCGGCCGACCCGGACTATGCTCCCTCCAAGCGGTGCCCTCGGCTTACCATCTGAAACTCAAATTTCCCACCCCGCAAGGGGTCGGCACTGTCCGAGGTAGCCAAGAGGCAGCGCGATCGTGCTACATGACCACCGTTGGGGGAGGTGTGTTCTCCCTCGACGCCGTCAAGTTCAAGCCTGAGAGGGACGACCCTGCTTCCAAATCTGTCACCAAGTAGGAGAAGGCCCCAGTCAAAGCCGGGTGCCGGATGAAACTCCTCGAAGGACAAACATAGGCTCTAGCCTGGCTTAATGTAAACAGGTTTTTTGTGTAAACACTCATGTGTACAGGACCGTCTTAGCGGCCCTCCGTATCTTATACGAAAGAGATCTCTTTTTGCTGAAACCCTAAACGCCAGATAATGAAATCGGCGCCTGAGTCCTCACTCCGGTATCGTCCCCAGCGCCTCGGTAGGCTCCAACCGAATCCAAGCTGGGGACTCTCCCTAAGGCCCCACTTCGATCCCTCGCGGGTCGGGGGGCTCTCCTTGTAACCACCATCGTCCACTACACCACTAGCCGAAGCAAAGAAGGAACAGGATTCTTTATTTGTACCGTTTTATTTCTCATCCTAAGAAAACAAACAAAGACCGTTACAGGACCACTCCACTCATCTCAAACTGGAAGAACGGGACTACTCCGAACGAGCGACTAAAATCCCTCTCCTTGTTATAATGGTCCTTAAACTCAGCCACGGTCGACTCCCCAGCCACGGAGCTCTGGGCGTCATCTGGTCGCATACGCTACAATAGCAGCCTCGAAGAGGAAACCCCCTCCGTTTGCCGACCCGACCGAGGAAGATGCCGAGGCACCCAGCATGATATTATGGCGGTGTATCTCCATTTCTTTCTCAAGAAAAACATCACGAAGTAACCTCCCAGTAGTGGACCGAGACACCCAACACGGCCGGTCCAAGGCTCGCACCGCCGAGTTCCCGATCCAGCATCGCCCTTCCCAGCCGGCTCGCCTCCTCGCCAAGGGCTTCAGACATGTTCCTGTGATAATTGAAGGCAGCATCAGCAGTACGGGCCCTCTCACGGTACCGAGCCAAAGTGGTCTCCAATGCCTCAACCTCGTTCCGAAGCCACGCCGCATCAGGACGACGGGGGTCCACCTCGGGAAGGGAAGCCACAACCTGCAAAAGTACCGACTCAACGCACATAAGCAAGGAGGTTCGAAAATGCCCAAGGTCAAAACACTTGGCCAGTCAAAGATACTTTTTATAAATCGTACTACTTCTTACAAAAAAGGCGGTGGCCAGTCCGCGGGAGGCGAATACAATCAAAGGAGAGAAAAGAAAGATAAAACTACACAACTTGATTTCCCGCCTCGGCATCGATCGGGTTCGCAGGAGGGTCGGCGGCCGGGTTGCCAAAGGGCCCTTCCTCGGCAGGAGTCTTCGGTGTCCCCTCAATCTCCATGTCATACTCGAAACTGGACAGGTCGACGGACGGGTAGAAGTGCCTCACATGGCTGAGGGCCTTCGCGTAGCACTCATCCTGGGCCTTGATCACCATCCGCTGACCCGCATCCGTCAGCTCTGCCCTCTCCTTGGCAAACGCAGCCGTCAACTCCTCCTTCTCCTTGGCGAACTTCTTCTTCAAGGAGACCACCCTCTTCCCCCACTCGGCGTCCTGAGCCTCGAGCTCGAGCTTCATCTTCTGCTCCCTCTTATGCGAACCCTCGAGCTCGATCCGCATCTCCTTCATCTCCCGCTCGCTCTTGTCCGCCCGAACCCGCTCTTGCGACAGGGATGCTTCGTAAAGATTCTTTACATTAGCTCCCTGTATACAAGCCTGCGACCAACAAAACACTGATAAGGGGAGAACTCCCGAAGCAAGATTAACGAGAAAGATGAGATCGACAAGCTTACCAGCACGGTGGCCTGCGCCAGGCGCGTAAAGGCCACCTCTACGGGCTCACTCTCCATCGCTTGGCGATCACGGGGGGTCGCCAACTTCTCCACCACCTCAACGGCCTGGGCTTCCTCGGTCAGACAGTCGCCCATCCGAACCGACCAGTCCGGCGCCCACCGTTGCCGCAACATCTCCACCACCGGGTCCTCCTCCTCAACCTCTACCAAGGGACCTTTCCCCTTGTCAAGATCGGACGCCCTCGCTGGACCCTTACCCCTCGAAGGGGCCGCCCCCTTGCTCGACTCCGAACGAGTCCTCTTAGTCTGCGGCTCGAGCGGGACCTCCGAGATAACTAGGGGCGGCTCCCTCGACCTCTTCGCCGCCTCCCCCTTCTTCTTCTCGGCGTTCTCCTTCTTCATGGCGAGCCTCCTTGCTTTGATCGATGCCTCATCCATATCTGCGGAAAAAACCATTAAGAAGCAATAAGCAGGAAAGCACGAAAAGACCAAGAGAAAAGAAACAACTACATACGCAGAACGGCTGGGCTCAGTCCGACGCTCGCCAGATGGGCCTCTGTCACCTTCGTCCAATCGATACTAGGGGACAAACGGAGGCGCTCGACAAACCCCCACTCCTCGGTCGACAGATCCCCCTGCCTCGGCGCAGGATAGCTCGGCTTGGAATAGTTCCATCTAGTCGGAATGTCCCAGGGCTCTTCACTCCGGATCACCAAATATTTCTTCTTCCAATCCTTAATAGAGTCCGGGTGGCTGTGTACAACCTTCCTCTTATTCCGGGGGGAAATATAATAAATGCCCTCAGCCGCCGAACTGATCATCAACATCGCTCGGAACACGTTCAACCGCAGGGGTACCTTCCGTGCCTCGCACATCAGTACAAAACAGATTATCTGCTTCCAAGAGTTCGGCCCATACTGCATCGGAGCCAAGGAGGCCTAGTTCAATACTTCCCGAACAAACGGGTGGACTGGCAGCCTCAGTCCAGAAATGAAGGCGTCCACTGGGAAGACGCAACACCAAGCAGATAGGGGATCGGTTGGGCGCAGAGTAGAGCTCGGCAGCATCAATTCGTAGCCAGGACCTATGTGGTACGCCAGCTGCAAAACCTCCAAGTCCCCACCCTCCAAGACGGTCAGAATCGCGTCCATCGTCCCCCTCTTCCGACTCGGCGAGGAAGCCTGCACGCCAAAGAGCTCCTTGTCGGATATGTCGTCAGGATACTGACGGGAAGGCTTCGGCTGCACGGGCGAACCTGTCCACAAGTTACGGTATACGGGCGCCTGGCTCGAACCACCAGTCCCTGGTCCTGCCTCCCTCGGAGCCTTCTTCTTCTTCCTCTTGGTTCGCTCCGGCGAGGGAGTGAATAAGGGCCCCAGGACGGTCGGCATGGAACTCGGACCCGCACCCTGAACTGTGGATCTCTTTACAATGCCACCCTCGCCTCCCTCTTCCTCGAAAGTCAACTCCAAAACGCGGACGCCGCCCGAGCCATCATTCGTCTCCCCCGACTCACTACTCTCCACCACAAAGGGACGTCGGGAGCGTAACGGCCTCACACCATGTACCTCCTCCTCCTCACCTACGGGTTCCTCCCACGAAACCGAATCGGAAGACTCCTCACGTATACTGACTCCCCCTCAGGTACGGGCTCCTCCCACGAAGTCGAGTCGGAAACAGGTTTCACTTCCCCCTAGATGACGACGCTGACGAGCCAGACTGAGCCCTATCCATCTGTGCCTAAAACTAAACAAACTTACCAACTCACCTGGGATCACTTCGGAAGGGCGAGTCTAGTACAGCAAGCTGCAGGGATGAGCGCTAAAGTGTTGGGAAATTTTTGAAAAACAAAATGGCGGCAAGAAAGGAGTGGGCTAGAAGGGGAGAGGGGGGAGTATTTATAAAGGATGAAAGCGACTCCTCGATTCCCGCAAGAACTGTTCACCTATTTGACGTGCAACTGCCGCCTGGGAAATCGCACCACGTCCTCAAAACGTGCGCTGCTGACGTCATCCAACGCCAGGCTGGCAGCCAGACGAGGGGGTCAGTTCGGAGGGGGCATTCGGCAAAGAGAACGTTTTTACTTAAAGGTTTAAGGCGCCGTCCTTAGACAGACGCCCCGGGCTCCAGGACTCGGCCAGTTCCCCTTTCACCCGCGAGCAGTTCGGGGCTTACAGCCTCGACGGCCGAAACCCCGAACTGTTCGAGGGTGAGACAGAAACCGCCATCACCTGGGGCCCTATTTGAAGACAGAGTGGCCGACCTCCAATCGGAGACGACCCACCTATCCGGGGCACTCCGGCCCCAAGCCTGGGGTTTGGTAGATGCCCCTCCCGTCTGGATCTCTCTCGGGCCAAACAACCACATCAGGGTCGTCTGTCCCGAAAAAGGATCCAGACGGCAGAAGCATCACCAATCCAAGGCTACTCATCTATTGGTCCGAATTTCGGTCGTTACCCCTCTCGCCCCGATCCCCCCTGGATCTGGCGGCCGTATCAGAGCGATTAGATCCGAGAGAAGATCGGGGCGGCAGAGAAACCACCTCTCCAATACAACCAAGGGAAAAATTTTGCAAAAGACAGACGTCCGCCGTAGCAGACACCTTTGAGGACCAATAGACCACTCTTGCTGTGATCCAACCTGCTGTGGAGAGGGGTACTTATAGCCTCCCCCATAAGCCAGCTTTTATGACGTGGGGAAAACCAAACGACGGAAGACCATGCGCCATACATTTATTAGGCAGCGCCATTAAGGCCCCTGGGAAATTGGAACATCGCACAGATCCCGGGGCGCCTTCAATACTCCGCAAAAGACGGCAGGCTACCCTGCCCAACATTCCTAAGGCACAACGGTTCGCCCCCCACCCTTGTTGGCCCATAAGTCCCTCGCCTGCTCGAGGTCGGGTCTAGCACCAGGGTAGTCTTCTCAGGAAGGCTTCACGGCTCGCCATCGCCTTTGCCGACCCGTAATCCCTCGCCAAGCTCGAGGTCAGGTCTGGCACCAGGGTAGTCTTCTCAGGAAGGCTCAACGGCTCGCCACCCCCCTTGTTGGCCCATAAGTCCCTCGCCTGCTCGAGGTCGGGTCTAACACCAGGGTAGTCTTCTCAGGAAGGCTCCACGGCTCGCCATCGCCCTTACCGACCCATAATCCCTCGCCAAGCTCGAGGTCAGGTCTGGCACCAGGGTAGTCTTCTCAGGAAGGCTCAACGGCTCGCCACCCCCCTTGTTGACCCATAAGTCCCTCGCCTGCTCGAGGTCGGGTCTAACAGGGGTATAAGCAACTTGCTCATTTAGTAAATAAGCAATTGATGATGTGGCATGCATGTGATTGACAAATTCTTAAAAGGGTTAGTTATCTAATGTATCACATGCTTGCCACATAATCACTTGCTCATTTACTAAATGAGCAAGTTGCTCATATCCCTTTTACCTTATATATATATAACAGTAGATACTAGTTGTCTAACAATAGTGACAAGCTAGTAATCAAAGTATAGTATTAAAATATTACACAACCAACAGAAGAAACTTAGAAACAAGAAAGTAGCAGTTTCAAAACATATAGAAGATAATATAAGGAGCATCCATAATATTACCAACATTATTCCTGTCAGGATATTATTCCCTTAAGATTTGTGCGATATTATTATTTTATGTGCCACGATAATTAGGAATAAACATTAATTTGATTAGGAATAGTGAATCTCTATCAAAATCAATAACAATTGATATCAATTGTTATTTGATTTGATATATTATGGTAAATAATGTTGGTAAATTACCAGAAATGGAAATAGAGGGATTCAAACCCTCGGTAAACAAAAGCCTACATAGCAGTTCCAATGCCACGCCGTGAACATGGTTCGCCCTTTTATTTATCAATTTCTTTTCTAAATTTTCTCATTTTCAATGGGAGTAGATTCAACCTATTTATTGAATTTGGGAATTCCAACATTTTTTTTTCTTTTTGAAGTTTCCAATAAGAAATATACTTATTAAGTTATTAAGTGAAGTCGTCCTAATTATTATGTTAATTGTAAAATTTCTTATTTTCTTTGTTCAAACCTTAATAGTGTAAATGTTGAGTTCAATAGTTTGATTTTTTTTTTCGAAGAAAAAGGTGGAATATAGCCACATTGTTTCATTAACGAGAATTTAACAAAACAACCTAGAATACTAGGTGCAATTACAAGTCCTACAAACAGGAAAGTAAAACGTAGTCATTAAGCATCCAACAAAGCCCTAGAGGGTGGGACCATACAAAGAACAGAGAAAACAACAGCAAACATAGTGCACCTGAGTAAACCCTCCACAAGAGGACCCACGCTCACTCTAGAGTAGCTCTGAGCACAACCTCCTCGTCATCGTACTCAGCCACCTGGAAGGTCGTGTCGCTGCAGTTGTGGCCCAAAAAGAAATGAGATACATGATATGAATTAAGTTACCAGGAATATTATTACATGTCCCACGAAAGTAAATGTTATTTATGTCTAGCCATAAGGTACAGGTCGTCGTTGCAATAGCTATAAACCATGTTTCTTTCATGTTCGCCCTTTCAGAGGCGAACATGGTGCCAACCCACTGCTCCTCAAATGAGTGTGGTTACTAAGAGGTGCCAAGCGCTCTAAGTACCTCAACCATAATCGATTGACTCCCATGACACCTAATGAAAAGATGATCTCTCGATTCCAAAACCGCACTGCATAAACCACATTGTGTAACACCCCGTAATTTTTAAAAAAGAGTATACTATACACATATGTATATATAACTTGAAAAGATAATGGCTGTTGGTATTATATATGCCATAGCATTATGGTAATAATTGGTTAATGAATGGTATTAATGGATGGTGGGCCCACTCGTGAAGGAAATAACAGCAAAAAGATGTTGTTGTTGCTTTGCCATGGCTGACGTGGCTATTAGAGGAGGGGGGGGCACCGGTATTGTGAAAGAGCTCGGAGAGAGAACAGTGGTACATGGTGTAAAAATGTCCCATATCTGTAAGTGTAATAGAATAATATATTAATAAATAATAATGCCTATGATCAAGAATCACCTAGTCGGTTAACCACCTTTTGAGAGGCTGCCTGTGGTGGACAGTTGTATTACATAGTATCTAATTTGTCTTATAAATTGTATAAATTGACTGAGCTAGGGACATGGGCGTTACAAATGGTATCAGAGCCGACTTTCGACACCGAGTGTGGGTAAGAGTGGGCGAGATGTATGCCTGAGATGGAGCTAGTAGATGTACGTCGGGTATGCCTGAGAGGGAGCGAGGTGGCGGCTCCCGTAATTTTCAAAAAAGAGTATACTATACATATATGTATATATAAATTGAAAAGATAATGGCTGATGGTATTATATATGCTATGGCATTATGGTAATAATTGGTTAATGAATGGTATTAATGGATGGTGGGCCCACTCGTGAAGGAAACAACAGCAAAAAGATGTTGCTGTTGCTTTTCCATTGCTGACGTGGTTATTAGAGGGGGGCCCACTGGTATTGTGAGAGAGCTTGAAGAGAGAACAGTGGTACATGGTGAAAAAATGTCCCATATCGGTAAGTGTAATAGAATAATATAATAATAAATAATAATGCCTATGATCAAGAGTCAGTTAACCACCTTTTGAGAGGCAGCCTGCTGTGGCCATTTGTACTACATAGTATCTAATTTGTCTTATAAATTGTATAAATTGTCTGAGCAAGGGGCAGGGGCGTTACACATTGTGTCCCAACATTCGGTAACCTCTTAACTAGGTTTTCCCTGGTCAGAATGGCATCATTCAGGACTAACCACATGAAGACTCTAATCTATAATGGAGCTTTCGTCTTCCACACTGTTGACGTCCAACTAGGTATGCACCCTCGGAAAGTGAATGCGATTGTAGAGGGAGCGGGCCGAAAAGGACCCTGAACGTTCAAGATCCCACGATTTCCGATCCAGGCCCTGCGAGCACCACACTTTGGATTGAGAAATGAAAACCTGCTGCGAGCTTAAGCGTGATATGCCATCATGATCCAGCTGCACCCTGAAGGATGGTCTCCATGTGCCCCTTTTCCAAGACTTGGCCACCGAGATATGAGGATGGGCAGCCAGTGTCACGCCCCGCTTCCCAGAATACGGGAACATAGGCACGTAATTGAGGCCCAGCGAATGATGCGAATACATCATTTATAAGCTGTATAGTTAACTCAACAACAAGATAGCAATATTAACCACGCAAGCATTTAAAATCACAATAGGATAACAAGAGTACATGACATAATACATGATATAACCAACAACTGGAAACACAAAGTAGTTACGGGTCAACACGCCTGAATTACAACAAAGATTACATGAATAAAACAAGAACTAAAGTAGCATGAAAATAAACAAGACTAAAATATTTGCTCAGCAACACCTTCGGGTAATTCTCCATCTGGGCCTGCAAGCATATTATTACAAAAAGGAGAAACAAAGAGGTACCCGTTAATGCAAATCACGGGCTGCAAGTGGTACAAGTTAACGGGACAATTATAAAATGAAACAAAAGTAGGGAAAGAACAAGGAATTAATCAAGAATCATATAATAGGAGAAATACAATATGCAAACAGAATCATGAACAAGACATCATGGAACAAGTGGCATGCATGTGACGAGTAAATAAACCAATAGGAACATGTAACATGTAAACGAGTAAGCAAGCAACGAGTCAACATGAACGTGTAACATGTAAACAAGTAAGCAAGTCATCATGAACATGTAACATGTAATTGGATCATGCAAGTGTACGTATTAATGTCATGTCTTTTATTAACCTAACTAGGTAGCACTTCATGCGTCCCATACCACATGGTTGCTACTCGCAATTAAGTAAACGTTTAGACTAGTGGTGGATTCTATAGGTCACGTACCCGGAAAAAATATGTCAAGTATATCTTGTATCAAGATACGTGCAATGTTGAACATAGTGTAACCTGTAGCGTGAAACATGTAAACCTGTATTTTGCAAACTTGCAACTTGTAACTTATAATTTGCATCGGGAAACCACGAGCTCCCGTCCGAGTACGCTCTTCTATATTACCCACTACTAAATATTTCTTCTTATACCCCGGCCTGTTATTTTTTTATTACAATTAAACATGAACAAAAACTACATGCAACAACAAGGACGGGTAACATGACAGGATCGAGTATCAAAGACTTATGCAATGCAGGAAAACATATTCCAGGATTTATAAAACATGTTGATGTGATCAAAGACATGTGTAGACTTAATGAAGAATAAAATATATTATAACAACATGCAACCAGTAACAAGCAATTAATGCACAACATCCTATATAGTTCTAAGAGTATATATGTGTATCGTGTCCATGCAATGCATATGATCACAAAGTATTCGCGATCATGTACGAATACGGGATTAATGGATTATGGATAATACGAATAGAGCCAGGGAATATACTTGCGGTATTTATGCAAAGAAGCATGTACTAGAACAAATGAATTTGTACAAGAGATACTTGCCTGTTAGTTGACGACGATGAAATTGAAGACAAGAATAACGGGATCAGAATCCCGGGCAGCGAAGCACGTGCAAGATATGTGGCAGCCACGCCAAAATAGCAAATCCAAAATAGCAAACTCCCAAAATAGTAAACTGCAACTCCACGACAAGACAGAAACTCCCCAACAATAAACTCCAAACAGCAACTCATTGGATCTAATCCCAAACTCCAAACACAACACCAACACACCAATAAAATACCCAATCCTCTCCACGAACACTAAACACCAACATCATTACAATAATCTAATCCCCACAACACCCAAAACAGCAACTTCAATACCAATACATCCAATCCCCAATCAAGAACACCAAACAGCAACAAACCCAAACAACAACAATCCAATACTCTGTCTCCTTCTCCACTTCGGTACACAGAGAGAGAGAGAGAGAGAGAGAGAGAGAGAGAGAGAGAGAGAGAGAAAGGGCGGGAGAATTGGCGACTGTGGAGGCAACGCGGAGCGACGGCAGGAGGAGCGCAGGGGCTGCAGGTGGCAGTGCGCGACTGGGCTCGAGCGGGAGGGAGGTCGAGGTGCTTCGGAGAAGGATGAAGATGGGGGAAATGGGTTCGGCTCGAGGCTGGCGACGGGAGGCGGAAGTGGACTGGAGATGACGGGGACTTCGGGGGTTCTCGGAGTTGAACGTGCACAGGGGAGAGCGAGAAGGTGGAGCGGCAGTAGGTTGAGTGGTTACAGCGGGGGCGTGATGAAGAGCGATGGCGCACGGGGTGCGGCGAGAGGAAGGAGGAGGGCGCGACGGGAGAGGTGGTGGTCGAGCTCAAAGTGAAGACGAAGTGGAGGGGGTGCTGCAATGGAGGCAGGTAAAGCAGAGGGCGAAGTCGAGCAAGGAGGAAGACGACGGGATGCTCGAGCGAAGGCGGAGCGGAGGCAGGCGATGCTGAGGTTGAAGACGAAGAGCAGCGGTGAGTTTTTCGGTGGTTGAGGGAAAGGGATGACGACGAGGTGGACTGCGGGGCCTGGCGGGGCTTGAAGACGATGGCGGAGTCGAAGCTTTGAGGTCGGGGGTGAGGAGGAAGAAGAAGGGGGTGATATTGGGTCCTCTCTGTTTTGGTTGAGAGACAGAAGAGGGGAGAAAGATAGAGAACGGGAGATAGGGGGAGGGGTAATATAATAATATAATAAATAATAAGGTAGTGGGGGTGATAGAGTGGGGGAGTTACGAAGTGATGGGAAGTGTGCATCTGCAAAGTGGGAAGTTGAAGTACGAGATTAGAAAAGTGGGGGGTACGTGAATAAATTGTATACGGGTGGGTACAAGATTAATCTGTACAATATGGGTACTGGGTTTGAGCTTTAATAATGGGTATCCCAAAGAGACCCATTAGTTAGAATGGGCTTCAATAAATGGGCTCAAGATATTTAAATAAAATAGTTAGGATATTGAGCTAAATTTTGGGCTCAGATTAAATGTATAATTAAATAATAAAATCAAAATATGGAATTGGGCTTATAAAATAGTTTAAATAATAAAATCAATTAAGAAAGAATAGTTATAAAACACTGAGGATTTAAATACGGAAAAAAATACTTTAAAAATACGCATTAATAGAAACAGGGGTTACAGCCAGTCTGTAAAGGTCGGGAAAAAGTTCCCGAAGCGGGTGAGGACCACACCATTTATCCCACCAAAACTTGGTGGATGCTCCATTGCCAATGAAGGAGGTCATTCCGTTGTTGAAAGCATCATGAGCCTTCGAAACATTCCTCCAAAACTGCATTGCCCCGAATTTTCAATATTATATCTCAGAAATATGTGACACAATTCTCAGCATCAACCTCAATGTAATAGTAAACATAACCAAATCACAGACAAAATTTTCATCTTTTATTACATCAATTCTTTACAAAGCACAGCGGAAAATTAAACACATTAAATTACAATTTCTTTTTTTACAATTTACATAAGCCACAACATCATTCTATCACATGCATCCAAATCTCAATGTTATAGGTACCTAAGTGTAAAACATGAAGCTAGAGATAACCCTAACCCCCAAAACTACAGGGATCAGCCATAACGGTGTGAGTGACATTAAAAGAAAACAACATAAATAAAACATGAAGAATAAAATTACAAGTAACACATATCAATAGTAATAACGAATGGAAAATGAAATAACAATAAATAAAATATGAAAACATCAAGTGAAACTAGACTAAGTGTTAAGTGTAGGAAAGCAGAAAATAACATACATAAAACCAAGTCAAGAAAACACAGATGCTAGATGATGACTCTCTAATGCATACTTGTCGGGTTTTTTGCATTCCATACTACATAGGTCCGGTGCAAGCCCTTATCGTTATCCACTTTATAGAGTTAAATCTCTCGTTGTGCAATTAATCCTACTACGGTGACGGAAACAAGATCCAAAATACTCTGCAAATAGGCATCACAATCCTCAATGCGCAAGCATCATGTAAGAATAGCTAAAAAACCGGAGAATCACCTCCCTGCCGTGTACCCCACGAATAGGCTTGCGAGGTCCTCGACGTGCAGATATACAAGGTACATTCCGTGAATAGGCCCGCCGACCCTCAACATGCAAATGCACCCTGCATGCTCCGTGAATAGGCCTGCAGACCCTCAACACTCGAATATACAAATGTCCTTTCGAGACAGAACAACACACAGTCCTGGAATGCATTCGTTGGACTAAAAACCCCAAGAGCATATACTTATGTTTTCCAAGTTTCATCACATATCCACTAGTGCCTGTCCTTAGGTTGATTATCATTAAAGACACAAATTCCCCTATCTAGAGTTAGTGTATCCCACCGAACTTAATTCCACAAAACAACTCCAATGACTCCAACTGGTCAAAATTTACATAATCTCAATTGTCGGTACACAGGAATCCCACTCAACTCCTAGAGACTCACAAATCGAATATCAATACCAAAACTTCCAATAAGAACTCCTACTTTCATCATCAAAACGATTATAACGGTAAAAACCTCTTAGGTTAACAAAATCCAAATTCATTCAATATGCTCACAAAATTCCAGAATTGAAATAGAGTATCAAATCCATTAAATAACTGAGAATCATATTTTTAAAGTCATAGAATATCACAAAACATCAATTACTTCGAAAAACATATATAGTTCACTTAATAAAGTCATAGGCATATAATTTAAATTCTATTATAATTAAAGTACAGCTTTCTGTAAAATACTGAAATATGGAGTAAAACATCATTTAAAATAGTAGATCAATAATTCATAAGTTCGAAGGAATAATCGTTCAAAAGAAATGACGACAAACTCAATAAAACAGTCAGTAAAACAACTGACGGTCGACCGCCCAATCAGTTCAAAAATAGGGCAGTCGACTGTCAAGTGGAAATTCTCAAATTAAAGAAATGTCGGTCGACCCGGTCGACCGCTAGCTGCTATACAGCCAGTTTCCAATTTGTGCACATTTCGACTGATACATTGATTAATCTTATGAGATCAAAAATAAATTTCCTGAGATGCTAAAATATGACTTGTACAACATATAGGAGTTTGTAAAATAAATCAAAATCGCATCAAGATCATTTAGGAGTGAATTTTCTCAAAACTTCTCAAAATCAGCAATATGTATATATACATGATCTTATAAGTGTTTAAGCATCAGTTATAGAATTAAAATTCATCAAATAGAAGCGGTATAATATCTCATTCAATCTCAGTATAAAAGTAGTCAAGATTCAATTTAAAACTTCACAAAACACATAATTTCTCCAAAACAGTGAAATAGTATGCGTAAGTTTGTATATGTGCACGTTAAAGCATCAAGAATCCATTGTATATAGGCAATATATCGTTCTAATCAATCTCAGTATTGAAAACAACTCAAATCCAACTTGAAAACTTCATAAAAGCATCAAAATCAAATCGGCTGAACACCTTCAGACCCGAAACTCAAAAACCCTTCTTTTACTCAAAACTTGATCTTTTAATTCGATAACTCCTCTTATAATTCATTAACCACATGTACAACCACTCACATCAGCATACCCACGAATACGTACAACTATAACATGCATGAATCAAGTTTCACTTCATCAAAAGCCTCAAACATATCATATACATAGTATTCACAGTAAAGGCTTAATCTTTAATTATTCTTTAAGCAATAGCCATCGCACAACTCATAATAATTATTCAAAACAGCAAGATCATGAAGGAAAACAACCTACTCATGATTTCTATTAGGTTCCTTAACAATTTCAAGTCATCAATTAGGGTTTTAGATCATCACTAGTATAGTTTTCATGAAAGATTAAATTTTTTTAGTTCATCTACTCATCAAAATTCGTTACATCTTCATATGATTCCTAACATACTTTCTAATACACAAATCACCACATACAACATGCTCAGAACAATACAAAAATAAACATATATCACTCACCTTATTGAAAAATCAACCGAAGATAATAAAGAGAATAAGAAAATCCTTCCTTTAGCAAGAAAACCAAGATCCTCGCTTCGAACTCTAAAAAAAAAATAATAAAGAAAACCCTTTGTGCAGTGCAGCAAGAGACGCCTGCACCCTTTTATTAATAGGTAGGAAATCCAAGTTTTTAGGGTTTTTGAATAGATTTGTAAAATATTCTTTTTGAATATATCTTTACATATATAAATCCTTATACTTGGAAATTAGATAAACAAACTAAATTCATTTTTTTAAAAAAATAACTAACCTAATACTGGTCGGCACTGCTTGTAAACCAAGAAAAATAATTTTGTAAGTTTTGGCCTCAAAGTGACAATTTTGCAAAAAGACCATTCTTTAATAAATTTGCGAAATAACCCAAATCTATCAAAACAAAAAGTAAACTTTTTACCTCTGAGTTGGCTAGGCATCATACTCAGCCTAAAAATCAAAATTCTGGAGTTTTCACTCTATGTGGTAATTTTGCACAAAAGTCCCTCCTTTTGTAATATTTGTAAATTGGTCAAATAAATATCAGAAAAATCCGGAAAATTCACAAATAATACCGACTCACAAATAATAGGTTTCCCCAAAATGAATTCTGACTTTGGACTACCCAAGAAAATATTTACACGTGTAAAAAGATAAATTTCATAAAAATAAGTTTATTAAATCACCAAAAAATCATTTTAATTCATTTATGAATATCAAAACAATATCTAAAAAATTTAGGGTGTTACAAAAACCACAAAACTTTCGGGCCAACCCTTAACCCCAGGTCCCGCGAGCCCTTCCCACAGAGGTAACGCTGTACAAAACCCTGCCAGCTCTCCCTATTGGGATGAAAGGTTTTCCACCACCATTTACCGAGGAGGCCAAGTTCATATCTCGCAGATCGATTACCCATAGCCTTCCGTGGCACTTTTTCATGCAGACTTTCTCCCATCTGACTAGGTGATAATCCCTCCTTTCCGGATCCGTTCCTTTCCAAAGAAACCTTTTCCGGACCCGATCAATCCGCTTGATTACCCATTTAGGCATTTCAAAGACAGATATGTAATAAGTTGGAAATTTGACAAAACAACGTTGATGAGTGAAACCCTTCCACCAAGGGATAGGTACTTGCCTTGCCAACAAGACAGCCTGGCTTCTGCTTTATCGATGATCGGTAGCCAATCATGAGCTTTTCTGGGCGAATGGGCAACCACAAATATTTGAGAGGAAAATCGTCAATCTTACGGTTCAGAACCGAAGCATCTTAGAGGGCCTCCTCTTATGAAAGCCTTAAGCCCAGCAGTTTGATTGAGGTGAACCAGCATACCATTTGTAGACTGTGTCAAAGTTGAGTATTTTTTTTTGTTTTTTTTTTGTTTTGTTTTTTTGATTACTGTAGGACCTAAACATGCTCAATGACAAGTTCAGAGGGTGAAAAAGCAAAACGAAAAAAAAAAAACCCAGTAATAGTATTAGAATAGAATCCTCCCCCTCCCAACCAAACCCCCCCAAGTCCAACAACCCTAAAATCTCCCAACCATGGCCGCCCCCTCTTCCTCCTCCTCCTCTCTCCCCTCCCCGGTCCGCATCTTCACCGACATCATCACACGCACCCCTCCCTCCTCCGTCGACTCCGCCCTCTCCTCCCTCCCCCTCACCTTCCCCCTCCTCCCTTCCACCGTCGAATCCGTCCTCAAACTCTCCTACTCCCACCCTTCCTCGGCCATCAAGTTCTTCCGCTGGTCCGCCCTCTACCTCCCCCACTCCCCCCTCTCCTGGAACCTCATCGTCGACATCCTCGGCCGCAACGCCCTGTTCGAGCCCATGTGGGACGCCATCCGCTCCATGAAGCAATCCTCCGCCCTCTCCCTCTCCACCTTCGCCTCCGCCTTCCGCTCCTACTGCGCCGCCAACAAAATCAAAGAAGCCATTATGACCTTCGACGTCATGGACCGCTACGGCATCCCTCAGGATATCGCTGCTCTGAATTCCCTCGTCAGCGCTCTCTGCGCCTGCGGACACGTGACTGAGGCCTCCACTTTCTTTGACAAGATTAAACTCCGCATTGCGCCGGATGCGGACACTTTCGCAATCCTGCTGGAGGGGTGGGAGAAGGAAGGGAACGTGAAGAGGGCCAAGACGACGTTCGGGGAGATGGTGGTGAGGATTGGGTGGAGGAAGGAGAGCGTGCCGGCGTATGATGCCTTTTTGACAATGCTGGTCAGGGCCGGGCTGGCCAACGAGGCGATTAATTTCTTGAAGGTAATGCAGAGCAAGAACTGTATGCCTGGTATTAGGTTTCTTTCAAACACGCTTGATATTCTTGTTAAGGACAATGCCGCGCTTGATGCCATCTCGCTGTGGAATATTATGGTGACCGATGATGGGGAGACCGGGATTCTGCCGAATTTGGGTATGTATAATTGTATCATCAAGCTGCTCTGCAGCAAGCAGGATTTCAACTCGGCTTTACGGTGCTTGGACGCGATGCCATTTCATGGGGCGTTCCCGGATGATGTGACGTATAATACTATCTTTGAGTGTCTTGTTAGGATTAAGAAGTGTAGAGAGGCGGAGATGTTTTTTGCGGAGATGAAGAAGAATGAGAGGAAGGTTTCGCCTGAGAATTGTGTGGCGGCTATCAAGATGTTTTTCGATGAGTTTGACCCACAGGCTGCGATGGATGTTTGGAAATATTATGTTGAAGAGAATGTGAAGCTGGATGAGGACTGTGTGGATGAATTGCTAGTTGGGCTGGCCAATTTGAGGAGGTTGAGCGAGGTGACCAAGTATGCGGAGGATGTGATAGATAAGGGAGGTTGTGTGGGTTGGAGGACGTTGGAGAAGTTGAAGGTGGTTTTCCGTGCGGAGCGCAAACTGGATCGTTATGAATACATTGAAAAGAAGGCGGAGCGCCGGAGGTTGGAACGATGAAGATGCACGGGTATGCAGCCGTCTATAACTCTTGTGTTCTTTTGTCAATTTATTTTCGTCTTTTAGTGATCTTTGCAGAATGAAGAAGAGACTGCAAGTAAAGAGCGGGGCTGATGGATTGGAAGATCGTATCTTTATGTATACAACGTTTGCCTGTTGCATTAACCAAACTGTCGGTTTTTGTTTTCTATATTTGAACCCCAGCTTTCTTTTGAATTCTATGTGATCCTGATCTATATGGTACATTACAAAATTTTATCCTAGCTATAACTCTTCTCAACATTACTAAGTCTAGTGCTATCTATGAGTCTGCATCGTAACAGCTTGGCTTTGCTATGTTGGGGAACTACTGTACCTGCAAAAGCCATTGTGTGTTAGCGTGCACTAGTTTTTCTTGCTGAATCTGTTTTCTTGCTCTATTCAGAGCTCCTTGCAACAAGGCAGATGAAGGGAGAACCATTTGACAGGAGAAGGCTCACTTTTCTAGGCTTTGTGGTTGAAACCAATCCTTGAAGATTAAGAAATATTACTCTATATATTTCCTCTTGATTTGATGCATAAGAATGTAGGTGCTTGTATGCGGATGCAAGATACCTGCGTAAACCCGGTTGGATGAATGAAGGACCGGAGTTCAACATCGGCTGGCAAACACTATTTTCCGAGAAATATCAGTTTCTCTGTAGATTTATTTTCTTCGATGGAAATGGTGTAGGATTAGGTAGATTTGCTTGGAATGAAGAGGCAAGAGGCTCGCTTAAAGAGGATTGATAGAGATCATAGGTTTAGCGTTAAAGATGGCTATCAAACACACTATCCTCCAAGAAAAAACTATGTCCGGAAATATATATTCTTCACATGTTCAATTTCAATTTGTGATTTACTCCCCTAAGTGTCTTTTCCTCTTAGATTTCTTTTATTGTTTCAACTTATATCCTTCTTCCAGCTATAACAATGCAGTGAAATTTCTGTTTGGATCATCAATGTGTCTGCTTGTGATCGTGAAGATTCTTCTAATCTATTGAGCTCTATCCACCTAATGATATGTTTGCATCACTTGCCCCCTGGATCTGTTTCTTCTACTACTACTAAGGTCTCTCACCTGTCCCGCCCCTTTGCCTTGCTTGATGATAATGGAAAAAAGGCTCATTTTTCTATTTATACAACATTTGCCTGTTGCAATACTTAACTATTGGTTTTTTGTTTTCGATATTTGAAGACCAGTTTTCTTTCTCATTCCATGTGATACTGAATTATATCTCTAATATTATAATGGGAGAAGGCCTTAGTGTCATTTGTAAATGCTTGTCATTCTACCAACCCGTGCAATGCACGTGTTGGTAGATTTTTTTTTGCCTTTTCATTCCTCCTTCCCCATTTTCCCCACGTGCAACGCACATGTATAATACTAGATTTTTTTGTCCTTTTCATTCCCCCTTCCCATTTTTCCCACGTGCAACGCACGTGTATATGTTAGATTATAGGAATTTATCCTATAAGTCTTATCCAATAATATTACTAAGGCTGCTGCAATCTGGGAGTATGCATTCCTGACAACCTGGCTTTAACCATGAACTATGGAGAAGGCTCAGTTTTGTAGGCTTTGTGGATGAAGCCAAGGCTAGAGCATTCCGTAAGATTTCTCTTCATATGTTTCATCTTTATTTGATGCATGAGGAGGCAGACGCTGGTATATAGATGCAAGAGACTTGTTCAAACAGTCGGATGAATGAAGGACTGAAGGTCAACAATGGCTGTCAAAAGCTCACTTCCGAGAAATATCACTTGTTTCTCTCTGTATTTTTTCTTTGGTTAAACGATCAAGGCTTAGGCAGGTTTGCTTGGAAAGAAGGGGCTAGAGGCTTGCTTAAAGAGGTTGAATAGGGATCGCAAGTTTGGCGTTAAAGAATGGCTACTAAACACTATCCTCCGAGAAGAAACCTTGTTTGCAAATATATATTCTTGATTTGTTCAGTTTCAATATGAGATTTGCTCCCTAGGTGTCTTTCCCCTTAGATTCCTGTTATTGGTTCAATATCCTTCTTCCAGCTGTAACAACAGAATTGAATTAATTTCCATTTGGATCATTGATTGTGTGACTGATGTCTGCTTGTGTAGGCTGCTTCTAGTATATTGAGCTATCTCCACATAATGACAAGTTTGCATCACATAGTCTTTGCATTTGTTTTTGCTATTCCTAAGGTCTCTCACCGTGCCTGCCCTGCCCCCTAATTATCTTTTTGCAGAAGGCTCACCTTGGCTTCGTGAAGGAAAGCAATAGCTAGACATTAAGAATCCTACTCTGTATCTTTTCCTTTTCATTTTGATGCATGTGAAGGTAGACGCTGGTATGGACGCCGACATGAGAGACTTGTCTAGATTCGGTTAACTGGTCAAAGGTCTGGGCTCTGGAGTTCAACAATGGCTGGCTATACACTTCCGAGAAGAATTGCGTTCTCTATATTTTTCTTTTGATGTTGATGTAAGATTATTGCTTGGAACAAAGGGGTGACTGGCTTGCTTTAAGAGGGTTGATTGAGATCAGAGGTTTAGAGTTCAATAATGGCTACCAAAACTCTCCTCTGGGAGGAACTTCCTTTGAAAATATTTGTTCTTGATTTCTTCAATTCCAATCTGACATTTGCTCCCGCTCCCCTGAGCGTGTATTATATTCGATTCCTATTATTGGTTCATTTATATCCTTATTCCAGCTACAACAATGGAATGAAATTTCTATTTGGGTGCTCAATGGTGTTTGCTTTAGTCGTGAGGCTTCTATTAATGCGATGCGTTATCTCCACCACCTAATGATAATTTTGCATCACATAGCCCTTGTCTTTTGTCTCGCACCTGGTCTGCCCCCCTCCTCCTCTTCCATTTTAAGTATAAACTCTAACTATGTTTGTCTATATACCCACAGTGACAACCAAACATGTTAACTTTGGTGTTGATTTAAACGAGACCATTCTTTTGTTCTCAAGCACTACTGGGTTGTGGCGGATTAGAGGGATGAGGAAGGCTAGTCAGGTTCGCCTGAAGCTGATTCAAAGTTTTAAGAATGTGACATATCCCAAATGCTAGCTAAAATTATGCAGGGAGTCACCATTGATATGACTTATTGTGTCCTATATTTTTATTTGGACAAAATCAGCAACATGCTTACTAACATATCAAGGATCAATTGTCACCTTATACCTTATTTTTTTAACATATCAACCAATTGTTTGTGACTAGGTTAATAAATTACTGAATGTAATTTGATTTTTGATAGCAATGTTCCAAATTTAACACTAATTATTTGTAGCTGATGCTTTTAGATTATAATTATTTGTAGCTGATGCTTTTAGATTATAAAATAGTTCTGTTTTGGGTTAATATTTTGTGTAGGTATGTTTATATTTTTTTCTTTTCTGGTTATGAAGTTTTGAGGATTGTGTTGTGTAATTATTTATTATTATGTATTTTATTGAGTTGATGATCATGTAATTTATTTATTTGTGACACCCAAATTTTAGTTTAGTCCCTATGCCCTAATATGTTAGTGTTCCTGACAATTGCTTACAATTCCTTACTGGCATCTAATTTTCTTGGCCCGTAACGTTGACATTAACCCGAAGCACGCAACTCTAATCAATTTGATTTGAATGATCCGAGCACAAATCAAGATAAGGTTAGTTTGGATAATATTAATAGTGCTATATTTCTATTATGTATAGCCTTCTATAAGTACACAATAGGCCGAGTTTACTGTCAAGTACGCCTAGGTTATAGTTGCAAACTTGCAATCTAGATTTGGTTAACAATGTTGAATAAGGACTTGCTAGATTTTAATTAGCAGTCTAGTCCTTTTTGTTTGAAGTGAAACTTGAGTCTCAAATGATTTTGATCGGACATGAACTTCAACCCAACCAACCCATCTTAGTGAAATTGAGCTAGGAATGGATGGATGTCAAAAAACACCAACCCATCTTTAGTGAATTTGAACTAGGAATGAATGGATGTCAAAAAACTTGAATTCTTTTTGCCTTTTGATTTCATCTGTGCCTTAGAGTTACAGTGTAAGTCTATATAGCTAATCCATAATCTTTTTCTCCCTTGGCATTTTAATTCAGTCCAGGACAATTTTGATGATTCAATGAGTTGTCTATGACTGCAGATCTTTATCTTGTCCATAGGTTTCTCAAATATGAAATTGCCCTGAATGAAAAGAATTGCTACCACACTGATGCCATGCAATAACAAGTAGTAAAACATCGTGATTCCTTGTGTTATGTTGCTGATCCCATTTGATAAAAAAACTCTCAGATGATGATGGTTGTTTGATGTGGGGTGGTGTCTTTAAAGGATTGCTCAGGCTCTAAGTATAGGAACTAACGGTAGCAACTATTATATTTGAAATAGATCCAAATAAGAAGTTAGACCTACTAAATAAGTAGTACTATTTTTGCCTTTCCACTTAGAGGTTGTTGGTTCTGAAATCTGAGAAGGATGGTTTAACTGTAGATGTCAACATCTATAAGCGAATTCTGCAGCTAAGCTAACTATTTTTTGAAAGTGGATTTGGAGTAAAAAGTGGGGCTTACTAGGCAATTTTGTATTTGATTGGTGAACTTAGCTAAATTAGCCATGACATGAATTGACATGTTAATCGATGGTCAGGGGTGGGCTCGGTACGGTACCGGACTTTTTGACATTGTACCATTACCATACCAAACTAGTTCGGCGTGAAAATATGCAAACCGTTGCCAACCAAAAAGTTCGGTATACCGAAACTTTGGTATACCGACTACTTCGGTTGGTACGGTTCGGTATTGGTTTTATACCAAATATGACCCAACAAATACCTTATCAAATATCAGTACCAATAAAAATAACAAGTTAACAATATCACACAACTACCGAAACATAAACAGAATAGTCCACAAATCCATTTTCATTCCAAAAGCAAGCAGGGAACAATAGCATAAGCATAAACTTCATAAAAGTAACAAAAGGATAACATCAGTAATCCTTGTTCGTCTGACAACACAATTTGCCAAAATAGTCATAATCTGGAAATAAAAACTACGTGAGAAAAGCCTCAAAATATCACCAATTTAGTCCAACAAGAAATAAAAGCAAAAGTAAAAGGCCACAAAACATCAAGAGCTGATAATGCCACAAAAGCTCGTCTCTAACAGTTTGATAGCTTCAGTTTCATCTCGTCAACAATCCTGAATAAACAAAAAAAATAAGTATCAATTCATAAACGTGCCATACTCATAACTAAATGAAATAATAAGCAATCTGAACACCACAAAACAGCAAAACAAGTCACATAAAACCTGTCATAGCCAAAAACATACATACATTATAAATTGTGCTTATATTTAAGAGCAGAAAAATTATATGTTTCAAAGTCCAACCATATTACGGACACCATTAGTTTCATCTTTTAATTATTACAGTTTACTAATTGATGTCTAGAACTATAGTAAAAGTACAATATCTTCAACCATATTGTTGAACTCATTAGATATACCTCGTGCTTATGCTCTTGTCACATTGATGGCATTTGTAGATACCTCCTTTGAATTCCATGTTTCACTTTATGCAAATATAGAAAATTACATAGATCCAAATAATTAAATGTACAAATCAAATACAAAAAAAAATGTAAGATGTAAACAATCTCTTACCCTTCTCAACTTCTTCCAAGGTTTTGTAAAACTCGAGCTCATCTTCTGTGGGCTCTTTATAAAAGTTGACCTCCTCACCTTTTAGTCAATCAGAGCAACAAACAAGTGCTTTAACCATCTTAGGTGTCAATAATGCCCTGAAAGGATCCACAATCCTCGATCCCATAGAAAAAGCATTCTCAGATGCTACAGTCGAACAAGGAATTGCAAAGACATCTCTTGCAAGAAGCGCAAGTACCGGATAAGTCGAGGCATGGACCTTCCACCAAGCAATTACATCAAAATCCTTTGTGTATTTCACATACCTGTCTTCAAGATATTGGTCAAGTTCGTTAGATATGCTTTCGTCCTGTCCATCCAACCTTTCTTGCATACATTCAACCATAACATCATCAAGCCCATCCACGTCAAAATCATTACCACAAACTTGTGTGTAAACTCCGGCCCCAGATGCACCACTAGTAGAACCCTCATACTCTTCATACATCTTCACCAGATTGTTTTTCAACTCTTTTGTTATTGCTGCTATCTTTTCATCACTAACACCAACCCTCTTCATTGCTAGACTATGATATTGCATCTTAAATCTCGGGTCCAATACATTAGCAATAAGAATAATCTTGTCGACTGATTCAAACTTCCCCCAATACTTGTTAAATTTTGTCTTCATGCTAAGAGCAACTCTTTTCAAAACTTCATCAAATGAATTCAACTTTTTATCAATCTCAACTTGCAACCCAATCATCTCTTGGAAAACTAAATTTGCTGTGACCGACTTTCAAGCACTCAACCTCTTAGTAGACTCATAGAACCTCTTAAGAAAAACCACAAATGCAGAAGCATTCCTCCAATCTGCTTCTCCAAGTGGAACCGACCCTTGGATTTCTATTTCTATCAGTTTCTTTAAAGTAATTCTGAAACTGAATATCTTTGGCCGCCATTCTGTCAAACACAATTTCATATTTCAGTGCAACCTCCAACATCAAGTAAGTGATATTCCACGTTGTCACCACATCTAGAGGAACATTTGCATTAGCTTGCATATTTTCCAGCACTGCAAACTCCCTAAATGCATCAAGCCTTTGACCCGAACTTCTTATGTATTTCACACAATTCCAGATAGTTTGAATTGCATCCTGCAATTCCTTGATTCCATCCTTAACAATTAAATTTATAATGTGGCAAGCACACCTAACATGCATGTACTTTCCATCAAACATCAAAGTTTTGTAACTCTTTAATCGCCTCTTAACATAAGAAACAACCACAACCGTTATTGCAAAAAGCTTGGTGATCCCCCATTGCCTCAAACATGATTCCAAAAGCCGACCAAGATCTTCATCTTTATGCCTAGTTATCACACAAAAGCTTATAATTCTTTTATGCAGCTTCCAATCATTATCGATAAAGTGGATAGTCAGAACAAGATAGTTAATGTTCTGTATCGAAGTCCACGTATCGGTAGTGCTTGAAACCCTTGTAGCATTCCCTGCTAGCTGACTCATTAACAACGCCTTCTCTGATTGGAACTTCTCCAACACTAACGCCGCAACTGTTTTTCTATTTGGAATTTTATAACGAGGCTGCAGTTCATGAATGTAATCACGGAATCCACCATTTTCTACAAACTCAAACGGAAGCCCATCTCGAATAATCATCTCAACACATCTCACATCACATCTTTTCTGATTGAATTGATGATACACCACACCTCCTGAAACGTTGTCTCTGTTTAAGGTGGTCTGATTTTTGTCAACTTCTATATAATATGGATGTCCCTTACACTTTCTAGCATGTGCCCACATAGAAGAAGTGCCATTAGTGATAGGATGACAAGGAACTACTTCATTGCAAGTCCCACAAATGCACTTGTCATTAAGTTCGACACCATCAGGAAGTTTTACTTTACTAAAATGATCCCCAGGTGGACTAACATTTTTTGGTTTTTTCTTAGGAGGTATTATTGCTGGAGGGTTAACTGAGGTTTGTTCATTAGTTGTGGCTGGAGGAGTAGAAGGAATACTTGAAGTTGTCTGTTGGCTTGAGAAGTGTTCATTAGTAGTGACTGGAGGAGGAATGGTTGAAGCTAGTTGGTTGTTTGCAAGGTTTTGTGTCATAGAAGTTACGGATGGGGAAGAACCTGTTTGGCTACCAAAACTTGTGTCTTCCATACCTAATGTAAAACAAAAGAAAGAAATAATTTATAAAGACAAATTTACTTAAACAAGATTATTAAAATTCGATTATTGACGTAAACAAATTTACTTAAACAATAATTCGTTAAACCATATAAGCACAGGTTTTGTAACAAGAAGTCATATCGAAACAATCAGAGCATATATATTGAAGCATATGTTTCAGTTAAACAACAATTTAAAAAGTTCGATCAATAATGTCATACAACAATATGAATTGAGGTAAATATAAAAGTAAGTTTATTGATGGGTCGGCTCATACATAAGGCCATAAGGATTCATGATTCTGTTAAGCATCACTCAGAAATCTTGCAAAAATAAAAATTTGAACAACTTACTTCAATCATTAAAAAAATCGAGCCAAACAAGTCAAATAGAAGCATAGAAAGTATTGTTATATGAATTAAAACAAATAACGTAATGTTATATTGAACCAAACAAATCATACAATGACATAATGTTACTTCAAAATTACTTTTTATCATAAAAATTAATTGTTTTTTATCACACATATTAATTGTTTGTTATCATACAAATAACAGAATGTTATATCGAGCCAAACAAGCCATATAATGACGGAATGTTACTTCAAAATTATAGTTCCAAAATTAACAGTAAACATACGAATAAAAAAATATTATATCAAGCCAAACAATCCGTATATAGAATATATTCATAAATTTTACTTGAACAAATATTAAAAAATCGATCAAAGATGTTGCACGACAAGATGAGTTGATTTAAAAATAAATGCTAAATTAAAAAATTATTACTATAAAACTTCAATCATTAAAATTTCCATTACTGTAGTATATAAAGTCCAAAATATAATGCAATTGAGAACATAAAGTCTTACTATATTTCCAGTAGGAAATTAAATATAATAATCTACCTCTTCTAGATTTATTTTCCAATCATAATTTTAGACTTTCAGTATATAAACTTAAATTCTTACAAGTTAAATTGGGTGAGAAAAATTACAATAACCATAAATGTAAACCAAAAACCATATCAAACATGTATGCATGCAATTACTGAATATGGTCCATACATCAGTAAGATATTCCTTCAATTTCTTTTTTCCCTAATCATCAATTGCATGCATACATGTTTGATATGGTTTTTGGTTAACATTTATGGTTATTGTAATTTTTCTCAACCAATTTAACTTGTAAGAATTTAAGTTTATATACTGAAAGTCTGAAATTATGATTGGAAAATAAATCTAGAAGAGGTAGATTATTATATTTAATTTTTTCCTACTGGAAATAGAGTAAGACTTTATGTTCTCAATTGCATTATATTTTGGACTTTATATACTACAGTAATGGAAATTTTAATGATTGAAGTTTTATAGTAATAATTTTTTAATTTAGCATTTATTTTTAAATCAACTCATCTTGTCGTGCAACATCTTTGATCGATTTTTTAATATTTGTTCAAGTAAAATTTATGAATATATTCTATATACGGATTGTTTGGCTTGATATAATATTTTTTTATTCGTATGTTTACTGTTAATTTTGGAACTATAATTTTGAAGTAACATTCCGTCATTATATGGCTTGTTTGGCTCGATATAACATTATGTTATTTGTATGATAACAAACAATTAATATGTGTGATAAAAAACAATTAATTTTTATGATAAAAAGTAATTTTGAAGTAACATTATGTCATTGTATGATTTGTTTGGTTCAATATAACATTACATTATTTGTTTTAATTCATATAACAATACTTTCTATGCTTCTATTTGACTTGTTTGGCTCGATTTTTTTAATGATTGAAGTAAGTTGTTCAAATTTTTATTTTTGCAAGATTTCTGAGTGATGCTTAACAGAATCATGAATCCTTATGGCCTTATGTATGAGCCGACCCATCAATAAACTTACTTTTATATTTACCTCAATTCATATTGTTGTATGACATTATTGATCGAACTTTTTAAATTGTTGTTTAACTGAAACATATGCTTCAATATATATGCTCTGATTGTTTCGATATGACTTCTTGTTACAAAACCTGTGCTTATATGGTTTAACGAATTATTGTTTAAGTAAATTTGTTTACGTCAATAATCGAATTTTAATAATCTTGTTTAAGTAAATTTGTCTTTATAAATTATTTCTTTCTTTTGTTTTACATTAGGTATGGAAGACACAAGTTTTGGTAGCCAAACAGGTTCTTCCCCATCCATAACTTCTATGACACAAAACCTTGCAAACAACCAACCAGCTTCAACCATTCCTCCTCCAGTCACTACTAATGAACACTTCTCAAGCCAACAGACAACTTCAAGTATTCCTTCTACTCCTCCAGCCACAACTAATGAACAAACCTCAGTTAACCCTCCAGCAATAATACCTCCTAAGAAAAAACCAAAAAATGTTAGTCCACCTGGGGATCATTTTAGTAAAGTAAAACTTCCTGATGGTGTCGAACTTAATGACAAGTGCATTTGTGGGACTTGCAATGAAGTAGTTCCTTGTCATCCTATCACTAATGGCACTTCTTCTATGTGGGCACATGCTAGAAAGTGTAAGGGACATCCATATTATATAGAAGTTGACAAAAATCAGACCACCTTAAACAGAGACAACGTTTCAGGAGGTGTGGTGTATCATCAATTCAATCAGAAAAGATGTGATGTGAGATGTGTTGAGATGATTATTCGAGATGGGCTTCCGTTTAAGTTTGTAGAAAATGGTGGATTCCGTGATTACATTCATGAACTGCAGCCTCGTTATAAAATTCCAAATAGAAAAACAGTTGCGGCGTTAGTGTTGGAGAAGTTCCAATCAGAGAAGGCGTTGTTAATGAGTCAGTTAGCAGGGAATGCTACAAGGGTTTCAAGCACTACCGATACGTGGACTTCGATACAGAACATTAACTATCTTGTTCTGACTATCCACTTTATCGATAATGATTGGAAGCTGCATAAAAGAATTATAAGCTTTTGTGTGATAACTAGGCATAAAGATGAAGATCTTGGTTGGCTTTTGGAATCATGTTTGAGGCAATGGGGGATCACCTAGCTTTTTGCAATAACGGTTGATAATGCAAGTTCAAATGATGTGGCTGTTTCTTATGTTAAGAGGCGATTAAAGAGTTACAAAACTTTGATGTTTGATGGAGAGTACATGCATGTTAGGTGTGCTTGCCACATTATAAATTTGATTGTTAAGGATGGAATCAAGGAATTGCAGGATGCAATTCAAGCTATCTGGAATTGTGTGAAATACATAAGGAGTTCGGGTCAAAGGCTTGATGCATTTAGGGGAGTTTGCAGTGCTGGAAAATATGCAAGCTAATGCAAATGTTCTTCTAGATGTGGTGACAATGTGGAATATCATTTACATGATGTTGGAGGCTGCACTGAAATATGAAATTGTGTTTGACAGAATGGCAGCCGAAGATATTCAGTTTCAGAATTATGTTGGAGGCTGCACTGAAATATGAAATTGTGTTAGACAGAATGGCGGCCGAAGATATTCAGTTTCAGAATTACTTTAAAGAAACTGATAGAAATGGAAATCCAAGGGTCGGTCCACCTGGAGAAGCAGATTGGAGGAATGCTTCTGCATTTGTGGTTTTTCTTAAGAGGTTCTATGAGTCTACTAAGAGGTGAGTGCTTGGAAGTCGGTCACAGCAAATTTGGTTTTCCAAGAGATGATTGGGTTGCAAGTTGAGATTAATAAAAAGTTGAATTAAAGAGTTGCTCTTAGCATGAAGACAAAATTTAATAAGTATTGGGGGAAGTTTGAATCTGTCAACAAGATTATTCTTATTGCTAATGTATTGGACCCGAGATTTAAGATGCAATATCATAGTCTAGCAATGAAGAGAGTTGGTGTTAGTGATGAAAAGATAGCAGCAATAACAAAAGAGTTGAAAAACATTCTGGTGAAGATGTATGAAGAGTATAAGGGTTCTACTAGTGTTGCATCTGGGGCCGGAGTTTACACACAAGTTTGTGGTAATGATTCTGATATGGATGGGCTTGATGATGTTATGGTTGAATGTATGCAAGAAAGGTTGGATGGACAGGACGAAAGCATATCTAACGAACTTGACCAATATCTTGAAGACAAGTATGTGAAATACACAAAGGATTTTGATGTAATTGCTTGGTGGAAGGTCCATGCCTCGACTTATCCGGTAGAGATGTCTTTGCAATTCCTTGTTCGACTGTAGCATCTGAGAATGCTTTTTCTATGGGATCAAGGATTGTGGATCCTTTCAAGGCATCATTGACACCTAAGATGGTTGAAGCACTTGTTTGTTGCTCTGATTGGCTAAAAGGTGAGGAAGTCAACTTTTATAAAGAGCCCACAGAAGATGAGCTCGAGTTTTACAAAACCTTGGAAGAAGTTGAGAAGGGTAAGAGATTGTTACCTCTTACTTTTTTTTTTGTATTTGATTTGTATATTTAATTGTTTTGATCTATGTAATTTTCTATATTTGCATAAAGTGGAGCATCGAATTCAAAGGAGGTATCTACAAATGCTATCAATGTGACAGGAGCATAAGCACGAGGTATATCTAATGAGTTCAACAATATAGTTGAAGATATTGTACTTTTACTATAGTTCAGACATCAATTAGTAAACTGTAATAATTAAAAGATGAAACTAATGGTGTCCGTAATATGGATGGACTTTGAAACATATAATTTTTCTGCTCTTAAATATAAGCACAATTTATAATGTATGTATGTTTTTGGCTATGACAGGTTTTATGTGACTTGTTTTGCTGTTTTGTGGTGTTTAGATTGAGCTTTGCTTATTATTTCATTTAGTTATGAGTATGGCACGTTTATGAATTGATACTTATTTTTTTTGTTTATTCAGGATTGTTGACGAGATGAAACTGAAGCTATCAAACTGTTAGAGACGAGCTCTTATGGCGTTATCAGCTCTTGATGTTTTGTGGCCTTTTACTTTTGCTTTTATTTCTTGTTGGACTAAATTGGTGTTATTTTAAGGCTTTTCTCGCGTGGTTTTTATTTCCAGTTTATGACTATTTTGGCAAATTGTGTTGTCAGACGAACAAGGGCTACTGATGTTATCCTTTTGTTACTTTTATGAAGTTTATTCTTATGCTATTGTTCCTTGCTTGCTTTTAGAATGAAAATGGATTTGTGGTCTATTCTGTTTTTATTTCGGTAGTTGTGTGATATTGTTAACTTGTTATTTTTATTGGTACTGATATTTGATAAGGTATTTGTTGGGCCATATTTGGTATAACACCAATACCGAACCATACCAACCGAAGTAGTCGGTATACCGAACTTTTTGGTTGGTAACGGTTTGCATATTTTCAAACCGAACTAGTTTGGTATGGTAATGGTACATTGTCAAAAAGTCCGGTACCGTACCGAGCCCACCCTGAGAAGAGCTGATATTTAGGTGAAAAAGCTTCCTGTTGATATGTAATTTTGGAGAATATCAAACTGATATCTGATGATTAACTTTTGTTAATGGGGCACTGACTCTTTTTCTCAATATTTTAGGCTTGCTAACTTATGCTAAGGTTGATTTCCATCCCTCGGCCAGTGGATCTTGGGTTTGTTTAGAAGATTGGGATGCCCAACACCTAGACCAAACACTGGTCGCTGGCTGGCACTCTTGATACTAGCGGGGCTCTTAAATTTGTTTGGTCTTTGCACCGTCAATTCTAGCATTTGTAACTTAGGCCTGCTGTTCTTTTCTTTTCCCTTGTTCTTCTTCCTAATTTCAGTTATACTACACATTTACTCTCCTTTTCTACAATTCCTGCCCTTCTTTGTATTAATGAAAGTGTAGGGGTGAGTTAGTTGTGGTTTGTTGACCAGACATTTCATCGGATATTGAATTTCAGTGTCTTTGGTTCAACTGCGTAATATGCCAAAGACTTGTCAGTATTATGTTTCAACTATCATCATGACCTCCTATGGGCATTTGCTAGCTGCTAAACACCATTGAACACTGTATCACAAGTCGTTATTTCCACCACATTAAGAAGATATGGTGATATGTATTATGTTCTGACTACATCTGTTATCCTATATTCTATTATTTGGGACCCCGTGTGTATCTGTGAAATTTTTCTTACTCGAATGCAACAACCGATGAAAACTCATGTGATTGTTACTCGAATGCAACAACCGATGAAAACTCATGATTGTTGGATGATAATCATTTTTGATTTCTTGATCTTCTTATGTAATTCTGGTGTAGCTAATGTGCTTCAACTTTTGCCATGTCTTCGTCAGAACGGGATTTATGTTAAACCAGTCTAGCGGGTCTAACTAGGGTTTTTTTGTTAAAGAGTGAATATAGGTCGGGTTCATGTATCGGGTTGGGTTTTATAAATACAAGTTAAATGAAATGATATACGCCCGACCCGATACATTACTGAGCTCAGATATTTGTGACGTCTGCAAATTAATTCCTTCAATATTTTGAATATTACAATAACAGACAAATTTATACATATTTTGAGTATTTTATTTTCGGATGACTCTTGTGCTAATTATTGCTGTCTTATATCCTATACGATGGAGTCAAAGTAGAATTTAGGGTGCATTTAGAACTTTCTTGCAGTTTATGTATATTTTGTAGATGAGTCGGAGCTTTCTTTCACCATTATTTTCTCTCCACTTTCCAGCATGATAAAAGCGTGAGACTGTTTTTATGCCTTGATACTCTTGATCATTATACGGTGTTAGTAATGGCGGGGGCTTCAGTATGAAGTTACAAATTCTTACTGCTTGACCCTGTTTTCTTGTTGCAGTTGAATTTCTTGTCCACATACTTATGAGAATGTGGATTTCAGGATTTTGTAGAGGCAATGTAGGACTTTAGTTGTTGTCCGGTTATTTAAGTTTAACATGCAGAGAAATTTTGTAGATATTATTTAAATTATGTGTTATAGAATTGTAGTAAACTTGTATAAATTTAAATTGAGTGTTTAAAGCACTCTTAATATCTAAAAGGGATAACAAAAGATCTTTATGTCAGTTGAAGCTGTCCCGAAAGACTAACATTGTTGATCAATTACCTTAATTTTTTTGTAGTCTGCAAACTGCAATTTGTACATGGAAAATTCCTGCATTTCAACAATTATATTATCAGGTTATTTTGTGAGTGACATTTTTGTTATGTTGTCACCCAGTGTTATTACTTTGTATATTTGTATTATACTTGGAGTTGTACATTAAAGTTTCTTCAGTTATCTTGTCACATTTAACATGCTTCTGAGTTCTATTAATTTTCTACTTGGTAATTACATATTCTTATTCTTACATGACATTATTGCGTATCTCGTATCAGTTCTTTGTTGTCCCAACGTTTCATTGTCGTGATATTTTCATACTCTTGATTTTGAATTTTTGGGCATGCAATTTAAAATTTCCCCAGCATTTAGGTTTAGATTTGTTGTCCTTTAGATGTTCAATTGTGTACGTATCCTTTATGAATGTTGCTAGTGTCAGGACAGTATAATACATACAATGTTGTAAACATGTGGCTTTTGATCTGAAACTCTTGAAAGTTGTGTATTGGCAGCAGTTCTAGACATAGTTGTGTATGCATGTTTTGACATGTGCTGAGAGTATCCATCATTCTAGCTCATGTATTGTTTCTCTATTCTTGAATTTTTTCTCACTAATCAGCTACATGAATAACCTGATACTCATTCTAGCTACATGTATTGTTTCTCTATTCTTGAATTTTTTCTCACTAATCAGCTACATGAATAACCTGGAGAGGTTCTATGATTTGCATTTTGCAAGATTGTCTGTTTGTTTGTCTTCGATAAGCTGATACTGTTTATTATATTTATCAAGGTAATCTTAGGAGATTGAGCACTATGTACATTTATATGTCCCCCACCTATTTGATCAAGATGATGATTAAAACCAAATCACAACGAAGAAAGCAGGGTAACCTTAACCCTTTGGAAGAGTTGTTTGGCTAAAAATTGTATTGTGGGGTGACTGTACCATGCCCAAAAAGGTATTTAGTATGTAGTCTTCATGTTCTGGTTCAAGCAGTTTTGAGGTTATTAACTAATTAGAAAACAATTACAGCTATCAATTGGGGGAAAAGGAAATAAAGTAAATGTACCGTAGGAAGAAATTTTCTTCATGATCTAGGTCGGCCAGTTGTGTTATATCTTATAAGATATAAGAGGATGAAAGATCAAACGTTCAAAGATTTTCATGCACCAAGGGGTGCATTGAAATCTATTCATTTTGCAAATGCTATAAATGAGCAAAATTTATGTATGAGCTGTGTTTCATCGCTCGTGTCTTATCTATTACTATTCTAAAAAAATACGAGTTTAGATAATTAGACAATCAATATTTAAATTTTTTTTTTTTGGGTCTGTCACTAATAAAATATTATGCTTCTACTTTATTATAGTAAAAATTAGCATGTAACCTGTGCAATGCACTACTAACCGTGTTCATGATTTTTAAGTTGTTAAAAACTCACTTTTCGAATGTAAATATGCAACAAAGAAGAAAACCAGTTTTTTAATTTATTGACCAAATTTTAAAAAAATTAATAATTGAATAACATATGAATAATAATCTTGCATAAATTAATGATAAATAAAAATTTAAATCTAGATTTTCTAAGTACTATAAGATAACATTCCACGCCAACGTGTTAGATCGTATTTTTAATACATTACATGTACCCAAACTTATTAGATCGAATTGCCGCTAACCATTTCATATTTAAAGCAAATATTGTAGACCGGTTATAATCAGGCTTATTTTAAACGAAAACTTTATTTTTATTTTCATTATTTAGAGAAAAAATTATGTTGTCTAAGATAAGGCAAGCTTTTAAAATTAGTTTGATATCGCCCCCACAACCAATTTTCTTGCTCTGGTATGTGGAGCTGGGATCTGAAATATATGGCAAAAGTAGTTAGAAGTAGTTAAGATTGTTGAGCATAGAAAAAATGCCACATGGCGGATGAATATAAAACTTGTAGAAAAGAAAATGCTACGTGGCAGATAAATTAAAGAGTAATGCTTTAGTCACTACCAATTTCACTATTATTCTCTTTGCTACCTTAGGTGGTATATTCCTATTGGAGAATTCTTCTATCTACTCTATCTTCTCCTATCTATTGGAGTGGAGTGCTAGTGAAAAAAAATGTAGTGAACTTGGTAGTTAATGTAGCATTACTCTAAATTATAACTTGACTATCTCCCAAAAAAAAAAAAAATGCCTATGCAAGCATAGGAATTCAAACTCAGGTTTATATATAATAGATATTAAAATTAACAAACAAAAGATTCTCACCACTCATATAATAGTGAAAAAAGGTTAAACAAATAAACAAAATATTATATTTCCATAAATTGATACTTCAAATTTTACATATGGAAACAAATAACTCGTTTGACAACACCACATTAAACAAATAAAAAAAAAATAATTATATTGTTATAATTTGCAACCCCGACTTTATAATTGTGAACAATAATCCATAATTTGGCAGCCTTATATACAATAATGCAAATGGTAACAAATACACAATAATTCAAACTTCAAGATCCTTGATTATAGTATAGACAACCACAAATAATTCGGAAATGAAAAATTTAGGGCGAAATAAATACACGAACATTCCAAAACTCTATATCATTGATTTGTGCATATTAAACTATCTTGATGCCTAAGCAAATTATATTTTCCTATAAATTTATAAGGAATTAAATAAAATTATATATATAAAAAATTGAACGAATCTGCATGAAATGAAATTCGAAAAAGAAATGAATTATTTCTCTAGACCACAGGTATATAAATCCCATCTTTCATACTTATCTTTTTTTCATACCTTTCCAACTTACTTTCAATTCAGGTATATTTCAATTAATATTCAAGTTATTTAATTTATTTAGTTGTGTGACCGTGATAGGTGCAATTTTAGCCGTGCATTTTACTAGTGATATATAAAACAATTTACATGGTACATTAATTAAGATGTAAAAATCAAGTTTCAAGGTGAAATTACAAAATGTGCTTAGCACTTTTCACCAAACAACAAATGGATGGAAGACTTTGCCCAAATGATTCAATTAACATAAATTACTTTATATAATTAAGTAACCTCCTACAAAACGCCATCAACAGCACCAGTGGTCTAGTGGTAGAATAGTACCCTGCCACGGTACAGACCCGGGTTCGATTCCCGGCTGGTGCATTTTTTACTCTTATTTTAAAAAAAAAATTCATATGGGGAAAAATATTATTTACATTTACAGTTTTTCTTCATCCACATGGAGAAGTAGATGTGCTTGACCGATATCTTAGGTAGCCTGGTCTTTGATCTGCTGCACTCCCACTTAATCGATGTTCAGACTTAACGCCCCTCGTCCTCCTCCACTTCTTTGTTGCTGCTGATAGAGAGAGCTTAGTGTTGTGCAAGTTGTGGCTTCGGTTGTTGTAGCCTAAAGATGATAATCTCTACTACTATAATGGGAGAAGGCCTTTGTCCTTAACCCAATCCGTGCAACGCACGTGTAGGTAATTTTTTTTGCCCTTTTCATTCCTCCCAATTTTTTCCCACGTGCACAGCACGTGTATAATACTAGTACTATAGAAAGTCCCAATTTTTTCCCACGTGCACAGCACGTGTATAATACTAGTACTATAGAAAGGTAAGAAATCGGTGGAAAGATGCGTAGAATACAATGTGTGGCAAATTCTGGATCTGCATTGCTTTCAGAATCGATCACCTGTTAACCTTTAAATCGGGTTCCAAAGGAATTTTAAGAGAGACTATGATCCGAAAATAAAAATTACAAAAACTCTGGTATAAGTTAATTGTCAAATTAGAGTGTAGTTGTGTAACCGGCTAACAATCTGCAGTGTCACAAGACTCGCAACCTATTGCTCCTACTATAGATGCACTCCCATAGAAGGAAGGTGCACTGTTGAAAATAAGGATATCGAATAGACATGGTATTCATCTTGAAGCCTCTCTAGTCAAGTTTATCGACAACTGATCTAGTAATGCAGAACCTCATGTTATCCCAGCGCTGGTGACTCCGAATAAATTAAAAGATTGCTCATCTTCCCAATTCCCCTTCTGATTACAAGATGCTTATTTTTTAGCAACGATACTTTGAGGCTGAAATTGTAAACTCGAACAGAGCGGATAAAGGATCGCTGCTAAAACATGAACATAATTATTCCAAGTACATATATAGACCTCATAACTCGAAGAGTGGCTGCTAAGGACATAAAATAAAAGAAAAGAAAATATACACTGCATTGTTCCAAGTTGTACACAAAAAAGGCATAAACAGCTTTCTTACAATCGTTCCAAGAAAAACAATAAAACCTCTTTACAAGCTGAGCAATTTTGTCCGGAGTTCAACAAAACCATTGCCTTGATTTTATATAGGGTAAGACATGCATGTGTTTGGAAATCATGTCTACATCCGAACTAAAGCAATTGAATGTAAACTGGGCCTACATCCTAACAGGGAACATTATAAACTGCATCTATAATTTTACATGAGTATCATGATCCACATTGACATGACAAACCTTGTAGGACCGTATTTACGGATAAAAAAATAGATGAATATACATCATAAAAAATTTTTAAAAAAAATTAGTTAAAAATATTCAAATATAACCCGGCAAATAAAATTAAATCATTGAACATTGAACTTGTGCAGCTGTTATAGGACATGTACATCAAATCTAATTGGACAAAGATCAGTGTCATTTAGTGATGTCAGTAATACAACAAATAATAAACCAGGTAAACAATTGATTTCTAATATTCGTGCTTGCATAACAATAACAGATTTGATGAATTCCCTCAGGGGAAAAAAATGACAATTTGAGAAAGACTGAAATTGGAGTACTGAGTACGGATATGGATAAAAATACTTCATAAGATCGCAACACGTCTGGATCTCCTACTCTCATGTCTGAATCTCCTACTCCGTGCCTTCCATGTTAAGCATCTTCCTAGCATGTGCCTGCCCTGACCAAACATCAATTAGAGCAAAATTTTTATGTATTATAACAGGAAAACTACTAGAGTGACTACGGAAGCAAATTTCATCACGTCTAGCCATAGGGTTCACAAGGTAGCTGTCACTGAGATATCCTAATATACTCTATCCTCTGTCTTGGTTACTCTCACTCTCCAAGGACCCGATAGGTCACTTGTTGTGTTAGGACATTCAAACAACCCAAACCCGAGATAAACTGCCTCTCATGTAAGTCTAGCCCTAGAGCAAGAGAATAAAATATGCATTGTGTCTTCATCTCCTAGATTGCATATGGTACACCTTTCCATCATAAATATTACATACTTAAACATGATTATATTTCACATTTTCTTTTTTTATATATACAAGGAACTCTTCTGTTGCGCACCCCTCCTGTGGGCAACCCCGTGCGCATTCTCTCACAGCCGTTCAATCTTGATCAAGATCAAGATCAAGATCAAGATCAAGATCAAGATCCGGCGGCTCTCTTTTCTCCCGCTCTTCTCACTTAATCTTATGGGGGTAAAATCGTTTTTTCACCTCCATCACTCATTTCCCTCTCATTCTCTCCTTCTCTCTCTGTTGCCTCTCTCATATATCTCGCTCCAAATCGAAACCCTAAATCCTAAATCCTAAATCCTAAATCCTAAATCGAAACCCTAAGTAATAAATCTTTCTCATATCTATTCCTCGACGCCCCGACGGTCCTCCCCCGACATCCTCAATCTCTCTCCTTTCTCCCGCTCTCGGATTCCCCTCCAAATCTGAAACCCTACCTCACTGGAACCCGAGCTCATGACGACTTCAACCCCCTGACGTCCCTCTCTCACTTCTCTTGCCTCCGAAACATGAGCCATCACCCCAAAATCTGACAAAACCCTAGATCCTCGTCCTCCCCTCGGACGTTATATATATATATATATATATATATATATATATATATATATATATATATATATATGATATGGGTCAGGAATAACGTGGCCCATCCTGGACCACTGGATCCCCTCAGGATACGCGCCCTTTCTGATCCTTCTGATCTGCCATATCAGCACCGGAAAACCGCCCGGAGCTCTGCCACGTCAGCCCGGAAACTGTTCCGGCGTCTGCCACGTCAGCCTTATACCGCCCGGCTTTCCACCGCTTCAGCCACTCGGGTAACCGGGTCCGGCCCAGCCCCAAACGGGGCTGGACCCGATTGGCTTCCCCTAGAAATACCAGACCCTCCCCCTGTCTACAGGTAATCAATCTTTTCCCACCAAAACCCTAGTTACTGTTACTCTATCTTAAGTGACTGACTAGATCGTCGGATGGTCTGCCACCGGGACCAACCCCGGTGTTCCGAGACCGTCTGCAGGTACACGGGACCTCGGATCCGAGCCCCCTGATCCGAGCCAAGCATCCAGCCTTACTTCACTCCAGCCTGGCACCGGTACCGTTCGGCAAGCCGAGGGTCGTCTGATTAGGAGCTTCCTCCAAATACAAATCGAGTAAGAACTCACAACTGGTGCATCCACACGTCTCCCAAAAACACACCGCATCAGGTTGGTGCCGTCTGTGGGGACACTACGTCAGAAGCCGACCCGAGCCCGACCATCAAGGTACCTCGACAGCCGAACTCTCATGGCCCCCAAGGCCAAGAAGGCTGCTACCTCCGCACCTCAGCGGGACTTGCCCCCGACGGGTGCCGCCGCCGAAGCGCACGCATCCAATCACGGGGCTCCCCGTCAGGGACCCCAGAAGAGCGCCTCCCGTCCGGACCAGCCCGACTTACGGGGGGTAATCATAAACCGACAGGTTAGTCGCAGTAGGGGAAGGGCCGCTTCCAACTCGGCCCCGAACCATCCAAAACCACCGCCACAAGGATGGAGGCCAGAGCTCAGCCACGTCGGACGGCAACCTTCGGCTCAACCGAACCAGATCGAGGGAGCCCCAGTCACTCACCAGGAGTTCCAGGACTTCCGGAGGAAAATCCTGGGGGCCCTCCGAGGGGCCCCCAACCAGGAGGATGTCTGCCATTCTCAAACCAGGTCAGACGCCGAGGCCAGCGTGTCCCGCCCATCAACGATCCCACCAGAGTACGATGGAGATCTCCTAAGGCGCCTCCAAGAGATGGAGGATCGTCCGACCTCCTTTCTCCGCCCTCATCCTCCAAGAGGAAATACCTCGAAATTTCCGACCACCTCAGTTTGAGACCTATGACGGCGAGGGAGATCCTGCTGATCACATAGAGGGTTTCAAAACCCTGATGATGATTCACAGCGCTTCGGATCCCCTGCTGTGCCGAGCCTTTCCTGCCACCCTCTGGGGTCCGGCTCGTGAATGGTTCTCCAAGCTGACCCCCGGCTCCATCTACTCCTTCGACCAGCTGGAGGGCAACTTCCTCGCCCACTTTGTCACCAGCCGGAAGGCCGAGAGGACAAGCGCCTCTTTACTTGGGCTCAGGCAGAAGGAAGGGGGTCGCTCAGAGTGTTCGTCCGGAGGTTCACCTCAGAGGCAAGGTCGGTCTCCTCCCTCGATCCTGGCGTTGCCTCCACGGCATTTCGGCACAACATCCGTCATGGACAGCTGAAGGCCTCTCTGGCAAAGAAACCCCCCATCGATTTTCCCGACATCCTCAACAGGGTCGAGAAGTACATTAGGGCGGAAGAGGCCCTGAACCCGGAAGAGTCCAGGGAGGCCGTCGGGAAGGGAAAGCGGAAGGCCGACGAAGTCGAGCCATCAAAGAAGGCTCCAAGGGACACGGGTACCATGAAGAAGGTCCCGCCGGTCCCTCGCTTCGAGAGGTATACCTCGCTAACCCAAAATGTGTCCTCCATCCTCTTGGCGATCGAGGACAGGGACCTCGTCCAGTACCCTCCTCGTCCGTCCAATAATACCAGCAAAAAAAGGGATCAGCGGTTCTATTGCCGCTTCCACCGAGACAATGGGCACGATACGAATCACTGCCGTGCCCTGAAAGACGAGATCGAGGCCCTCATTCAGCGAGGGTACCTCCGGGAGTACAAGCGAGAGGAAGCTCGGGGACAGAGGGACACGAGGAACAGGAGGACTCCACCTCCTCCTCGAGCTCCCCTGCAGCTCCTCGAGCGAGAGCAGGAGCTTGATGAGCCTGAGGGCCAAGCCATATTACACTGCGTCCACGGGGGGCCCATGGGAGGGGAGTCCAACACTTCCCGCAAGGCGTTCATCCTGGATGTTAACGCCGTCCAAGGCCCTCTCCTCCCTCAGATCCAGCAACTCCCTGTCTCCTTATCGGGGGAAGACCTGGAGGGGGTGCGGCTCCCCCATTGCGACGCCCTCTTCATCAACCTCAGCATGGCCAATTTTGACGCTCGGCGAATCCTTGTGGACAACGGGAGCTCGGTCAACATTCTGTTTCTCGAAGCCTTCGAGAACCTAAAGCTGCCCCATAGCAAGCTAAAGCCAGCAGGGTACACCTTGCACGGGTTCTCGGGCATCCCTGTAACAATTGAGGGGATCGTCACACTGGACGTCATGGCAGGTATGACCCCGAACCGAAGAACCGAGCCCATGGACTTCATGGTGGTGAACGTCAAGGCAGCCTACAATGCAATACTCGGTTGTCCGGGCCTCTGCTCCCTCCAGGCTGTCCCCTCGGTCTATCACCAGAAGATGAAGTTCCCTACCAATACTGGAGTAGGGGTAGTCCGGGGGAACCAGGAAGCTGCTTGCTCATGCTATATGACAGCAATCGGGAGCGGCGTGTTTCCCCTCGACGCCATCGAAATGCAGCCCCAGAGGACCCAGCCAGAGCCCGAGTCGGCAGACGAGCTGGAAGATGTCTTGTTCGAGACAGGGGATCCGTCGAAGCACTTTCGGGTAAGTTGCTCCCTCACCCCTCACCTTAAGTCCGCCCTCATCACCTGCATTCGCCGCAATGTCGACCTCTTTGCCTGGAAGCCTTCTGACATGCCCGGTATCTCCGAGGATCTCATCATGCACAAACTCAGCGTGATCCCCGGATCGAAGCCGGTGGTCCAAAAGCGACGTAAGTTCGCCCCGGAGCGACAGCAGGCGGTCAATGCGGAGGTCGATAAGCTGCTGACCGCTCGCTTCATCCAAGAAGTCAGCTATCCCGAGTGGCTGGCAAACGTCGTTATGGTCAAGAAGGCGAGCGGAAGCTGGAGGATCTGTATAGATTTCACGGACCTCAACAAGGCGTCCCCCAAGGATCCATTCCCCCTCCCCAGAATCGATGCTCTTATCGATGCGACATCGGGTCACGAGCTTCTATCCTTCATGGATGCCTTCTCAGGCTACAACCAAATCCGCATGTTCCCTCCCGACATCGCCAAGACGTCCTTCGTTACAGACCAGGGGCTATACTGTTACAAGGTCATGCCCTTCGGGCTGAAGAACGCCGGCGCCACTTATCAGAGGCTCGTCAACCGGGTCTTCAAGGAGCAATCGGGCGCAATATGGAGGTGTACGTAGACGACATGCTCGTTAAGAGCCAGCGGGGGAGGATCACGTCGCCGATCTAGAGGAGGCCTTTGGGGTCCTTCGAACCTATAACATGAGACTCAATCCGGCCAAATGCGCCTTTGGCGTCTCCGCGGGAAAGTTTCTCGGCTTCATTGTCAGCCAGCGAGGCATCGAGGCGAACCCCGAAAAGATCCAGGCCATATTAGACATGGCCCCTCCCATGAACATCAAAGAGGTCCAGTGGCTGACGGGGAGACTGGCGGCCATCGGCCGTTTCCTCTCCAAGTCTGGAGAGAAGTCTCTTCCGTTCTTCAAAGCCCTGCGCGGCACCGGAGGGTTCGAGTGGGGTACCCAACAGCAAGAGGCCTTCGCCCAATTGAAGGAGTACCTCGCCAACCCTCCCCTCCTCAGCAAGCCCGAACCGGGAGAGCCACTCTGGCTTTACCTGTCAGCCTCGGAAAAGGTGCTCAGCGCCGTTCTCATTCGGGAGGAGGAGGGATCACAGAAGCCTCTATACTATGTCAGCAAGGTCCTGCTCGATGCCGAGACCAGATACTCTCGGATGGAGAAAGTAGCGTACGCCTTCGTCATGGCCTCGCAGAAACTCCGTCCATATTTTCAATCTCATTCGGTCCAAGTACTGACAGACCAACCCCTGAAGGCCGTGCTCTACAAGCCGGAGAGTTCGGGTTGACTCGTCAAATGGTCGATCGAGCTAAGCCAGTATGACATTGGCTATCAACCCAGAACAGCCATCAAGGGGCAAGCGCTCGCAGAATTCATCACGGAGTGCACCATCTCCGAGCATCCCGCGAGCAAGGAGGCTGACCAAACGTGGGAAGTTTACGTCGATGGCTCCTCCTGCGAGGCAGGCAGCGGAGCTGGCATCATCCTGCGAGGCCCAGATGGTTTTCTTCTACAATACTGCCTCCGCCTCAACTTCCCGGCCTCCAACAACGAGGCCGAGTACGAGGCCATGATCGCCGGGCTCACCCTGGCTCATCAGGCCGGTGCTAGACAGGTCAGGACTTTTAGCGACTCCCAGCTCGTGGTCAACCAGATCACCGGGGAGTACGAGGCCCGCGAAGATCGAATGGCCCGGTACCGAGCTGTAGTTCAACGCCTACTGACGTCCTTCGACGAGTCGGCTGTTTTGAGAATCCCCTGGGAACAGAATGTCCAGGCTGACGCCCTGTCAAAGCTGGCTTCCTCATCCTTCGAAGGTCTCGACCGCACGGTCCTGATCGAAGTCATGTTGAAACCAAGCATCGACATCGTGGAGGTCCTGTGTATTGAAGACGGAGCTCCCCCCGACGACTGGACCACTCTTATTAGGTGATTTCTCGTCAAGGGAGAGCTCCCCGAAGACTGATCTGAAGCAAGAAGGGTCAGGGCCCGAGCAGATTGATTCACAATGATCGACTCAACACTCTTCAAAAGGTCCTACACAACCTCGGATGGCCGACCCTATCTCCGCTGCCTCACTCCCGATGAAGCCAAATATGCTCTCAAGGAATTACATGAGGGGATCGGCGGATGCCACATGGGAAATTGCTCGCTCGCGCGAAAGGCTTTGAATCACGGGTACTACTGGCCCACCATGTTGCAAGACGCTCCAACCCTTGTCAAGAAATGTGGCCCCTGTCAAAGGTTCTCGCCCGTCAAAAGGGCTCCGCAAGTAAACCTCCGGTCCATGACCAATCCGACCCCCTTTGCAATGTGGGGAATGGATCTGGTAGGCCCCTTTCCAAAGGCAACAGGGCAACGAAAATTTCTCATAGTAGCAATCGACTACTTTACAAAATGGATCGAGGCAGAGCCATTAGCAACGATCACCGAACAACAGATGCAACAATTCTTCTGGAAGCACATCATCTGTCGGTTCGGGATCCCTCAGGTGCTTGTCACAGATAATGGGACCCAATTCGCAGGCAAGCATTTCCGCAAGTTCTGCGAAGATCTCGGGATCCAGCAGCGCTTCTCCTCAGTATGTCATCCCCAGTCCAACGGGCAGGCAGAGAACGCAAACTGTTAGATACTCGACGGGCTCAAGAAGCGACTCAATAATTCCTCCAAGGGGTTATGGGTCGACGAACTGCCAAGTATTCTCTGGGCCCACCGAACGACGAAGAGGATCCCGACAGGGGAGTCGCCCTTCAATCTGACGTACGGCGCAGAAGCCGTCATTCCCTTCGAAATAGGGATCCCCTCCCCCCAGATCATGGCCTTCGACGAGGCAAGTAACTCTTTACAGCTACGAGCCGACCTAAACCTCGTTGACGAGGTCAGGGAGAAGTCAGCCATTAGAAGGAGTATCTGCCAGCAAAGGATCGAGAGGTTCTACAACAAGAAGGTGCGCCCAACTGACATCAAACTCAGAGATCTTGTCCTCCGGAAGCTGGCGGTATCCAACCCCGGCCAGAAAAGAAAGTTGGCACCAAATTGGGAGGGCCCTTACAAGGTATCAGAGGTCGTACGACCGGGCACATATCGCCTGACAAACCCCGACGGCAAGCCCATTAAGAGGCCCTGGAACGCAGAACACTTAATTAAGTTCTTAGGAGGAGAGTAGCCTCCATGTAAAATGTAATGATTGTAATCGGCACGCCGTGCCTAGTCTTTTGTAAGGTTTAAATATATTATAAATATGCCAGCTTTCTTAAAACAAGCCCATGGCTTCAAATCTTGTAAACAAATAAAGGACATATCACGAGATCGGCACTCGGATAACTGCGCGAGCCCAAAAAAGCTTCCTTTACAAGCTTAGGGTTCGGCGCTCGGATAACAGCGCGAGCCCAAAAAAGCTTCCTTTACAAGCTTAGGGTTCGGCGCTCGGATAATAGCGCGAGCCCAAAAAAGCTTCCTTTACAAACTTAGGGTTCGGCGCTCGGATAACAGCGCGAGCCCAAAAAAGCTTCCCTTACAAGCTTAAGGTTCGGTGCTCGGATAACAGCGCGGGCCCCAGAATCTCCCCTTACAAGCTTCGGGGTCTGGAGCTCGGACGGCTCGGCGAGATTGGTCTTCTGACAAACATGCATCAAATCAAACAACTGTTACACACACGCCCGCACCGTCTCTCCCCGAGAACATGTGCAGGAGCTCGGCGTCGACCCCGAGCAAGGCGGGTGCCTTCTCCAAGGCACCGCGACCTTGATGCTCGGCGGCGACTCTCTGCTACGCCTGCAGTTGTCTTTCTCACCGGTATGGGGGCTCAGCATCCGTTTCTCGCTAGGTTTGGGCTCCTTATAGCCCATCAACCTGTGTACGAGGCGACATCCGCCAGCCACGCCCGCACCGTCTCTCCCCGAGAACATGTGCAGGAGCTCGGCGTCGACCCTGAGCAAGGCAGGTGCCTTCTACAAGGCACCAAGACCTTGACGCTCGGCGGCGACCCTCTGCTACGCCTGCAGTTGCCTTTCTCACAGGTATGGGGGCTCGGCATCCGTCCCTCGCTCGGTTTGGGCTCCTTACAGTCCATCAACCTGTGTAGGAGGCGACATCTGCCAGCCACGCCCGCGCCGTCTCTCCCCGAGAACATGTGCAGGAGCTCGGCATCGACCCCGAGCAAGGCAGGTGCCTTCTCCAAGGCACCGCGACCTTGACGCTCGGCGGCGACCCTCTGCTACGCCTGCAGTTGCCTTTCTCACCGGTATGGGGGCTCGGCATCCGTCCCTCGCTCGGTTTGGGCTCCTTACAGCCCATCAACCTGTGTACGAGGCGACATCCGCCAGCCACGCCCGTGCCGTCTCTCCCCGAGAACATGTGCAGGAGCTCGGCTTCGACCCCGAGCAAGGCGGGTGCCTTCTCCAAGGCACCGCGACCTTGACGTTCGGCGGCGACCCTCGGCTACGCCTGCAGTTGCCTTTCTCACCGGTATGGGGGCTCGGCATCCGTCCCTCGCTCGGTTTGGGCTTCTTACAGCCCATCAACCTATGTACGAGGTGACATCCGCCAACCACGCCTGCACCGTCTCTCCCCGAGAACATGTGCAGGAGCTCGGCGTCGACCCCGAGCAGGGCGGGTGCCTTCTCCAAGGCACCGCGACCTTGATGCTCGGCGGTGACCTCGACACTCTTGCAACTGGTTGTCTCACAAACATGGGGGCTCGACGAACCGAGGCAAGGCCGAGGCTTCTTCAAAGCCGCTGACCACCACGCACGGTTACGACCCACAACCGTGTATTGACAAAATTTTATTAAGGTTTAGAGCGGCAGACGCCCCGAGCCTCGAGTCAAATTATTGACCACCCTCTCACCCGCGAACAACTCGGGGTTTACGACTTTTACCAGCCTAAACCCCGAACTGTTCGAGGATGGCAGGGGGGCCATCGACCCGCCGCTCTCTCCGTCTCGGAACAAATGCTCCAAGCCTCCGAGCTGTTCAGCTAACCCTTCTCTCGCCCCCGAACAGCTCGGGGTTTACGGGTCTTACAAGCCCAAAACCCCGAATTGTTTGAGGACGGCAGAAGAGCTACCACGCTCTGGCTCTCTCCGAACCTCCGAACCGATCGGTCGGCCCACCGCTCACCAACGAACAACCCGGGGTCTCACGGCTCTAACAGCCGAACCCCGAATAGTCCGAGGGTGATCGGTGTGCCACCGATCCGGGATACTCGGAAATGTTATGTTCTCTGGACGCCCGCCTTTGGCAGGCACCCGAGTCAGACGGCTCACTGCTTGACAACTGACAAGGAGAATGGTGATTATATAGCCACTGAGGCCCTCATTTATTGCGTCTGGGAATGCGAAACGACGGAAGGCGAAACGTCCCCATAAATATTCATGGGAATGCGAAACGTCGCAACAAATGACGCAGTCGCATCAGTAGCGACCCTTCGTAGATGTCACACCAACCGCCCTCGGCATCCGAGGCAATCAAGGTTCCGGGAAACGAATGTTCTTATTGATTACTCATTGCTTATAACTCAATGAAATTCGGTACAAATACAAAGAAAAAAGAAGGCTCGCCACTCACTCGCACTCGCCAGGGAACTCAAATTCAGGGCTCCTATCACGCTCGGTTAGGCCGTCCAGGAAAGACACTCCCGCCACCGAGCTCCCTGCATCATTCGGCTGGGCCTCAACCAATGAGAACGGCAGCGACCGCCCCGGGGTGGAGTTGCTCGCCTCTTCAATCAGACCCGCACCCAATATGAGCTTCAGCCGACGAACCTCCAATTCTTTCTCCACAATGGTCTCGCGAAGAAAAGACTCCGAAGCCGAGCGCCCGCTAAAGCATCTGAGGCCGACCAGTCCGTCTCGATTACCCACCAGTCCCGGTCGGCTACGATTTTCTTCAAACGGGCCACTTCCAGGCCAAGCTCCCTTAACTTGTTCAGAAAATAATTCTTGGCGGCCTCTCGGTCCCGAGCCAACTTTCGTTAGTGAGCCAGAACGGGATCGGCTTTCCGAGTCCCACACGTCTACCAAGAGATAAAAACAAATATCACAAAAGCGCAAGTCTTGAAGGGTCGACCCAAAAAGTATATTTCATTTCTTTTCAAAATTTTGATACAAAAAACCGTGGTGGCCAGTCCGCTGTAGGCATTTACATCAAAAACAAAAAGAACAAAAACAACTATCTATTCTTAGGGGTCGAGTGGCACCTCGTCATCGCCTTGGGCTTCCCCGGCCCATCACCACCAGGGGTCGGAGGCAAGTCCGCACGCCATCCGTAGCAGAGGTGGTCGACGTTCAGCTCGGGATAGATCTGCCTAAAATGGGACTTGACCTGTTCGTACGCCTCGTCCTGCGCCGTCACCACGGTCTCCCCCAAAACTGCCCCCAAATCCGCCAGGGCCTTCTTCCCCTTCTCCGCCTCGGCTGCGACCTTCGCCAAAAGATCCTCCCGGTCCTGCTTATGGATCCTATCAAGAGACTCTATCTGAGCCTCGCGAATGAGCACTTGGTCCCGGGCCTCTTTCAGATCGTCCGTCACCTTATTCAGCTGCCGAAGGTACTTCTTCGCATTTTTCCGCTCAACGAGAATTTCCTTCTCCAGGCACTTGTGGACGTGCTGGCCGTGGAGCATCGCCTGTTCGAAGAGAGATCAAAATTAATGATAGTTCCAAGCTAAGTCAAAAAAGTGGATCTCAACTGACTTACCGAGAGTTGGGCTTGGGCCCACCATATATAGGCCTGGTCGTCCGTCTGCACCGCCAAGGCCATCCCATCGCGCTCGGTGATGGCTTTCGAGACGAACTCCATCGTGACGGGCCCGTCGAGAATAGTGTCCCTCTTCAAAATCGACCAGTCAGGAACGAAGGGCATCGTACCCATCCTCCCAACCATCTCAGCGGCACTCGGTCGTACCATGGGAAGCTGTTGTTGCGGGGTTTCCACGGTCTTGCCCGACCCGCCCGCAGCATCTCGAGCCGATCTCGACGAGTGGGAGGGGTGCTGGTGGTGCTTCTTTTGCTTCTTCGCCGGGGATTGCCCCTCAGCCACTGGGGCAGGCGCCTGGGAGGACCCTCCAGCCTGCATAGTCTTGGCGGCCAGCTTCTTCTTCTCGGCCGCTAGACGATCTTGCTCCTCCTTCTTCTTCATCTCCGCCCTCGTCTTCTCGACCGCGGCGAGCAATATCTTCTTGGCGTTCGCCTGCTGTGTTGACATCCCTGCAATGAGATAAGGAAAAAGCTAACATTAACGCAAAGGCAGAAAGATGAACAAATATGGAAAGAAACATACTAGGGTCGGCGGGACTCAGTCCGGCCCTCGCAAGGTGAATCTCGGTCACTCGGGGCCATGCAATACTATGACCCCCCACTATCGCATCCACCTTCTCCCACTCCTTGGCCGATAATTCGCTCTTCTTCGGAGGCTTGCGTCTCGGCTTTACGAAGTTCCACTGGGTCGGGATCTCCCAAGACCCGTCGGTCTTAACAACAAAGTACTTGCCCCTCCAATTCTTTATTGAATCCGGGTGGCCGTGCATCACCTTCTTGTGCGGCCTCGGTGAGAAGTAGAAGACCCCCTCCAGATCTCCGAGCGAACCAATTTCGAAGATGGCCCGGAAGTACGACAATCTCGGTTTCAACCCCTTCTCTTGTCATTTCAAAATAAAGCAAACAAGATGCTTCCAAGAATTCGGGCCGTACTGCATAGGGCACAGTTCCGCCCAGTTCAAGACCCTCTTCACAAAAGGGTGCAGGGGCAATCTCAGTCCCGAGAGGAAGGCATCCTCTGGGAACATGCAGTAGCCCGGGGCCAGAACGGTGGTAGGGCGGATACCGGGGCTTGGAAGGAAGAGCTCATACTCCCGCAGAATGTAGTAGGCAGCCCTGATAATGTTGAGATACTCCGGCCTCAGAATGCACGGGGTGCTGTCCGTACGGATCTTCACCCGAGTGTCTTCGCTCGGCACGGGAGGGATCGGTTGGATGTCCTTAATGTCATCAGGGTACATGCGAATCGACACGGGATTCCGGAAGGTGACCGGGGGAACATCAAGACCCGATCTCGGCGCGTCCTCGTCGGGCGAGGAGGGACTGTGGGGAATTGTCATGGCTTTCTTCTTTCGACGAGGGCGAGCCTTACGCTCGGGGGACGGCATCGACAAAGGGGGTAGCGGAGGAAGATCTTCTCCGACCCCAGCCGCCGCCCCCCCCCCCCCCCCCCCCCCCCCCCCCCCCCCCGGGCATGCCCTGACCGTCCTCCTGTTCATCATCCTCCTTCTCCTCGTCTCCCTCGCCTTCTGCGTCACCCTTGTCAACTTGCTCGTCTTCATCCCCCTCCTCTTCATCATCATTACCCGCCTCCTGATCCGATTCCTCCTCGTCCTCATCCTCGCTGTCCCCCTCGTCCTCTTCCTCGCCACCCTCTTCCATGGGCTCCTTCCCCGGTCTCTTGGACCTCAACGGGGCCACTACAAAGACAACATCGTCACCTCCATCGGAACCAGGGTCGGAAAGAACCTCCTCCTTCACCTTGTACTTGCTCAAGGACGAGGACGTTTCCAACTCAGACTCCCCCGCAGAGCGACCAGACGAGCTAGCCTCGGGTCCGGATTGAGTTCGCGATATTACTAAGGGGAAAAATACTAACCTGGAGCGTGGAAATTTACGATCACCGAAAAATCTGCCGATGGCAAGTAAAATTCCTGCTCTTGCTGAAAAATTGGAAAATGAGTAGTGAAAATGAAGATAAAGAAATGAGAGGGGGATGGGTTTTTAAAGAGGAAAACGACTCATCGATTCTCGCAATAAAGATCTGGCTGTTAGATCTTATCTGACAAGATCCAACGGCCACCAAGATCTGAAAAAGCTTTGATCTTTGCGCCATGACATCAGCAATAAAGCGTGAAATTACCCCACTACCCCTTCACCTTTTCCATCCAAAAAAGGCCATTTTCACCAAGTCATAAGGGCTCGGAGCTCGAATAGCAGCACGAACCAAAATTCCCCCTTCTATTTTTTACAGTAGGGTCGACGCTCGGATCAAAGCTCGAGCCAAGCCACATTCGTCTTTCTCAGTGGGGGCTCGGAGCTCGGATAGCAGCACGAGCCAAACTCCCCTTCTATTTTGACAGAAGAGTCGACGCTCGGATCGAAGCGCGAGCCATACCGCATTCATCTTTCTCAGTGGGGGCTCGGAGCTCGGAGCTCGGATTGCAGCACGAGCCAATTCTCCTTCTATTTTGACAGAAGGGTCGACGCTCGGATCAAAACTCGAGCCATACCCCATTTGTCTTTCTCGTTGGGGGCTCGGAGCTCGGATAGCAGCACGAGCCAAACTCCTCTTCTATTTTTACAGAAGGGTCGATGCTCGGATCGAAGCACGAGCCATACCGCCTTCGTCTTTCTCAGTAGGGGCTCGGAGCTCGGATAGCAGCACGAGCCTAACTCCCCTTCTATTTTTACAGAAGGGTCGACGCTCGGATCGAAGCGCGAGCCAGGCCACCTTCGTCTTTCTCAGTGGGGGCTCGGAGCTCGGATAGCAGCACGAGCCAAACTCCCCTTCTATTTTGACAGAAGAGTCGATGCTCGGATCGAAGAGCGAGCCATACCGCATTCATCTTTCTCAGTGGGGGCTCGGAGCTCGGATAGCAGCACGAGCCAATTCCCCTTCTATTTTGACAGAAGGGTCGACGCTCAGATCAGAGCTCGAGTCATGCCACATTCGTCTTTCTCAGTAGGGGCTCGGAGCTCGGATAGCAGCACGAGCCAAACTCCTCTTCTATTTTTACAGAAGGGTCGACGCTCGGATCAAAGCACGAGCCATACCGCCTTCGTCTTTCTCAGTGGGGGCTCGGGCTCCTCGGATAGCAGCACGAGCCTAACTCCCCTTCTATTTTTACAGAAAGGTCGACGCTCGGATCGAAGCACGAGCCAGGCCACCTTCGTCTTTCTCAGTGGGGGCTCGGAGCTCGGATAGCAGCACGAGCCAAACTCCCCTTCTATTTTGACAGAAGAGTCGACGCTCGGATCGAAGCGTGAGCCATACCGCATTCATCTTTCTCAGTGGGGGCTCGGAGCTCGGATAGCAGCATGAGCCAATTCCCCTTCTATTTTGACAGAAGGGTCGACGCTCGGATCAGAGCTCAAGTCATGCCACATTCGTCTTTCTCAGTAGGGGCTCGGAGCTCGGATAGAAGCACAAGCCAAACTCCCCTTCTATTTTTACAGAAGGGTCGACGCTCGGATCGAAGCGCGAGCCATACCGCCTTCGTCTTTCCCAGTGGGGGCTTGGAGTTCGGATAGCAGCACGAGCCAATTCTCCTTCTATTTTGACAGAAGGGTCTACGCTCGGATCAGAGCTCGAGTCATGCCACATTCGTCTTTCTCAGTAGGGGCTCGGAGCTCGGATAGCAGCACGAGCCAAACTCCCCTTCTATTTTTACAGAAGGGTCGACGCTCGGATCGAAGCACGAGCCATACCGCCTTTGTCTTTCCCAGTGGGGGCTCGGAGCTTGGATAGCAGCACGAGCTAATTCCCCTTCTATTTTTACAGGAGGGTCGACTCTCGGATCGAAGCGCGAGCCATACCACCTCCGCCTCGGGGGGGGGGGGGGGGGGCGGGGGCCCGGCGCTCGGATAGCATCCCGAGCACTAATCGCTCTCCTTTGATTCAGGGCGGCTCGACGCTCCGATAGCATCCCGAGCACGCTCGGCGCTCGGATAGCATCCCGAGCACCAATCACTCTCCTTTGATTCAGGGCGGCTCGGCGCTCGGATAGCATCCCGAGCCCCAATCACACTCCTTTGACTCAGGGCGGCTCAGTGCTCGGATTGCCTCCCGAGCACCAATCACTCCTTTGACTCAGGGTGGCTCGACGCTCGGATGGCATCCCGAGCACCAATCGCTCTCCCTAGACTCTGGGGGCTCGACGCTCAGATAGAATCCCGAACACCAAATGCTCTCCTCGCTCTTCCAACTAGCGAGGAGATCGTCCACAGACCCAAGGAGGTCGACTGCCGACCCCCAAGCGCTCGACAAACCGACCCTCCAGAGTCTTGGCCACCGACCCCTAACGCACGACAAACAAGCCCCCAACAGAAGGCCTCGACTACCCCTCGCTCTTCCAACTAGCGAGGCGGTCGTCTACCGACCCTTGGGGCTCGTCGCCGACCCCGTGGGCTCGTCCACCGACCCCCAGATCTCGACAGGCACACTTCTGGCCCTCTTACTCCTCAACACAGCCTCCTGCACAAGCTACAACGAGGGATCCATTCCTCCTAACCCCTGGCCTCTTCGAAAAAATAACAGATCCTACCTTCTCACCCCAACATCTGCTCTTCCCCCAGAGGCAAAGAGTCACTCCTACACGACTGGATCACCCAGCCCTACAGGAGCGTGGGGCTTGTGATATGGGTCAGGAATAACGTGGCCCATCCTGGACCACTGGATCCCCTCAGGATACGCGCCCTTTCTGATCTTTCTGATCTGCCACATCAGCACCGAAAAACCGCCCGGAGCTCTGCTACGTAAGCTCGGAAACCGCTCCGGCGTCTGCCACGTCAGCCTTATACAGCCCGGCTTTCCACCGCTTCAGCCACTCGGGTAACCGGGTTCGGCCCAGCCCCAAACGGGTCTGGACCCGATTGGCTTCCCCTATAAATACCAGACCCTCCCCCCTGTCTACAGGTAATCAATCTTTTCCCACCAAAACCCTAGTTACTGTTACTCTATCTTAAGTGACTGACTAGATCGTCGGAGGGTCTGCCACCGGGACCAACCCCGGTGTTCCGAGACCGTCTGCAGGTACATGAGACCTCGGATCCGAGCCCCCTGATCCGAGCCAAGCATCCAGCCTCACTTCACTCCAGCCTGTCACCGGTACCGTTCGGCCAGCCGAGGGTCGTCTGATTAGGAGCTTCCCCCAAATACAAATCGAGTAAGAACTCACACCTGGTGCATCCACACGTCTCCCAAAAACACACCGCATCAATATATATATATATATATATATATATATATATATATACATACTAGAGTGACTACGAAAGCAAATTTCATCATGTCTAGCCATAGGGTTCACAAGGTAGCTGCCACAGAGATATCCCAAGATACTATATTCTCTGTCTTGGTTATTCTCACTCTCCAAGGACCCGATACATCACTTGTTGGTTAGGACATTCAAACAACCCAAACCCGAGACAAACTACCTCTCATATATATATAAGGAACTCTTCAGTTTTGCACCCCTCCTGTGAGCACTCTTCCATAGCCCTTCGATCTTGATCATGATCAAGATCAAGATCCGGTGGCTCTCCTTTCTCCCGCTCTTCTCATTTAATCTGATGGGGGTAAAATCGTCTCTTCACCCACATCACTCATTTCCCTCTCCTTCTTTCCTTCTCTATCTGTTGCCTCTCTCATTTATCCTGCTCCAAATTGAAACCCTAAATCTTAAATCCTAAATCCTAAATCGAAACCCTAAACCCTAAATCCCTATCGAAATCCTAAGTACTAAATCTTTCTCATCTCTATTCCTCGATGGCCCCGATGCTCTTCCCCTGATTTCCCGACTCTCTCTCTTTTCTCCCGCCCTTTGATTCCCCCCAAATCTGAAACCCGAGCTCCTGACGACCTCAACCCCCCAACGTCCCTATCTCACTTCTCTTGCCTCTGAAACTTGAGCCATCTCTCCAAAATCTGACGAAACCCTAAATCCTCATCCTCCCCGTCCCTATCTCACTTCTCTTGCCTCTGAAACCTGAGCCATCTCTCCAAAATCTGACGAAACCCTAAATCCTTGTCCTCCCCAAATTTTCCCAAATCGGACATGTGTGTGTGTGTGTGTAGATAGATAGATAGAGCCCCCTTCGGTTGCTCACTACTTTGGTGAGCACTTTGTGAGCACTTATAAAATTAAGACCCTATGAAATATCCGAACTACTCATATTGTTCTATATGCCTAAGATAACCTAACAATAAAAAATCAAGAAATTTGAAGTTCATTTGTCCATCCATCATGCTATTAGAATTTTCAGCCATAATCATGGACAAATGAATTTCAAATTAATTAATTTTTTATTGTTAGGCTATCTTAGGCATATAAAATAATATGAACGGCTCGGATTTGTTATAGGTTCTCTATTTCATGAGTGCTCACCAAAGTAGCGAGCAACTGAAGATTACTCACTCTCTCTCTGTCTCTCTGTCTCTCTCTCTCTCTCTCTCTATATATATATATATATATATATATATATATATATAGAGAGAGAGAGAGAGAGAGAGAGAGAGAGAGAGAGAGAGAGAGAGAGAGAGAGAGAGAGTAATCTTCAGTTGCTCACTCCTTTTGTGTGCACTCCCAAATTCTCATACATGCACTCTTTATACTTGTAAGAGGATTTGACTCTGCTCTCAAAGCCCACCTAAGTATGAGGCTCAGATTGCGGCTTTCATTTGACAATATGATACTGGTGGGTAGTGTTTGATTCTCATACATGCTATTAAGAATTTTGTTCAATTTCTTGCATTTTTATTTTGGTTGCATCAGTAGGCATGATGAGTCACACAAAATAATATTGTCGATTTTTTATATGATACTAGGTTTCTATAATTTGATTGGGATGTAAATCATATAAAATTCATCCAAAATTCATATAATATTCATATACTACATAGCTATGAAGCTTGACTAGATGGAAGTCCTAAAAAAATCATTCACAATTAAATTGAAGAAGTGGCAACATCTTGCTGTTATGTAACATTGATTATGGTTTTGGTAAAAAACTGAACAATTATGATTCTGAATAGTTTTGCATTTGGGAATGTGTGTATGTTCTCCAATTTTTGAGATTGTTATCTGTTGGATACTTATGATCTAGAGATGATAATGTTTCTAACTAGTTTTTTTGCTCTCTGTTGGTTTTGAATAGTATATTTGTTCATGCTGATGCTGATATTAATGCTATGTGAATGGAAATTTGTGAGACCATTATCTGATTAAGGATTTTGATGTATGAATTGAGTGCAATTGGTATGAGATACTATTTACGAATTCATGAGACCATTATATGATCTCCCCTTAATATGAGGGATGGTTATTTTTGTATTTGAATTAGTTAGCATGGAATTGCAATGCAACCCTAGTGCCACCATATTATTGCATTTGATGAACTGATGCTCTTTATAATTTGGTACATTTGATAAATCCTTATTTTCAATTGTGTTCTAAGCCTACTAGTAATTCAAATCACAATATTATTAAATTCATGTACATACAAATACAAACTATTGCTGAAACTTTTTTTTTGTTGTGGTTGGCAGCAACCGAAGAAGAAGAAGAAGAAGAAGAAGAAGAAGAAGAAGAAGCAGCAGCTTGCTAATAGAAGAAAAAGAAAAAAATAGGAAGCTTGCTATTAGAAGAAAAAGAAAAAAACAGCAGCATGCAGCTTGCTACTAGAATAAAAAGAAAAAACAGCAGCAGGCAACTTGCTACTGGAAGAAGAAGAAGAAGAAGCAGCATCAGTTGAGCTTGCTTGTTGTTATGTAATGTTAATTGTGCATTTGAAAACCTGAATAGTTATGCATTTAGGATTGTGTCTATAATCTCCAGTTTTTTCTTTGCTATATGTTGGATACTTATGATCTAGAGATGAAAATATATCTCAATAAACTATTTGCTCTATGTTGGTTCTGAATAATTTGTTTGTTCTTGCTATTATGTAACACTGATACATGATGATTAAGGATTTTTTATGAATAGCTTCTTTGCTCTCTGTTGGTTGTAAATGGTTTCATTGTTCTCTGTCAGTTTTGAATAGTTTATGTCTGATGTTAAGGATTTTTTAGAATAATTTTTTAGAGGATTTTTGAAGGATTTTGTGTAATCTGAATAGTTATGCAATTTTTGAAGGATTTTGTGAGTTCTAGCATTCACATCCAAGCAATATAAAGGAAGAAAGAAGCTGCTGCTACTTCTTCATTCTTCATCAAAGAAATCTGTGCATACCAAGTTCACATCCAAGAAATAGAAAATGGATGATAACTAGCATTCTTCATTCATTTATAAAGAAGAGAGTACATAGATTACGCTTGGCTACAAAATACATATTGTACAAATGATAGGTAGGGAAAGGCATGTACATGTTTGTTTTTGCTGTTATGTAATATTTGTTGGGATTGCGGTGTCAACAAACACCCGTTGTTGCAGCGGAACTAAATAAAGTAATGAGGAAGTCGAAGTAGATGAGACGAATCAATTGAGCAAGCAAGTAGATCCACCAATCCAATACAAACACAACGAGAATTTATCCCAGGTAGCTTTCGCTTAATCCGGGAAAAAATATAGGGAGATCTGATATTCAACTAGAAGTGACTACAAGGAGTTAATGATTCACTCAATACAAGGAATTTAAACTCACTCACCAAGAACTGTCTCTCTCTCAAGTCTCTCTTTGCAATGGAGAAAATATCATTGAAGTACTCTACACTCATATTAGAGGAGTTTACAATATATATAGAAAAATAGAGAGAACCATAGGTTTAATCTTGATTCTCAGTTGTCCGATATAACATGTAGGAGAAGTAACTGAGTAGGAGTCATACGATCTCACTTAGAGATGAAGATTGAGCTGAAACGACCTAGAAAATTGAGGCCCACAAAATACATAGTGCTGCGGGCGGTCGACTGTCCAACATGACCGGTTGACCGGCATCCTCTCGGACAATCCCTGTACTACGAGCAGTCGGGGTGTGTGGTCAACTGTCCCCAAGACCGGTCGACCATCCCTTCTCAGGTTGTTGTTGTTGTTGTTGTTGTTTTCTCTTCTACTTTCTTCGATGCTTCGACATCGGTGCTTCATCTTATCTTCTTCTAATCTGAACCACGAGTATTCAAGACACATTCCTAACAATCTCTACCTTGGATTGCATACGAGTGCTATCACATGATGTGATTATTCATCTCTTATTCCTGCAAGCTCATCTAGTTTGCTGCAACTAGCATCATCGAAGCGAGACTAAGACGTTCGAATATCGTCGGGAGGTGGAAAGTGCCTTGATGTAGGTGGAGTTAGTGCGGAGGTTGGAAACTCCGTGATGATGCCTACTAAGGTGTGCCCTGAAGGGGTATACTGATCAGTGAGATTGGGTAGAGATTTGTTCAACTAGTAGAAGAAACTATTGTTCTAAGTATTTTGCAAGTAGAGACAAAAAAAGACATAACTTCTCCTCGAGCTGTGTACCTACAACCCCATGCATCAAGAGTTCCCAAGGTAATCATATTCCTTTTAAGTAGAGAAATATGCAAAACATCCCTTAAATTGAACATGTTTAGACCTGACATCTTCAACTCAAATGTCCCCTCGCCTACTACATCACAAATCTCTCCAGTTCTCGTTCTCACACAACGCCCAATAGTAAACTTATAAGTAGAAAATAATTCCCTCTCGGAGAAAATATGAGAAGAACTTATTGAGTCAAAAAACCAACTAGAATCCACTTCTATCGAATTTAAAACAAGAAGACACGAATCACCTGAATCATAAGCACTAACCACGTTTGCCGTAGGATTCCCATCCCCGATGCTTTTCTGATTCTGCAATTTCCAACAGTCTTTCTTAATATGTCGTGGTCTCTTGCAATATCAGCAATAGATCAAATCCTTTTGCATAGCACTTTGTCTTCCCCCTGAAGGACCTTCACTGCTAGACAACTTAAAGCAGACGATAATTTATGTGTCTCCTTTCTAAGTTGATTTTCCTTCAATACTTTGATTACACCATCTACCGAAATACTCACCTTGACAGATCTACCGTGTAGCATGGTAGTGGTCAAAATCTCGTACGATTCCAGCATTGAATATATCATGTTGAAAGCTTATCTTCCTCACAAACATCCGTGTTGATCGCCCGAAGTTCAGATAATACATATTGAACTCTGTAATGTGATCTTTGAGATCGGTACCTTCCTTTATTGACAAATAGAATAACTTCCTCTTCCAATGCATTCGATCTAATAACGACGAACCAGAGTAGTCAACTATGAGTTTTTCCCACAAACTCGCTGTGTCAGTTTCTTCAAGAAATCTGCACTTGACCTCGTCCGCCAATGATAGTCGGATCAGACTTATGGATCTTTCACGAATATTTTTTCAAACATCCTCCTTCATATCGGATGACATTTATTTCTTCTTAATGGCTAACTGTAAACGTTTTTGAACAAGGACATCAGACATGTCAACCTTCCAAAGATTGAAATTGACCTTTCCATTGAATTGCTTGATCTTCAAAAGACTGTGACCTATCATCTTAACCAAGGAACTCGACAACCTGAAGCTTTAATACCAGTTGTTGGGATTGGGGCGTCAACAAACACTCGTCGTCACAGCAGAACTAAATAAAGTAATGAGGAGGTCAAAGTAGATGGTACGAATCAATTGAGCAAGCAAGTAGATCCACTAATCCAACACAAACACAACAAGGATTTATCCCGGTTAACTTTCGCTTAATCCAGGGGGAAATATAGGGAGATCTCATATTCAACTAGAAGTGATTACAAGGAGTTAATGAATCACTCAATACAAGGAATTAAACTCACTCACCAAGAACTATCTCTCTCTAAAGTCTCTCTTTGCAATGGAGAAAATTTCATTGAAGTACTCTACACTCATATTGGAGGAGTTTACAATATATATAGAAGAATATAGAGAACCCTAGGTTTAATCTTGATTATCTGTAACACCCCATTTTTTTTCTTTCTATTATCCATTTCAAATGATCGTCAACTTAACCTATTACTCATCTACATCATTTCTTACTTAGAAAATATTCATAGATTTTTATTATAAATTTTGGCAGAGTTTTCCCTGAAATATTAGCCCTTTTACAAGGTTTCCTTACGGAAGTTTGCAAATAATCACACAAATCAATGTACCTATAATATAATTCAACCCTCCCCAGGCCAAATCATTCAACATCACACTGGTAATAATATAAACGGCTCTGGGGACATAATACTTCATAACAAGCAAGATATGAATTAAAAACAAAAAATATTTGGAAAACATATATAATTTTTAGAAAAAAACTTTAAAAAAACATTTTCAAAAATCAACCACAGAACCCAGTACTCCTCAACGAGGTGGGTACGGGCTTTCATACTTCATCACAGCACTATATAAATATATTACCTCTTACAGTTATACACATAATCTTCCATAATACAATACAATACATCATTCTGCTCCCATTTCTACATATAATACATATATACATATATTCCATTTTAGTAAGAGCAAAAGAATAACTACCAAACTACAACATCTATCTCACCTTCCTGCTATCAAAACCTACCGGAGAGTTAGGGTCGTCCATCCTCAGGGAGGGACTCCCCTAACCCCTAGAAAACAATAGGGGTTAGCCATGTCTGGTGTAAGTATAATTTACTAGTTAAGCAAATAAATTAAACTATATAAAGAAAATTGAAAGAACTTACAAATATCCTGATGATTAAGTTAACCCTGAATTTTGAATATAAAACATCATGAAATTGACTTTATATTAAAGTACTCTTCTATATCTGCACCCATCTACATATCCATAATCACTCTCACTACCTTGAAGTTGTGCTTCGGCCGGGAGTTCCCACCATTTCCATGGAAACAGTGGGCGGGTAGTTCCTCGGCACAATTCCAAGGCATATCAACTTATCAACTCATATCACACTTATCTTTAGTTTTAAAATCATTCCCATATTTCTCACTTAACACACATCACTTTATGCATCATACTAATATCACATGTAACTTTGCTTTACGTTCATATAATATTATATCATACATACAACTTTCTTTACTCCTCATATTCTTTTCATGGCTACACTCAGATACACTACATCATATTAATTCACAAAGATAATTTCTTCACTTTATACTCAGTTGCATAACACTATATTAATTCACATATATAATTCCTTCCCTTTTTATATTTAATCACATAGCATGAATGTTCATCTTTTCATAAATATTCATATCACCATTTCTTTATTTTCATATACAATCACAAAATGCAATTACCTTATTTTTCATACTTATTTAACCACATACTTCATTTACCATTCATTTTCATTTACATACTCATGACACATATTACATGATATCACACTCATCAATCTTATAACATACTTATATTTATTCTCATCATATTTATTCAATCTTATAACATCTTCATATATATACTTATCACATAACTTCACATTTAACCATATCTCACAACTTTTCGTAGTACATTAACCTTCATTCTCATTATATTTTACCATTTACCTTCTTTTTATTATACAGTTTATTTTAATGCTTATTCTCATTTTATCATATGCTTTACTTTATAATTCATTCTCCTCCCATCATAAAGCTTAAGTTACTTCTCTTTTTTTTTTTTTTTTTTGAGGAAAGTTACTTCTCATTATTATCAATACTATATCTTACTTTCATTTCATTTACATCTCACTTTACAATTTTACTTTAACTTTTCATTTCCATTTCACAATACCACTATTATATCAACAACCCACCGATTCACCCTGGGAGTTGTGCCAAGGCAGGCAGTTTCCACCATTTTCCTAGAAATAGCGGGCGAGTAGTTCCTCGACACAATTTCAAGGTGCATCAACTCACATCATACCATATTTTACTTTAATAACCATTGTCGTAACCGTTCTCATAATACAATTTCTTCATTTTATTCATATTAATTCACACACATACTTCCTTTACTTTTTCATTCTCATTCCGTATTATACACTTTCTATACTTTCTCATCTTCATTTCATATCATACACTTTATTTACTTGCTCAATCTCATCTTATAATATAACTTATTTTAGTCCTTATTCTGAACTCATAATACACTTGCTTTAATTTCTCATTCTCATTTCACATCATATGCTTTCTTTACAATCTCATTCTCGTTTCATTTCACATGCTTTCTTTACTATCTCATTCTCATTTCATTTCCCATTTATTCATCTAATTGATTTGTCGACCAGTGAGCCATAGTAACCCACTATACTGAAAGCGACAGCCCAGTAAACACGCGGACCTCTGCCCCCCGGGGTTTTACGTGTCTGAGGCTAAGTCTTCCTCCCAGCCTATGCCAGCGAGGGAAACACGCACCCCAAGTAGAACTTGGGTACTACCTCCCAGCCGAAGCCAGTGAAGGAAACACGCATCCCAAGGCCGATAGCCTGGTTAATAATCACGCACCCCAAACAAGCTGGGTAATAACCGAGCCTCAAGCTGATAGCTTGGGCGATAAAAACACCCACCCCAAGCCGGTCCTTGGGTATTAGGAGGTCTAGCCCAAACCCTCATGATTTCTGTAGGTACTGGTCAACAAAATTTATGTGTTATTATCATTTACATTTCATCTTTTCATCTCATATTATCACCACATAGCATCTCATCTTTCATTTCAATAACTTGTCACATCTTTGACATTTATTATGAGAATTATTATCTCATTTTATTATCACATATATTAACACATATTCGGTGTTCACTATATTATTTATCTTCTCATTATATCACACATTTGCATACACCAGGTTATATAATTTATAAGACTTACTACATATATTATTACATACCGTAAATGCATAATATTATTTATTTTGTCACATCCTCATATATTATGAATATACCGTATTATTTAGTTTATTATATCATGTTATCACACATTAATTTTACCTCAAGCATCTCTATATCATACATGTACCAATTCATCAATTTCACCATTTATCATATCACCTCTCATTATCACCCATTAATATATATCATTTCTATTTATCACCTGCATATTATACGTATATCAAACCCCCATTTACTTCATATTATCATATATATACCCAATATATCCCAAATACACCAAATAATTGAAATCATGCAAATTCACCATATAGCACAATCTTCAACTTATTAAAATTCTGTATTTTCTAGTATATCTTTATCCGGCTATAACCGACACAAATCACATCGAATCAGTTTAAAATTTCATCACAACCTAAATACCTTGTACAATCAAATTCACCTGACAAACCGGCAAGAAGATACTCCTCGCTCGCCTGGTCGCCAATCAAACTTTAGTTTTGGCACATATTACGAAAATTATCCAACTCATAAGCCATTTACTCAAAATACACATTATCTATCATCCGAATGCACATCAAACATATTCAAACATCATATACAACCTAAATAATCATATCAAATCAACAATTCTCTAGTTTTATAACCAACCCCAAATTTTACCCCTCGATCGGAGGAGTTCTAATCAACATTTTATATTTTAAGGGTAAAATACCCCGAATTAACTTCTATATTCCAAAATTAACTCATATGAGCATCTCCGGAATAAAGTCTAATGTTTATACATATTTTCCCATAATTATTCTATTTTTAAACCAATAAACTTTATTTTCAAAATTTCCCGGTACCGAGAAGATTCCTAATAATTATCAAACAATTATTAAAATTTACCATAAATCATCCTAAATTATCCCAAAATATTTTACATCATCCAAAATAATTATTAGCATTCAATAAATGCAATTCTCCATACCCTTCCTAAACTCAAACCCTAGGTTTAATAAAATTTTCATATTATTACCAAAGAAATTGAAATCTTTCACCTCTAGTATGTTCTAGATACTCTAAACTACTTTCTACTGTGAAGTTTATGAAAAGAAATGAAAAGCATACGATCCCATAACTAAAGTTACAAATTTATATACCTTCCCGAAGCTCTCTCTAAAAACCAATACCACCACGTTGAAGAGCACCTTTCAACTGTTAGGGGTCTGATTGATGCTGAAGAATGCTTAGGGTGGGGTTCAAGTGTAGTAGATTCTTAATAAGGAGATGTATTAGTTGTTGTATAAGTATCTGCATTTTATGCATAGTACACGTGCTTTTTGAATTTGGGTTGTGAATCAATTGAGCGGGAAGAAAGTCACGTGCAGCTCACTGGTGAAATCTTCCCGCCCTTTGTAACTAACTGAACTGTCTTCCCGCCCTTTGTAACTAACTGAACTGCCTATAAATAGGCTTGATGCTTATGGTAATAAATTCCCCAAATCTACTCATCTTCAACCTTTCGATTCCCCCATGGCCAAGAACAAACAGAGCCGACCTCCAGGCCCTGACAGTGTGGTATCAGAGCCATCCACCGACGATGATGAACGGAACGTAGGGGGTCCTACGACAGTGGATCCTAGGGTGGAGGTGATGCAAGGGCAAATGGAGTCGATGCAAGCTTAACTCGAGATCGTTGTAGAACAAATGAAGAAAATTACCTTGAATCGAACACAGGAGAATCCATCACCAAATCGACCAAGGAAAAATCATGAGGTAGCTAATTCTAACCCAAACTCCTTCAATTCTAAGGTTAGAATGGATCAGTTGGCCTTCTTGAGAACTCCATTCAAGATCGAATTTTCGTTATTTTATGACGGCAATCCTACAGAGTGGATCTGCGGTGTAGAGCAGTTTCTTGATTTTTATGAAGTAGAGGAATCTCAGATATTGAGGCTAGCATCCCTGAATCTTAGGGGAAAGACAACTTACTGGTTTAGAAGACACATCAAATCCAAGAATCAATCCATCTCTTGGCCAGAGTTTGTGGAGGAGTTAATTACGAGGTTTGGACCAACCGTATTTCAAGATTATGAGGGTACTCTGTCTAAACTGCAGCAGAAAGGAGATATTGAAGTTTATATTCAAGAATTTGATCGTTTCTCCAATTTTGTTGAAGATCGAACCAAAAAACACTTCTTGAGCACTTTTATAAGTGGATTACGAGATGAGATATGGTGGGATGAAATCGTAGTGTCCTATGAGTGTTAGTGAAGCTGTTGGATTGGCAAGGGGTTATGAAGAAAAGTTCATTTCAATCAAGAGGAATTTTAGACCCACATTTAATCATAGATCACAACCTTCCTTACCTGTTAACCACACACAACCTGCTAGACTTACTGATGGGAAATCTGCACCTGTAGGGTTGTCGAAATTGTTGCATCCTCATGAGTTGAGAGAAAGGACTTTGTTTTAATTTTGATAAAAAATACACGAAGGAGCATAGGTGTAAGGCCCAAAATTTTTACTTCATTGAAATGTTTGATGAAGAAGATGAATTATTAATAGTAGAAGTGGAAGAAGTTGAGCCTGTTATTCCTGCTGAAACTCAGAATTCCCCTCCTGCAATATCTTTTCATGCACTTGCGGGTTCTCAAGTATATCCGCAGACTATGAGGGTGAAGGTAAGAATAAATGGAAGAGAGGTCCACATCTTAATTGATACCGGATCAACCCACATTTATTTAGACCCCCAAACTGCTATCAAGGCAGGTTTGTTGATAAAAAATGATCCCAAATTTCGTTGGACTGTAGCTAATGGACAGTCCATGTACAGTGAGGGAAAGGTTGATGAGGTTAAATTTGTAGTACAAGGAGTAAATATGATGGCTGAAGTACTGCTACTACCTCTTGGACCTGCACAAATGGTTCTCGGAGCTCAATGGCTGAGAACTCTGGGTCTAGTCACATTTGATTTCAATCGAATGATTATTGATTTCACGCTAGCAGGTGTACTTAAGAGATTACACGTTAGTATCACTCCTCACCTTGATATGATGTTAGCATTTGAATTGTGTAAATCCTCGGGGCTTGTATGTCAAGCGTACTTGATACAGTTAAAAGAGCAAAAGAATCCAATGGATAGGGAAGGGAATGTGCCTACACTTTTGCAGATTGATCAAGCTTCTTCAGTTGATCAGGATATCCAACAAGTTTTACTCAAATTTCTTGAGGTTTTTACTGACCAAACCACCTTACCTCCTCATCGAAAGATTGGTCACCAAATTCCTCTACTATCTGGCAACAACCTAGTATGTATTAGACCCTACAAACAACCTTTCTATCACAAAAATGAAATTGAAATGCAAACCAGGGAAATGCTCAGTTCTGGATTAATTAGGACTAGTAGTAGTCCTTATGCCTCACCTGTGCTACTTGTTAAAAAGGCAGATGGAAGTTAGAGGTTATGTGTGGATTATCAAAAGCTTAATTCCCACACAATCAAAGCTAAATTCCCAATTCCCGTTATAGATGAGTTACTAGATGAATTACATGGGGCTAAATTCTTCTCTAAAATTGATCTTAAATTTGGCTATCACCAGATTAGTGTTCATGATGCTGATATTCCAAAGACGGCCTTCTGCACCCATCAAGGGCACGAGTTTGTGGTCATGCCTTATGGTCTCACAAATGCTCCAGCTACATTCCATGGCTTAATGAATGAGATTTTTCAAGAGCATTTGCGGAGCTTTATACTAGTATTCTTTGATGACATCTTGGTATATATAAAGACTTGGGAAAGCCATCTTCATCATTTAGCCCTGACTCTGCAAATCTTGAGCAAGAACAAGTGGATTGCAAAGGTGAGCAAACGCAGTTTTGGCCAGACTTCGATGGGGTATTTGGGACATATCATCAGCAATAAAGGCATTGTAGTAGACCCAGGAATTTAATATCCCATAATAATTTTTATTATATATATTATTTATATTTTTTTTAAAAACCAAGTTAGGACTTGGATTGTATTGGTGCATGATTATTGAATTAAATAACCATGCACATTTGTGCACTAGGGTTAGGCTAGGGTGACCTAGGGTTAGTAACCTAGGGTTAAGCTAACCCTCATCATGATGACAAACGCTAGCACAAATCTTGATGGGATCCTAGGGTGGACTTTATGCCATGTGAAGTCTTCATGAAGACTCCAAGATGAGTCTCGAAGCTTCTAGGCTTGTTATATTGTCTTTATCTCATCCCTCCACTTCCACTAACTCAAGCCTACCCCAATCCTCACCATTTATCAAATCCGGCCAAGATGGAAGCCCTAGCATCCACTCCATTTTCCATAAATACCTACTTCTACTCACTCTCTCATTCTTTCATCTTTCACCTTGTTTTTGTTCTTGTTAAAAAAAAAGGGAGGAAGGTAGAGAAGGAGAGAAGCAAAAACAAAAAGAAGAGATCTTTAGTAGTAGTGGTAAATTAGAAGAAGTGAAGAGTATAGGGCAAGGAGCAATCTCAAAGAGTAAGGAGCAAGCTTACAAGGAACTCATGCAAACAACAAAGAGTGGGTGAACTCTAAACTCAAAAGATTAGTCTTTTCTTTTTGTATGTAATTTAGCATGTAGTAGGAGTTAAGAAAGGTTGATTGCCATGTGTGAATATTAACTTGTTAAGGAAAAAATAATAATAAGTTGTACGGTAGAACAACTTCATTTCAAAATTCTTGTTGAAGAAACATGCTGCAATGTGTAGTTTAGGAATTTCTAACTCATAAACAGTTTGGAATTTTGAACTCAAATTTTTGGGACTTTTTTTTCTATGTATCTAGAGATCACATAAATTTTCTCACAATATTTGGAATTCATCTAATATCCCAAACACCAGTCCCAATTTTGGACAGCAACCAACTGTAGAAACTGCTGTTTCGAGAAATTCTGTCGTGCCTTCCAAAAATTATAACTAAATATTGGTTGGGTGTTTTTAGCTGAAAATTTTCATGTATGTTATTGTATGTATCTAAAACCATAATCCCAAATTTTACATTTTTCTGAAGTCGTTTGATGCCTAAAAAAATTGCCAAGTTCCAACTGGTCTGAGAAGACAAAACTGAAGTTGTCTGTTTGGGGACTGAAGTTCATATATGCATACTACTTGTGTATACATTAGATTGCATTGAAATTTTTGCAGTAGCTTTTAATATATATCAATAACATGATTCTAAAATTTTGGAATTTTTATATAGCATTTGATTATGTTTCAAAAATGAATTGTAAGTAGAAGTAAAAACATTGTTTGAAAAGCAGTGGAAATTTTGTGCTGTAATTGAAGAGTCATAGCTCTCTTCATAGTAGGAGTTTAGATGCATATTTTAGACACAGTGTAGTGGTGTATGTCTCGTTATACATTCTTAAATTTCATGAGCTTTGGACGAGGGGTTGATTTTATATGGAATTTAGACTAGACTGTGTTCAATACCTGGTTCTGATTGTATAGTCTATACATTTGTGATTTTATGGGAAAATATGTTTGGAATTTGCCAAAGTGATGAACTAGGGACTTGTAGTAGAGACTATAAGCTTTCTAAAAAACCCAGGAACTTGTAATTCCAAGTTTTGTAGTAATTGATATGATTATTGATCCAGCCACCCTTAGAAGTTATCACTTTGCATGTGTATGACTTGTCCTCAACTCTCAAGTGTTGAATTGAGAGTTAGGGGGTATTTCTATACCCCTATACTTGTTATTTTGGTTTCTGAGGTTGTTAAGATACGGGTAGTGACTTGAACGACATTTGAGTCGTCAACCTTATCTGAGTTAGTTGCCTACACTTATCAATCATTAGACCAACTTTGGAACTTCTGCCTTAACGATTGAAAGTGATTAACTCGGGTGCCGACAAATCATGGGAGATGATCACGGGCCGAGTTGAGGACGAGACTCAATAGGAAAAGTGGCGAGCAAAAGTGATGGCATCGCCGGAGCCGCAGGTTGATAGACGGGAACGAGGGTTTCTTGTAGGGAAACCGCTTGAGACTAGGAATAACTTAGATTAGGAATCAGTTGGTGACCATACCCTTATAACATGTCCAGGTAGAATTAATGTTAGTTAGTTTTGTCGTCACCTATAACTGCATTAGTTTCTAGTGACTAGTAGTCGGGTATTGTACTCTCCTGTCATTAGGGATACGTGTTGCGGTGCGTATCTTGCACTGTTGATTCTTGAAGTACCGTGGTAAGAACGGGATGAGATTTCCTGGCAGATAGGGAGAATTAGACCTTCGCGGACGTCAAGTTTGATGAACCAAATATTATTCACTTTTAGGAACAATAATCTTAAGGCAATTAGACATTTAAAAGCTCTATATGTGGTATTTAACTCTAATTTTCTCTTTTCCATAGGAAACAGCCTAAAACAGCAAAACGAAGCAGATTCAGGATTTTAAGGATGATACTCAGAATATTGCAGATCATCAGTCGACTGATTCTCCCACACAGGCGACTGAACAGAGAAATCAAGTTTACGCAGAAGTCTCGACACAGTCGACTTACATCCAACACCAGTCGACTGGTATGCGGCGAGTCAGAAGATAAGAACAGATGCATCCTCATCCAAATCCGAATCAGAAATTAAGTTATCTAAACCCAGGTGTTTTCTGCGAATAACAACTTCTCCAACAATCAAAGCAAGAGCACGTGGTGAGCAGATAAGGAAGAAAAGAAGAAAAGAGAAAGATATAAAAATGCAGATGAAAATAAGGAAAGAAATAATCAAAAGAAGAGGACTTCTCTGCAAAAAGTTCAAACCCTAATTCTCTTCCCTTGTTCTATAAATACCAATCAAGAAAGAAGCGGCTGATTATTATCTATCTCTGGGACTATCTCTGATCGGTCAGGAAGGCCATCGACATCAGCATCAAAGGAGGAGAACAAGTCGACTGCTGATTGGGCTGAAGTGCAACATCATACAAATCAGCGTTCTTCTGTTCTTTCTCTTTAGTTTTATTTCTATTGTAGTCATGAACTCTATTTTGTCAATCAATAAAAGTTTTATTATGTGGAACTAACTTTCATAGTTGGGTGGATTGAAACCGTAGTTATGTAATGCTTATATTCTTCTGAATACTACTCTATTACTTATTGATTAAACCTGAGTGAATTGGTATAGATTTATAATAATCAAACTTGATCAGAGCCCTAAGGGCAGTCGACTGAGGTGACAGCAAGTCGACTGGTCCGAATTTGAGATTATAAGTTTGTGCAGTATAGATCTGAATCTGTTATCTGAGCATATTGAGACGACCCGTATCTCGTGTTCATATCTTGTAACAAGGGAATCTTTAGGGGTTCTTGGTTTAATCAACTTGAAGGATCTAGATCTGATACCAATTTCTAGAACTTTGAGTGTTTGTTCGTTTCCACTGTTCCTATGTTTTTATTTAAGTGCAACTTAGTAGATACCATGCTAAATACTTAATGAAAGAAACGAATTAGAGTAGATACCATGCCTGATTCTTGGCTTAGGGAAACATTACTTTAAGGAGTAGATACCATGCCCTTAAAGGAACAAACATGAGCAATTGGAGTAGTACACAACTTAGCATAACTGACTATAGGTGGAAATCAATACCCAACTACTTTAATAGATATTCGTGACTCAATTTGTGATGCTATTTAATTTAGATTTTTATCCTTTCATTTCCTTAGACTTTTAGATCAACACTTTAAGATTCTATTTTCTATTTTATTGGTTAGTAAGTTAATTTCTACAATCTCTGTGGGATCGACCCTTGCTCGTCACTACGCTTCTCCAAACGATTCGTACACTTGCGAGGTTTTTAATTTGTGTCTAGTTTAGATCATCTAGACAACACAACAAGTTTTTGGCGCCGTTGCTGGGGATTGTTTAGTATTTTAGCTTACAAATCAGTAAAATCTTTTTCTTTTTATTTTATTTTATCTCTTTTTTTCTTTTCTTATATTTTCTTTCAGGTTAAACTTTGCACAGATTTAGACCAGTCGACTGTCTCCAAGGACCAGTCGACTGTACAGCGAAGAATTCAAAAAGCAACAATGGGTGAAAAAGTATTAAATCGAGTACCAATGCAAGACAAATTCATTCCAAAGAATATTGAGCAACCGTCTTGCATAGCTTTTCAACCTAATGTCGCAGGGAATATGCATCTATCACCTCAATTACTCAGCATGGTTCCCCACTTCAATGGTAGACTAGATGAAGATCCGCACCTACATCTGCAAGACTTCTTTGATCTTTGCAGGACACAAAGCATCCAAGGGCTTACCTCTGAACAAATCAGGTTAATCTTGTTTCCTTTTTCTTTAAAACTTAATGCTAAGTTGTGGTATAGTTCATTGGAACCAGGATCAATTCAGTCATGGGAGCAATTGGCAACAAAATTCTTGAAGGAGTTCTTTCCAGCTCAGAAGACCAGACAACTAAAAAGGGAAATTCTACTTTTCCAACAAAAAGATGGCAATTTGTTCTTCGAGGCGTGGAAGGACTTCAAAAACAAGCTTCTCAAATGTCCTACGCACAACATACCTAAGGATGATCAGGTACAATCATTTTATGAGGGTTTAAATGATGCTAACAAAGCAATTGTAGATGCAGGCTGCAATGGAATGTTGATGAGGAAGAGTGCTGAGGAGGCCATAGAGTTATTTGAAGAACTCAGCGAGAACTCACAACAATTCTCCACAAGGATGGGTCTTTTGAGAAAACAGGGAGTTTACGAAATTTCTCATAATAGAAACATGCAATTAGAAATGGAAACCATGAACAAAAAGATTGATATGCTTGTGAATTCAAAGTTGGGTGGCATAAAAAGCCAACCAAAAGAAATTTGTGCAAATTGTTTTCATTCTAATCATACAACTAATTCATGTCCCATGTTTTCTTTCGCAGATCAGGAGCACACAAACTACGTAGACCAGGGAATGTACCCACCCCAGAACAATTTTTTTTCAAACACGTATAACCCAGGGTGGCAAAACCATCAAGACAATCAATTTGCACCAGGGGATACGCAGTAATTCCAGGGTGGGAATGGGTATGAGGAGCCAGCACAAGAACAAAAGAAGTTGGATTTCGAATCCACCATTCTGCAGTTACTCCAACAGCAACAGCAAACAAGCAATCAACAAAGACAGGCCATTCAAAAATTGGAATTTCAAATTGGTCAAATTGCTACGGAGTTAAGTGAAAGAAAAGCAGGAGAATTTCCATCACAAACCATACCTAACCCTAGAGGACAAGAACAGCTCCAATCAAGGACAACACTAGAGGAAGAGATTGAGTTTAAAATGTTTGATGCATCACAATTTCCACACGATGATCATGAATGTTATAATGTTGATGTGGTTCAAGAACTTTGTGACCAAACATTTCAGGAACATAGTGTTGATCCATTACAAAGAACAATTACACACCCTCCACTACTACCTCAAGTTGAAATGGAATATGATGACTGGAGGATTGCAGAGACAGTATATCACCTTGAAACTTCAATGTCATCTTCAGGTAAGCTTGCACCTGTAATTGAAAAGTTGGTATCTAATAATACTTGTGTTTCTGCAGATCAGTCGACTGGTGGACGGGATAAGTCGACTGTCCCGACTGCTACCAGGACCCCAGACGTGGAGCTGAAGCCGATGCCTGAACTTTTGACGCATGAATATTTGGGGGAAAACCAGACATTACCTGTGACAGCTACTGGAAAATTAAGCATGCATGAAGAAGCAAGGCTGCAGGGAGTCTTGCAGGAGCACAATGGTGCATTAAGATGGACCATTGCTGATAAACTGATGTCAAGATGGTACGGTCCATAAATTGTTGCAAAGGTTTCTCCCACATGGAGCGTTGGAGAAAAATCAAACGTTCAAGGTGAATGGGCATAGGGGGGAAACCTTATAATAAGATGAGTTGTAAGCCGCGAGCCATTCAATACACTGCACAACTCATTGAGACTAGCTGAAGACAAGAAACACAACGCTTATTGGGAGGCAACCCAATTTTTCAGGGGAGTACTTACACTCTCCATCTATTTCTTTATTTATTTCTTTATTACTTTACTTTATTTTCTTTCCTTCAAACTAGTTGGTAACACATGCCTATATCTTAAGTTTCGTGTGAACATTGAGGACAATGTTCCATCTAAGTTTGGGGGTATTAGTTAATTATATTTGAAGTCTGTTGACTTTTTTTTAGGATAAACAATTTCCTATAAAGTAAGAGGAAGGATACTTATTTACTTTAGGATTGTTGAGTTTCATAATGCCTTACAAAATTATATGAGTCATGCGATTAAACAAAAAAAAATTGTGATGCTTTTTCTAGTGATTAAGTAAATAGAGTAAAAACAAATATATATATATATATATATATATATATATATATATATATATATATATATATATGTGAATAAAGTCAATCTACTCCAATGTTTTGAGTGCTTAGTAACTAGGGGTATTCATCACCAAAGTTTACCTTTACGTCAAACGACAACTTGAAATATGAGTATGCAAAGCACTAAAAGTTTGTGACTTGTTGAGTAACCGGGTGGATTCATCACAAATGTTTTGCATTCGCGTAAAAAGGCAAGTGACAACTTAGAGAAGAGACTAAAAAAAAAAAAAAAAAAAACTCTAGTTTACTACTCGGTTTGTAGTAGAAAAAAGGGATAATCACAGATGGAGTGTTACATATTATAACTATAATTAATTGCATGACAAGTGTGATTGGGTTTGGAGTTATGAATAGACAATTTCACTGGAGAAAGTGGGTATGCTTGTTTTTACTTTATTTGCAAATTGTTTATAGTCTTGATTGCAAAAATTTTGATGCACGCATAATGAGACATTTTCTGGGTTCGATGGGTTGAGCACTATTATTTTTCCCTTGTTCATAATTTCACTTTTTGCTTGAGAACAAGCAAAAGCTAAGTTTGGGGGTATTTGATGAACCAAATATTATTCACTTTTAGGAGCAATAATCTTAAGGCAATTAGACATTTAAAAGCTCTATATGTGGTATTTAACTCTAATTTTCTCTTTTCCATAGGAAACAGCATAAAACAGCAAAACGAAGCAGATTCAGGATTTTAAGGATGATACTCAGAATATTGCAGATCATCAGTCGACTGATTCTCCCATACAGGCGACTGAACAGAGAAATCAAGTTTACGCAGAAGTCTCGACACAGTCGACTTACATCCAACACCAGTCGACTGGTATGCGGCGAGTCAGAAGATAAGAACAGATGCATCCTCATCCAAATCCGAATCAGAAATTAAGTTATCCAAACACAGGTATTTTCTGCGAATAACAACTTCTCCAACAATCAAAGCAAGAGCACGTGGTGAGCAGATAAGGAAGAAAAGAAGAAAAGAGAAAGATATAAAAACGCAGATGAAAATAAGGAAAGAAATAATCAAAAGAAGAGGACTTCTCTGCAAAAAGTACAAACCCTAATTCTCTTCCCTTGTTCTATAAATACCAATCAAGAAAGAAGCGGCTGATTATTATCTATCTCTGGGACTATCTCTGATCGGTCAGGAAGGCCATCGACATCAGCATCAAAGGAGGAGAACAAGTCGACTGCTGATTGAGCTGAAGTGCAACATCATACAAATCAGCGTTCTTCTGTTCTTTCTCTTTAGTTTTATTTCTATTGTAGTCATGAACTCTATTTTGTCAATCAATAAAAGTTTTATTATGTGGAACTAACTTTCATAGTTGGGTGGATTGAAACCGTAGTTATGTAATGCTTATATTCTTCTGAATACTACTCTATTACTTATTGATTAAACCTGAGTGAATTGGTATAGATTTATAATAATCAAACTTGATCAGAGCCCTAAGGGCAGTCGACTGAGGTGACAGCAAGTTGACTGGTCCAAATCTGAGATTATAAGTTTGTGCAGTATAGATCTGAATCTGTTATCTGAGCATATTGAGACAACCCGTATCTCGTGTTCATATCTTGTAACAAGGGAATCTTTAGGGGTTCTTGGTTTAATCAACTTGAAGGATCTAGATCTCATACCAATTTCTAGAACTTTGAGTGTTTGTTCGTTTTCACTGTTCCTATGTTTTCTTTAAGTGCAACTTAGTAGATACCATGCTAAATACTTAATGAAAGAAACGAATTAGAGCAGATACCATGCCTAATTCTTGGCTTAGGGAAACATTACTTTAAGGAGTAGATACCATGCCCTTAAAGGAACAAACATGAGCAATTGGAGTAGTACACAACTTAGCATAACTGACTATAGGTGGAAATCAATACCCAACTACTTTAATAGATATTCGTGACTCAATTTGTGATGCTATTTAATTTAGATTTTTATCCTTTCATTTCCTTAGACTTTTAGATCAACACTTTAAGATTCTATTTTCTATTTTATTGGTTAGTAAGTTAATTTCTACAATCTCTGTGGGATCGACCCTTGCTCATCACTACGCTTCTCCAAACGATTCGTACACTTGCGAGGTTTTTAATTTGTGTCTAGTTTAGATCATCTAGACAGCACAACAAAGTTCTATGCTGATGGACACGAACTGGTCATATGGGCTCTGGTCCTGCGAACCTTCGACACCATAGGTATGCTGTAGTGTATCTTTAAGTTCGTTACAACTTTTGAGTGGGGTCCAGGTGCCGAACACTAGTGGCAAACTGAGACACCACTAAGTGACTGCAGAAATGGATGAGACCGATTAATCCGCAACCTCATCAACCACGACCTATCTATCTATCAGGAACATGATGAGTACCAGAGTAGGTTGCATAGCGAGGGTTCAAAACCCTGAACTTGGAGACAACGGCTTGATATGGAAAGCATGTAGTATAGGATGCATACATTTTCAAAGTCTCACTTGTATTAGACTAAGTATATCTTGACCTGTGCATTAGATCACTAGGGCATATCATACACAAGACACCTTGGACCTGACTCCACTTTCCTTCTTTTAATCACTTTTTCTAGTTGCTTTCAACCTGGATTGTCTAGTTTTGAGATCATTGCTTTTATCAGCCTTACGTCAGTAGAATTACCGACGTGCCCACTCTTTAGGTGCTAGATTGCTGACCCGGGGTGCCCAGGAAGCCCAAGCCAGATGGTGTGCCCAAGTGATAGTATCAAGTGTTCATTATTTACATCCTTGTTATTTCTTTGTAAACTCTGATTTGTAAATTCTGAACATTGGATTGTAACACTTGAACATGTAATCATCATGGAATAAAATTTGTTTTAATTTTCCTGTATTTTATTTTCCTGTATTGTGACTGTTTGAAGGAAAGATTTTGGTCTGTGTCCCGAATCACCAGTATGGGGATTCAGGGCACTATAGAATTGGTATCAGAGGAACCTTCAGACTATAGTCTGATATAACAAGAAAATAGACTTGGATGACACTAGGAGAGTCGGGTTTAGCTAGTAATGGATTGTTATAATTCATATTGGTGTTCTTTTTCAACTTATGTTTTATAATTTTCTACGTCTGGACTAATTCATGTATTGTTCTCTCCTAACAGATGGCAAACACAAACAATGGATTGACGAACGGGACCCAAGCTGGACCGGATCCAACAGGTTTCCAGCTACTCCACCTCCACCTCCACAGCCCACTTCCATGGAGCAACCATCAGCAGATTGTTCAGGGACCTTGCCGCTTACCGATGGAGCCATGGGCACTTGGAGGACCGCCTAGAGAATTGCGGCCATGCCCTGATGGCCACTGACAGGCAGGTGGCTAGACTGAAGAGGTCGAAGAGGAGGCTCTCGAGAAAGATAATGCTGATAAGGCATCAGTATATGGAGAGGATGGCTCAGCTAGAGCTTAGGATTAAAGAGCTGCAGGCCAAGGTTGCCCAGTAGCAGACACAATTGGAGCAGTTGACAGCGGCCGAGCACTCCACTACAGGGGATCACCCTATAAGCGTAATACCCCATATTTTTAAATAATGCTTTAAGATTAATAAATGAATTAAAATGTTTTTTGGTTATTTAATAAACATTTTTTTGAGATTTACCTTTTTACATGTGCAAATGTTTTCTTTGGAAGTTCAAAGTCAAAAATTATTTTAGGGAAACCCATTATTTATTATTAGATATTATTTTTGAATTTTCTGGATTTTTCTGATAATTATTGGACCTGTTTGCAAATATTACAAAAAGAGAGAGTTTTGTGCAAAATTACCATTTGGAGTAAAAACTCCAGATTTTCAGATTTTTTGGCTGGGCATGATGCCTAGTCAACTCAAAGGTAAAGGTTTTACTTTTTTTTAATGAAATTGGTTTATTTTGCAAGTTTTGATAAAAAAGGGTCTTTTTGCAAAATTGCCACTTAGGGGGCAAAAGTGCAATTTCGTTTTCTGGTTTTTCAAAACAGTGCCGGCCAAAAATAGGTTGGGTGTTTTTTTGTTTTTAAATCTCAATTAAGATGATTTTATTTAATTTCCAAGTATAAGGATTTATATATGTAAAGATATATTTAAAAGAGGTATTTTACAAATCTATTCAAAACCCTAAATACCCTAAATGCCGGCTTATTTAAGGTGAGGTGCAGCCACCTCTTTTCTGCACAGCACAAAGGGATTTTTTATTAATATTTTCTTGGAGTTTTAAAGCGAGGATCTTGATTTTTCTTGCGAAATGAGAGATTTTTCTTATTTCTTTATCATCTTCGGTTGATTCTTCAATAAGGTGATTGAGATATGTCTGTTTTCTTATTATTCTAAGCATGTTGTATGTGATGATTTATCTATTAGAAAGCATGTTAGATGATGGGATGAAGATATAATGAATTTTGACAAATAGATGAACTAAAAAGTGAATCTTTTAATGAAACTATGCCATTAATGAATTAAAACCCTAATAGATAATTTGTGATTGCTAGAGAACCTAATAGAAATCATGGGTATGTTATTTTCTATCATATAGTTGCTGTTTTGCTTGCATAAGATGAGTGGTGTGCGGATTACTGCATAAAAGATGAACAAAACATAATGTTACTGTGTATACTATGCATATGATCTGTGTGAGACTTTTGATAAAGTAAAACTTAATTGTTTGCATGTTATAATTGTATATACTCATGAGTAAAGTATTGGGATCAGTAGGGTTTGTGTATAACAAGTTATGAAAGGGTTTATTGAATCAAAAAGGTTGGATTTTGAAGTAAGGAGGAGTTGCTCTTTTCGGTTCTGATGCTATGTGGCCGAAGTTGGTTTTTGTGAATTTTTGTGAAGTTTTTGATTGGATTTGAATTATTTTAGTACTGAGGTTTTGAACTTTATACTACATATATATAATAGATTCTTAGTGTTTAGCTGATGCACAAATACACTCATATACACATTATATATACTAGTATAATGTACGTGCGATGCACGTCTAAAAAAGTTAAAGTCATTAAATTAAATGAATATATATCGAATAAGAAAAAAAATTATATTTGAATATTTTGATTTGGGCTACACGTGCAGTGCACATTTGTATTTGTTGGATATAGTTTGGACGTGTATTATATGTGTTTATATAGTTACAAAGTTAGGGTTTGTTTGTTACAAACCCCAACTCTCCCATTAAAATAGTAGAGATATATATACTGTTTTGAAGATTTTAAGAATTTTGATAGGGATTTTGATTGGATTTCAAGTGTGTTGATTCTGACATGAGTTTAAGCATTCTACTACTCTTATTTGATGAATTTTGATGTTTAAACTGATGCTTAATTACCCTATGCATATATATATATATATATATATATATATATATATATATATATATATATATATATATATATATACATACTACTTGTTGATTTTGAGGGATTTTTGTAAAGAATTTCTATTTTGAGATCTTGATATGTTTTGATGTGTTTTAATAACTCCTATATGTTATACAAGATATGTTGGATCATCTCAGGAAGTTAGATTTTGATTTTTCAAAGTTTTAATCGAGTATCAGTCAAAACATGCACCAAAAGACCTAACCTAGATGTGTCGCAAGTCACGGTCGACCACACGGTCGACCGTCATGTTCCTATTTTGAGAATTCTCAATTGCCAGTCGACTGCTCTGTTTGAGCGGTCGACCGTCAACCGTCAATTGCCTTTGGGCTGTTTTGATTGAATTTTCTTCATTTCTTTTAAATGATTATTTTCTCGATATTATAGATTATTACTATACTGTTTTATATGATGTTTTTAGTACAGATTACAGTATTTTACAGAGAGTTATATTTTAATTATAATAGAATTTTAATTGTATTCTTATGATCTTATTAAGTGAGTTATATGTGTTTTCAAAAGAATTGATGTTTTGGTGATATTCTACGACTTAAAAATATGATTTTCTATTATTTAATGGATTTAATATTTTATTTGAATTCTGAAATTTTATGAGTACATTATATAGATTTGGATTTTGTTGATTTAAGAAGTTTTCTTCATATAATCATTTTGTTGATGGATTTGTGAGTTTTGTTGAAAGTTTTGGTATTGATGGTTGAGCTATGAGTCTTTAGAGATTGAGTGTGGCCTTAGCTACCGGCGGTTGAGATTTTGGTTGTTGTTCAGTTAAGTTAAGCCCGGTAGGGTACACCAACTCTAAGAGATTCGAAATCTAATAAATAATTAATTAACTTAACAAGATAAGGACAGACACTAGATGGTGATATGATGAAATGAGTGCAAACGTGAGTTATGGACTCTAGGATGATCTAAGGAGTGAGATATTCCCTATTTTTCTGGGATGATGGACATAAGGGCCACAGAGTGATCTGCGGAGTGGGATTGATCTCCAGTATTCCGAGGACGAGAGCGATGCTCATGGGATGTTTGTGCAATGAGGGTTCCAGGATGACCTGCAGAGTGAGGCAATCTCCAGTTTTCCGGGACGATGGACGTAAGGGCCACAGAATGATCTGCAGAGTGGGACTGGCCTCTAGTATTCCAAAGGTGAGAATCGATACTTGCAGAATGTCTAAATCTTGTAGTAGTCATCGTAGTAGGATTAATTGCATAGCGGTGGATTTAACCATATCAAGTGGAGAACGATAAGGGCTTGCACCAGACCTATGTAGAGTGGGATGCATAGAATCCGACAAGTATGCATTAGAGAGTCAGTATATAGTATTGGTGTTTTCTTGACTTGGTTTTATGCTTGTTGTTTCCTATTTTTCTACACTTGACACTTAGCCTAGTTTCACTTGATGTTTTCATGTTTTATTTATTGTTATTTCTTATTTAATTTATTCTTGTTGTTTATACATGTTGTTTATGACTCTATTCCTTATGTTTTATTTATATTGCATTTATTTTTATGTCACTCACACCGTTATGGCTGACCCCTGTAGTTTTGGGGGTTAGGGTTATCTCTAGCCTCATGTTTTACAGGTAGGTACCTATAGCTTGGGATTTGGATGTTTGGGCTAAATTGATGTTATAGCTTATATAAATTGTAAAAGAATGTGTTGTAAAAGAATGAATTTGTAATTCAAGGTATTTGTTTTCCGCTGTGCTTTGTAAAGAATTAATGTAATAAAAATTGAAAAATTTTCTCTGTGTTTTGGCTATATTTACTATTACAATTGAGGTTGATACTGGGAATTGTGCCACGTATTTCTAAGATATCATATTGGAAATTCGGGGCGCTACAGTAAGGGACATGTCTGACCTAGCTCTGTGAAGGATCTTAGGGTGTCTGTTTTGATATTTTGATGTATAAATGATAATGCTTTCTGCCAACACATGATGCCTGGGGTGATGTTTTATGGTGTAATGTTTTGACTACACCGATGATGGTAGTGTTTTAGTTGTACAAATGGAATGCTAAATGTAACCTTCTTATGTATAAATGAAGAACTAATATTTTACTTCTCGTAGTATGATATGAGTTTACACTATTATTGCAAGGTAGTAATAAGAATTAGCTTTCAGATATCTGGAAGAACCCGATACAGCCGAAGCGGGCAAACAGAAGGTGAAGACAGCGGGGCCAACAACGCTGGTCTTGTTAGGGTTATATACTGAAAGCATCACTTTTGTATTAACTTTATTTCCTTATTTTTTTTGAATGAGAATCATATGGGCATATGTTTGCATATTGTGTTTATTATAATATTAATGCAAGTGTCTGATATTCTATAAGGTTGATAATATGGTGTGAGGTGACACACAGAAGATCATATTATCAGTTCCCTATGGAATATATAAATAGTTCATAACCTAGACGGACTTGGACAATCCATTGGAAAGGTTGTAGTGTAATCTGGTATTAGTCTATCTTGACTATAGGTTTACACTAGTACACTTTGTGTGTATTGAACAGGACCACTTGAGGTTGTTCTCTTTGTACTGACTACAAAAGAGAACAAACACCTCTGTTATTATGGATGCTTATGCTCTTAATCCAGATATAATAACAGACATGTATATGCAGTGTGCATTACTTTGACTCATAAAAGAGTGAGATTCATTATGGATCAACAACCTCTATGAATTGGGTAATAGCATTGTATGTATGATGGGCTGTTGCTTGTAAAAGGAATCCATGTCCTGATACGTCGGGTTGATGATGTCCCCTTAAGGAGCTCATAAGGATTGTCATGTAAACCCTGCAGGTGGATTACATCCGACATGACAAATAAAGTTGAGTGGTACTACTTAAGGATAAAAGATGTTGATCAATATAGTTGTCAGTAACTTAATTTGATCGACGGACATTCGATATCTTAACATGGGGAGCTCAACGAGCATATAATAAAAGGAGCCCGTAAATATAATTTGGGATTAGGAAGGTAGTGCAACAATAGCTCCTTAGTGGACCGAGCTATTGTTAATGGGCCTGGGTTGTGTGTTCGGGCTGAACACGGGATACCCAGATTCGTTAGGAGACCTAACCCTAATTTCTCCTCATGGTCCCTGCCGTAGCCTTATATATATCCTCTATTCTCTGGCCGTCATTGATGATCTGTGATATAAGATTTTTTCTCAAAATTCGTGATTCACGTAAGGAGAGAAAGAGAGGTCAGCCAAGGAGAAGAAAGGTTGGGAGATCGTCGCCCACACGACGTCCAACCCGAGGAAGGAATACGTGCAGAAGATCTTGGGGTCGCTGACAGCTCGAGGTTGCTAGAAACTATCGTCTTCTTCTCATCGCAGGTATAATTAGTAAACCCTAGATTCCGCTATAAAGGGTTAGATCACGTATTAAATCTGTTAAGCTTTTATGATCGATACGCACACCAATCCGTAGTCCTGGGAATCATCGTAGTTCCATCAGGTCTCAACATAGGAGCATAATTTGCTTGAATGTATCAAATGCTAGGAGCGTTCGTGGAGGCAAACAGAAACCAGGCACCCCCAGCAGCAGCATCGGGAGTTGCTCAAGGACACGCAGCTGCAGATCCAGTCAGAATGGTCGAATCTTTCAAGAGAATGAAGCCACCAGTCTTCGAGGGACAGGCCGACCCGATCGTCGCAGATGACTGGGTACGCCAAGTAGAAATGGTGTTCGAAGTCCTGATGACACCGGAAGATAGTAAAGTTTGGTTGGCTACAATTCTATTTGAGAAAGACGACGGGGTGTGGTGGCAATCGGTAAAGCGCGGCTGGGGAGAAGAACCAATAACATAGGAGGAATTCTTGGAGGAATTAAGGAATTTAGGGAACTCTATTATCCTTTGGACGTGCAGGAGGAAAAGGCGATGGAATTCCACAATCTGAAGCAAGGGAACATGTCAGTCAAAGAATATGAAACCAAGTTCTCACAGCTATCGCGATATGCACCCGAGATGGTTCAAGAGGAGACGAAGAAAGCCAAGATATTTGAACAAGGACTTAGACTAGGGTTGAGGTCTCGAATGGTGCCTCTGGGCATACGCTAGTTTGAAAAACTGGTGAGGCGAGCGGCTGCAACGAAGATGGACATGAACCAAGGTCAAGAACCACAAGGGAGAACCAAGACTTGGAACCGGGGGAAGAGGCCTGCCCCAGCATCGACGTTAAAGAAGCACGGCAGGAACTAGAAATTTCACAAGGCAGGTGACAAGATGGAAGGACGCAAGCCAGGAAGCTATTTCCTCTATGGGGAACATGGGCATTTCAGAGATCAGTGCCCAAGGAATGAAAGGAGAACCATTCAGACGTGCTACCATTGTGGGAAGGAAGGACACATCAGGCCAAATTTCCCCCAGTACCTGAAGAGCAACGGCAAAGCAGCATCAGGAACCACTAGTAAAGGAAAGCAACATGTTCGCCAAGGTCGAGTATTTGCCTTGAAAGAAGAAGACGCAGAGAACAATGAGGGCGTGATCACTGATATGTGAAGGATCATTGTAATAAGTATGGTTGTATTTTGTTTGAAGAAGTATAAATGGAGATTGTAACTCTTTTGAAATAGGAAGTATATATATCAATGGAATTTTGGCTACTATTTTGTTCGATAGTGGATTAACTCATTCTTTTGTGTCCAAATCATTCTCAAAGAAGTTAAGATACACCTAAGCAACAATTCCAGAGTTAGCCTTAATGGTAGCTATGCCATCAGGGGAAACTCTCATTACAGATCAATGTTATAAGAACTGTGAGCTTCAGATTAACAAGGAATCTCTGAATATCGATTTATTAGAGTTGGGATTCGCCGAAACAGATGTGATTATTGGCATGGATTAGATGTAGAAGCATGAAGAAAATATCGATTGCAAGGAGAAGAAGGTATTCATCACAGTGAAGGGAACGGAGCTCGTGTTCCACGAAGGGAAGAGGCCCAAGGAAGTGACTATTGCAGCCACCAAGAAAATGAAGATACCTGAAGAAGTGAAGAAGATACCAGTGGTGAGGGATTTTCCACTCGTATTCCTGGAAGAATTATTAGGACTGCCCCCACACGGAGATGTAGAATTTAGCATTTTAATCCAACCAGGCAGTGCTCCAGTATCGAAGACGCCTTACAGGATGGCACCTGTTGAGCAGAATGAAGTTAAGAAACAAGTTGAAGAACTATTACAGAAGGGACTCATCAGACCAAGTGAGTCACCCTGGGGAGCACCGGTTTTGCTGGCTAAGAAAAAGGATGGGACTGCAAGAATGTGTATCGATTATCAGGAATTGAATAAAGTCACTATATGAAATAAGTACCCGATTCCCAGGATCGATGATTTGTTTAATCAGCTTCAAGGAGCAGCCATATTTTCCAAGATCGACCTATGGTCCGGTTATCATCATGTTCGAGTTAAGGAAGAAGATGTACCCAAGACAGCCTTTTGGACACGGCATGGGCACTACGAGTTTTTAGTAATGCCATTCGGAGTGACCAACGCTCCAGCAATCTTCATGGACATGATGAACCGAATCTTACGGCCGTTTATTGACTCATTTGTCATGGTCTTCATCGACGATATTTTGGTGTACTCAAGGACAGAAGAACATACGGAACATTTGATCATAGTATTGAGCAAGCTACAGGAGCATCAATTGTACGCCAAATTGTCCAAGTGTGAGTTCTGGGAGCCGGAAGTTGCATTTCTTGGCCATATCCTTTCTAAGGAGGGAGTTGTCATAAACCCGCAGAAGATAGAAGCAATCAAGGAGTGGCCACAGCCGAAGACAGTAAAGGAGATAAGAAGCTTTATGGGTATGACTGGATACTATCGGAAGTTTATTCAAAATTAGGCTAGGATAGCAGTGCCGCTCACATCATTAACCAGGAAAAACCAGAGCTTCGACTGGACAACAAGGTGTGAAGAGAGTTTCCAAGAGTTAAAGAACAGTTTGATTTATGCACCTATTTTGGTCTTGCCTCAAGCTGACAAGGGGTTTGTCATCTATAGCGATGCATCATATTTGGGATTCGGATGTGTACTGATGCAGGAAGGAAAGGTCATAGCCTATGGATCAAGACAACTCCGACCCCATGAGAGGAATTACCATACTCATGATTTGGAACTAGCAGCCATAATCTTTGCTTTGAAGTTGTAGCGACATTACATCTACGGAGTGAAGGTAGAGATGTATACAGACCACAAGAGTTTGAAGTATATATACTAATGAACCCAATAATATTCACATTTAGGAGCAATAATCTTAATGCAATTAGACATTTAAATGCTCTATATGTGGTAATTTACTCTTTTTTTCTCTTTTCCATAGGAAACAACCTAAAAACAGCTAAACGAAGCAGATTCAAGATTTACTCCAGATTTTGAGGATGATACACAGAAACTGCAGAACACAAGTCTACTGGTTCTTCAAACAGTCGACTGAACAGAGGAGGCTGAAATCCCGAAGCTATGCAGTACAATCGACTTACTCCAAAGACAGTTGACTTGACGGAGTGATTGTGAATCTACAAATGTCTCGACACAGTCGACTGATCTCAAAACCAGTCGACTGGTATTCAACGGAGTTAAAAGATAAAGATAGTTTAAGATCCATCCTCAACCAATTCCGAATCAAATGGAAGTTATCCAAACCCGGGTTATCTGCAAATAACAACTCTTCATTAATCAAGTTAGAGAACCGGGATTTGCAAGTAAGAAGATGGACTCAGTCCTATGCGTGAAGAGATAAGAAATCAGGAACTTGATATCTGCAGACAAGGACAAGAGAAACTATAAAAAAAGAGAGAGTCATCTACCATCAAGGGGACCATCGACCAGCAAGCATCAAGATACCAGCATCAAAGAAAGAGGAGAACAAGCCGACTGCTGATTGGGCTCAATTTCAACATCATACAAATCAGTGTTCTTCTGTTCTTCCTTTTACTTTTTATTTTTATTGTAGAGTCATGAATTCTATTTTATTAATCAATAAAGGTTGTATTATGCGCAACTAATTTCATAGTTGGGTAGATTGAAACCGTAGTCATGTAATGCTTATATTCTTCTCAACGCTACTCTATTACTTATTGATTAAACCTGATTGTATTGGTATAGATTTATAATATGAATCAAACTTGTTCAGAAGTTCTAAGAGCAGTCGACTGAGAGTGACAGCAAGTCGACTGCCATGCAGAACCTGAGATTATCAAGTTTCCGTATTATAAAATTGAATCTGTTATATGAGCATAGAGACGACCCGTATCTCGTGCCCATAACTTGTAACACAGGAATCTTTAGCGGTTCTTGGTTTAATCAACTTGAATGATCTAGATCTGATACCAATTTCTAGAACTTTAAGTGTTTGTTCGTTTCCATTGTTCCTATGCTTCCTTTAAGTGCAACTTAGTAGATACCATGCTAAATACTTAAGGAAAGAAACGAATTAGAGTAGATACCATGCCTAATTCTTGGCTTAGGGAAACATTAACTTTAAAGAGTAGATACCATGCCCTTAAAGGAACAAACATGAGTAATTGGAGTAGTATAGAAGGTGACTTAGCATTCTTGACTACAGGTGGAAATCAAAGCCCAACTACTTTAATAGATATTCGTGACTCAAATTGTGATTCTACTTAATTTAGATTTTTATCTTTTCATTTCCTTTCAATCATTTCTTTTACAACAACACTTTAAGATTGCTATTGATTAGTAAGTTAATTTCTACAATCTCTGTGGGATCGACCCTTGCTTGTCACTACGCTTCTATAAACGATTCGTATACTTGCGAGGTTTTAATTTGTGTCTAGTTTATCTATTTATTTAGATCATCTAGATTGCACAACATATACCAGTAGAGGGATCTGAATCTAAGGCAGAGGCGATGGTTGGAAGTCTTGGAAGACATCAGGCCAAAAATCCTGTTTCATCCGGGAAAGGCCAATGTTGTAACTGATGCACTCAGCCGGAAGAGGAGTATTGCCACACTTACTGTAACAAGAAAGGAGCTAGAAGATGAGATCAGGCAAGCAGGCATCAAGGTAATTTCTCAGGACTTGAGTGCAGTTTTGGCACAGTTAGTTTTACAACCGAGTTTGAACGAACAAGTGAAGAAAGCTCAGACAGGAGACACAGAGATCGAAGCACTAAAGAAGCAAGTGAATGAGGGAGAACTTTTAGTGTTCAGTATAAAAGAAGGATCGTTCTGGTATGGCAGCAGGTTGTGTGTACCAAGGGATAAAGAATTGAGAGAAGATATCATTATGGAGGCTCACTCCACACTACTTGTAATGCACCCTGGAAGCACCAAGATGTATCGGGACGTGAAGCAGTACTATTGGTGGTCTGGAATGAAGCGGGACATAGCAGAATTTGTGTCCAGATGTTTAACATGCCAGCAGATCAAAGCCAAAAACCAGAAGCCAAGTGGATTATTACAGCCTCTGCCCATTCCGGAGTGGAAATTGGAGAACATTAGTATGGACTTCATCACCGGTTTGCCCAGAAGATCTAAGGGAAACGATCCAGTTTGTGTCATTGTAGATCGGCTAACAAAGTCCGCACATTTTTTGCCAGTAAAGACAACCTGGTCACTTGAGAAGTTAGCAGAAGTTTACTTTGAGAACGTAGTGAAGCTACATGGAGTACCAGTATCAATAGTTTCTGACAGGGATGCGAGGTTTACATCTTGGTTCTGGCAAAGTCTGCAATCAGCATTAGGGACCAGGATAGATTTTAGCACAGCTTTCCACCCGCAGACTGATGGTGTAGTGCCCCGAATTTCCAATATAATATCTTAAAAATACGTGGCACAATTTTCAGCATCAACTTCAAATATAATATTAAACACAGCCAAGCACCAATAAAAATTTTCAACTTTCATTTCATTAATCTTTACATAACACAGCAGAATACAATACACCTTGAATCACAATTTTCTTTTCCTTACAACACTTTTTTTTACAAATTACATAAGTCATTACATCATTTTAACTCAAGCATCCAAATCCCGAGCTATAAGAAATCACCTGTAAAATATGAGGCTAGAGATAACCCTAACCCCCAAAAGTAAAGGGGTCAGACATAACGGTATGAGTGACATAAAAAAAACGAACAACATAAGTAAAGCATGAATTTATCAACAACAGGAAATAAACAGGAGTAAGTGAATATAGAAAAATCACGAAACGCGAAAACACAACAAGTGAAGCTAGACTAAGTGTCAAGTGTAGAAAACAGGAAAACACATGCATGAAATCAAATCAAGAAAACACAAATTCTATATGCTGACTCTTTAATGCGTACTTGTCGGAGTCTATGCATCTCACTCTACATAGGTCTGGTGCAAGCCCTTAACGTCTCCACATTGTAGGGTTTAATCCCCGCTATGCAACTAGTCCTAACACGATGACTACTACGAGATAAAGATAAATTGTGAGTATTAGCCCATGCCCCAATAATTTTGGAGGTCAATCTCTATCCACAGATAATTCCGGAGACTATTTCACTCACACCTGGGAATCTTCGAGAATACCCCACACCGCAAGCGATGGCACCTCATCACACGAATACCACTTGTGCGTCGCCTCGACCCTGATAATTCAGGAGATCAATCCCACACTACAGGTAATTCCGGAGACTATTTCACTCACACCTGGATAATTCCAGGGATTATCTCACACCGCAAGCCATACTGAGGTCCATAACTCATGTTCTCGTCATCATATCACCATTAGTGTCTGTCCTTATTATTTAGGTTATTTAATTACTTTACGAATCTCCTAGAGTTGGTGTACCCTACCAGACTTAACAACTGATCCACTAAAATACCTCAACAGGCCCAAACATAAATATCTCAATTTCCGGTATACTAGGGTCACACACACCCTCTAGAGACTCACACCCAAATATCCAAACAAATCTTCCAATATAAATTGCTCAGTTAAACCACTTGAACACATGTTCAGTAGAAGATAAAGTATAGATAGTAAGTTATAGATTAAAAACATTTAGAGAATAAATCATTTAAAAGAACATTCAAGGATATAAAGAAACATCAGTATCAGTCGACTATAGACAAGCGTAGGTCGACTGTCCAGATAGAAAATCCAACAGCTCTGAGAAAATAATTCTAAGTAGTGTCAGTCGACTGTAAAAAGTCATCGGTCAACTGTCCAGAACGAAAAATCTAATAACTTTGAGAAAATAATTCTAAGTGGTATCATTCGACTGTAAAAAGTCATCGGTCGACTGTCCAGAACAAAATTTTAAGAAAAACTAGAGAACACAACAGCCAGGTCGCGACGGTCGACTGTAAAGTCACACTGGTCGACTGTCGACCTGCAGACTGCAGATTTTGGTTGTGCACATTTCAACCGATACGTAGTTTTACTTTATGAAAATGATTTCTACAAAAGCATATTTCTTATATGATCAAATACTACTTGTAGGATATATAATAGTCCATAAAAACTTAAATCAAAACTACTTGAATTTATAAAAATAGCGATTTTATTAATTTCTTTCAATCAAACATGAATTGTGCATATAATCAAAATAGAGTTTCTAAAAAAATTTATTGTTCATTGAAATAGCGTCGTATTCAGATCCAAACTGTATCAATACCAAAATGTCAAAAGATCCCCAATTTGGATACATATCCTCAAACTCAACTCGATTCTAAGTTTCGATTTTCAAGACATGATCTCTTGATTCATAAATTCTTTCTCCAAATTTCTCAACTAATTTACCATTATAACTCATAAACATAATCAGTTTATAACATTGCCATATCAAGTTTCATTCACCCAATACTTAAAAAGTGATAAAAAAAACTCATCTTTATTAGATTAATGCATGAAATCCACCATATTCAATCAATCCAACATTTATCCAAAAGAAATAGCCTACCCATGATCTCCAAATAGGTTATTCATCAACCTCGAATTACCCACATGCAATTTTACCCATAAACAACTAGGGTTTCACAAGATTCAATTTTAATTCATCAATCCATCCAGTCCATCATGTACATATTCATACTCAAATCCTAACATGCTTTCTAGTAGGTAAAATACCACATACAAAATTCTAAGAACAAAACAAAACAACTTATATCCCTCACATACAACATACATTAAACAAAATAAAACAAAACAAGTCACTCACCTCAATGAAGAAATCCAATCGAATTAATGAAGAATAAGAAAGTCCTTCTTTTGCGAAGTCCAAGATCATCTCCTTAAATCTCCAAGAAAATAAAAACAATAAAACTTTTGTGTTTTACAGCGAAAGATGGCTGCACTCCATTCTTTTAAATAGGCCAGAATTGGGAGAATTAGGGTTTTGAACGCATTGGCAAAATAATCCTTTTAAAATAGAACTTTACATAAATAGATCCCTATACTTAAAAACTTGATAAAACCAATTAAATTGAGATTTAAACATAAAATAAACACTTTATTTCCAGCCGGCACTGTTTGAAAAGTCCAGAAAATAGTTTTGCACTTTCATCCCTCAAAATGACAATTTTGCAAAAAGATCATTCTTTTCGTAATATTTGCAAATAGGTCCAATAAATATCAGAAAATTCTAGAAAAATTACAAATAAATCCCAAATAATAAATAATGATTTTCCACAAAATAATTTTGCCTTTTGAACTTCCCAAAAAAAAATATTTGCACGTGTAAATAGATAAATCTTCAGAAAAATATTTATTAAATCTCCAAATATCATTTTAATTCTTTTATAAATCTTTAAAAATAATATTTAAAAATACGGGATACTACAGATGGACAGACCGAAAAAGTCAACTGGATTCTTGAAGATATGCTGAGAGCCTGCATTATGGATTTCAGAGGAAGCTAGGAGAAGTATTTACCCTCAAGAACAGCTATCAGGCAAGCATTGGCATGGCTCCGTATGAAGCATTATATGGAAGGAGGTGTAGGACACCCATTTCTAGTACGAAGTAGGAGAACGAAAGATGTTCGGACCAGAGATCGTACAACAAACCACTGAAAAAATCGAGCTTATTTAGAAAAGGTTGCAAACAGCACAGAGTAGGCAGAAAAGCTACGCTGACAGTCGCCGAAGAGAACTAGAATTCGAGGAAGGTGACTTTGTATTTTTCAAGGTCTCACCAGCGAAGGGTGTGCTCAGATTTGAAAAAAGCGGAAAATTGGCACCAAGGTACATCGGGCCATATAAGATTCTGAAGAAAATCGGGAAGATGGCCTACAAATTAGAGCTACCGACAGAATTGACCCGAGTGCATAACGTATTCCATGTCTCAATGTTGAGGAAGTACATACCAGATCCGAGCCATCAACTATCAGAGATACCTGAAGACTTGCATGTGAACCTCTCATAAAAAGAACAACCAGTCAGAATCCTTGATCGTCAGGAAAAGATACTAAGGAAAAAGACCATTCCGATGGTAAAAGTTCTCTGGAGAAATCAGTTCGTGGAGGAAGCCACTTGGGAACTGGAGAGCCGCATGAAGGCTTCTTTTCCTGAATTATTTGAAGTGTAGTGTTTTTCCTTTTCTCCTGACTAAGCGTAGTTCTGAAGATAGAACTACTCTAAGGAGGAAGTAATGTAATATCCCAAAATAATCTTTATTATATAATATATATATATATATATATATATATTAAAAACCAAGTTAAGACTTGGATTGTATTGGTGCATGATTATTGTATTAAATAACCATGCACATTTGTGCACTAGGGTTAGGGTTAGGCTATGGTGACCTAGGGTTAGTAACCTAGAGTTAAGCTAACCCTCATCATGATGACAAACCCTAGCACAAATCTTGATGGGATCCTAGGGTGGACTTTGTGCCATGTGAAGTCTTCATGAAGACTCCAAGATGAGTCTTGAAGCTTCTAGGCTTGTTCTGTTGTCTTCATCTCATCCCTCCACTTCCACTAACTCAATCCTACCGCAATCCTCACCATTGATCAAATCTGGCCAAGATGGAAGCCCTAGCCTGCACTCCATTTTCCATAAATACCTACTTCTACTCACTCTCTCATTCTTTCATCTATCACCTTGTTCTTGTTCTTGTTCTTGCTCAAAAAAATGGGGAAGAAAGTAGAGAAGGAGAGAAGCAAAAACAAAAAGAAGTGATCTTTAGTAGTAGTGGTAGAGTAGAAGAAGTGAAGAGTATGAGGCAAGGAGCAATCTCAAAGAGCAAGGAGCAATCTTACAAGGAACTCTTGCAAACAACAAAGAGTCGGTGAACTCTAAACTCAAAAGATTAGTCTTTTCTTTTTGTATGTAATTTAGCATGTAGTAGGAGTTAGGAAAGGTTGGTTGCCATGTGTGAATATTAACGTGTTAAGGGGAAAAAAAAAAGTTGTATGGTAGAACAACTTCATTTCAAAATTCTTGTTGAAGAAACATACATGCAATGTGTAGTTTAGGAATTTCTAACTCATAAACGGTTTGGAATTTTGAATGCAAACTTTTTGGGACTTTTTTTCTATGTATCTAGAGCTTACATGAATACTTTCACAATATTTGGAAGCCATCTAATAGCCCAAACACCAGTCCCAATTTCGAACAGCAACCAAATGCAGAAACTGCTGTTTCGAGATATTCTGTCGTGCCTTCCAAAAATCATAACTAAATATTGGTTGGGTATTTTTAGCTGAAAATTTTCATGGATGTTATTGTATGTGTCTGAAACCATAATTCCAAAATTTACATTTTTCTGAAGTCTTTTGATGCCTCAAAAAATTGCTAAGTTCCAACTAGTCTGAGAAGACAGAACTGAAGTTGTCTGTTTAGGGACTGAAGTTCATATATGCATAACTACTTGTGTATACATGAGATTGCAATAAAATTTTTTCAGTAGCTTTTCATATATATCTATAACATGATTCTAAAATTTTGTAATTTTTAGATAGCATTTGATGAGGTTTCAAAAATGAATTGTAAGTAAAAGTAAAAACCTTGTCTGAAAAGCAGTGGAAATTTTGTGCTGTATTTGAAGAGTCATAACTCTCTTCATAGTAGGATTTTAGATGCAATTTTTGGAACAGTGTGGTGTTGTATTTCTAGTTATATATTTTTAAATTTCATGAGCTTTGAACAAGGGGTTGACTTTATATAGAATTTAGACTAGACTGTGTTCAATACATGGTGCTGATTGCATAGTCTATACATTTTCGATTTTCTGGGAAAATATGTTTGGAATTTGCCAAAGTGATGAACTAGGGACATGTAGTAGAGACTATAAGCTTTCCAAAAAACCCAGGAACTTGTAATTCCAAGTTGTGTAGTAATTGATTTTGTTTTTGAAAGTTCTGGACAGATCCAGCCACCCTTAGAAGTTGTCATTTTGCATGTGTATGACTTGTCCTCAACTCTCAAGTGTTGAATTGAGAGTTTGGGGGTATTTCTATACCCCAATACTTGTTATTTTCGTGTCTTAGGTTGTTAAGAAATGGGTAGTGACTTGAACGATATTTGAGTCGTCAACCTTGTCTAAGTTAGTTGCCTACACTTATCAACCATTAGGCCAACTTGGGAACTTCCACCTTAACGATTGAAAGTGACTAATTCGGGTGTCGACAAATCATGGGAGATGATCACGGGCCGAGTTGAGGACGGGACTCAATGGGAGGAGTGGCAAGCAAAAGTGATCGCGTCACCAGAACCGCAGGTTGATGGACGGGAACGAGGGTTTCTAGTAGGAAAACCGCTTGAGACTAGGCATAACTTGGACTAGGAATCAGTTGGTGACCATACCCTTGTAACATGTCCAGGTAGACTTAATGTTAGTTAGTTTTTCCGTCACCTATAACTGCATTAGTTTCTAACGACTAGTAGTCGGGTGTTGTACTCTCCTGTTATTAGGGATACGTGCTGTGGTGCATATCTTGCACTGTTGATTCCTGAAGTACCGTGGTAAGAACGGGATGGGATTTCTTGGCGGATAGGGGGAATTAGACTTTTGAGGTCGTCAAGTTCTATGCTGGTGGACACGAACGGATCATATAGACTGCGGTCCTGTGAATCTTCGGCACCATAGGTATGCTGCGGTGTATCTTTAAGTTCGTCACAACTTTTGAGTGGGGTCTAGGCGCCGGAAACTAGTGGCAAACTGAGACACCACTAAGCAACTGCAGAAACGGATGAGACCGATTAATCTGCAACCTCATCAACCATGATCTATCTATCAGGAACAGGACGAATACAAGAGTAAGTTGCATGGCGAGGGGTCAAAACCCTAAACTTGGAGACAACGGCTTGATATGGAAAGTACGTAGTCTGGGATGCATACATTTCCAAAGTCTCGCTTGCATTAGACTAAGTATATCTTGACCTGTGCATTAGATCACTAGGGCATATCATACACAGAACACCTTGGACCCGACTCCACTTTCCTTCTTTTAGTCACTTTTTCTACTTGCTTTCAACCTGGATTGTCTAGTTTGGAGATCGTTGCTTTTATCAGCCTTACGTCAGTAGAATTACTGATGTGCCCACTCTTTAGGTGCTAGATTGCCGACCCGGGGAGCCCAGGAAGCCCAAGCCAGATGGTGTGCCCAAGTGATAGTATCAAGTGTTCATTATTTACATCCTTGTTATTTCTTTGTAAACTCTAATTTGTAAATTCTGAACATTGTATATTGTAACACTTGAACTTGTAATCATCATGGAATAAAATTTGTTTTAATTTTCCTGTATTTTATTTTCCTGTATTGTGACTGTTTGAAGGAAAGATTCTGGTTTGTGTCCCGCATCACCAGTATGGGGATTCAGGGTGCTATAAGGAAAGACTGAATCAATCAAAAATTGGCTTGAGCCATCTATAATGAAAGAGCTAAGGGGATTTTTGGGACTTACAGGGTATTACCGCAAGTTTGTGCGCAATTATGGGGTAATAGCAGTTCCTTTAACTCAATTGTTCAAGAAAAATTCCTTCCAATGGAGTAGCGCAGCAAGTGAAGCATTTCACAAATTGAAATCAGCTTTAACTACAACTCCTGTTCTCTAACTCCCTGATTTTTCGAAAGACTTTGTCCTTGAAACAAATGCATCACAATATGGTATTGGAACTGTCCTTATGCAGGATTTTCACCCTCATTGCTTACATGAGTAAAGGACTCAAGGGGAAGGCTCTGAGCTTGTCAACTTATGAGAAAGAAGTGTGGGCTATTCTTGCGGCTGTCAAGCAGTGGAGACAGTATTTACTGGGCAGATCGTTCATCATTAAAACCGACCAAAAGTATTAAGTTCATACTTGAGCAACGTATTAATACAGAGATGCAAGAGCGTTAGTTACGGAAACTCATGGGTATAAGAAGGGCAAAGAAAACATTAGGGCAGATGCATTGTCTCGCAAAGTTCTTTCCAATGCAGAACTCAGTGAGATTACTTTTGTAATTCCGCAGTGTTTGGAAGAGGTAAAGGCTATGGTGATACAAGATGACTATTTCAAGCAGCTACAAGATAAATTAGATCGTAAAGAGATCTCCTATGATCTCTATAGAGTACAGGGAGGAGTTTGGTATTACAGAGGTTGTATCCTAATGTGTCCCACTGCGCCCATCAGGAAATTAATTTTTCTGGACAGCCATGCCACAAATCTGGGAGGTCACTCAGGCTTTCACAAGACCCTGCATCGCATTCGAAGATCTTTCATCTGGAATGGCATGAATAAACATATTAAGCAACTGGTGAGGGATTGTATCAAAAGAATAAGAGTGAGTCTGTCTCTTCTGCAGGGTTGTTGCAGCCCCTTCCTATTCCCAACCAAGTTTGGGAGGATATCTCCATGGACTTCGTCGATGGGTTGCCAAAGAGCTTGGGTAAATCGGTTATAATGGTGGTGGTGGACAGGTTGTCGAAATATGTTCACTTTATCAGTCTAGCTCACCCTTACACAACCCAGACTATTGCTCAGGTTTTTTGATCAAATCAGTTGGTTGCATGGAATACCGCGAAGCATAATGAGTGACCGCGACCCGGTGTTCATTAGCTCCTTTTGCAAGAATTTTTTAAATTGCAAGGAAGTAAGCTGATGCTGTCTACATCATATAATCCCCAAACCGATGGCCAAACTGAAATTGTCAATAAATCAATAGAAATGTATCTTCGTTGCATGTGTGGATTGAAGCAAAAGGATTGGGTACATTGGTTAAGCTGGGTTAAGTTTTGGTTTAACACTAATTGGCACTCGACAACAGGTATTATCTCCTTCCAAGCTTTATACGGTCGATCGCCTCCTACTCCACAACATTATGTTTTAGGTACCGCTTCCCGTGCAGATGTTGGAGATGTTTTAATACGCATAGATGAGGTATTACAACTATTGAAGGATAGCATTGGAGCGACACAAGAGAGGATGAAATTCTTCGCTGATAAGCGACGTACGGAGAGAGTTTTCTCCGTAGGTGATTTGGTTTCATTGCGCCTACAACCGTATAAGCAATCTTCTGTTCTGGGATCATTTCCTCGCAAGCTTTCTATGCGATACTTTGGGCCTTATAGGGTCTTGGAGAAAGTTGGGTAGGTGGCCTATCGCCTTGAGCTTCCCCCTACAACTTCAATTCATCCTGTATTCCATGTCTCAAAGTTAAAAAAATGTCATGGATCACATTCTCCTGTTATATCTGAGCGGTTGCCTACTTGGTGGGATGATAGCGATACGGAGGCTGTTCAAGGGCCCACTCCTGAAAGGATTTTGCAGAGGCAAGTCTTTAAGAAAAATAATCGCATGGGCATTCAACTACTAGATAAATGGCAGGGTTTCTCTGAGGATCAGACCACCTGGGTTGACATTGATGTCTTGCGCACGAGTTTTCTCACTTTCGACCTTGAGGCAAGCTCGACTTGAAGGAGAGAGGAGTTGTTAGGGGTCTGATTGATATTGAAGACTGCTCAGGGTGGGGTTCGAGTGCAGTAGATGCTTAATAAGGAGATGTATCGGTTGTTGTATGAGTATTTATGTTTTACACATAGTACACGTGCTTTTTGAATTTGGGCTGTGAATCAATTGAGCGGGAAGACAGTCACGTGCAGCTCACTGGTGAAATCTTTCCGCCCTTTGTAACTAACTGAACTATCTTCCCGCTCTTTGTAACTAACTGAACTGCCTATAAATAGGCTAGATGCTTGAGTGAATAAAATAAGTTTTCTCTGGTAATAAATTCCCCAAATCTACTAATCTTCAACCTCTCGATTCCCCCAAGGCCAAGAACAAACAGAGCCTACTTCCAGGCCCTGACATCAATTAATGAAAACCCCTAAAAAATATTTGAAAATAGGTGGAGATTTAGTGGGAATTGAAAAACCCTAGGCTTGAGATTGGGTTTCGGCCGTAAGTGGATGTCAGAAGTGAGAAGGGGTTGCGGTCTAACGAAAGGAAGGGGAAGAAGAAGAAAAGGTGGAAAAATTAACTATGAACCCCTCTTTGACTTTTTCATTACCTTTAAGTCCTTCTAGTTCTCTATTTGCAATAAATTTCAATAAAATCCGCTCCACCAAATGAATAAATAAATTAAGGTATATAAATAAGATAAAATTGTATATTTGTGCATAATAATAACAATAACAATAATATCTACCCACAATAAAAGAAATACCGATGATTATTTTGAAATTATAAAATAGAGGAGTGTTACATTCTCAGTCATCTGATATAACCTATAAGAGAAGTAACTGAATAGGAGCCGTACGATCTAACCTGGAGATGAAGATTGGGCTGAAACGACATAACAAATTGAGGCCCAGAAAATACACAGCGCCGTGGGCGGTCGACTATCCAACATGACCGGTTGACCGTCATCCTCTCGGACAATCCCTGTACTACGAGCAGTCGGGATGTGCGGTCGACTGTCCCCAAGACCGGTCGACCGTCCCTTCTCAGGCTATTGTTGTTGCTGTTTTCTCTTCTACTCTCTTCGATGCTTCGACCTCTATGCTTCATCTTACCTTCTTCTATTATGAACCACGAGTATTCAAGACACATTTCTAACAATATTCCGCTGTTGCCATCATAGTAAAGACCTTATGTGAAGGGAAAGGTAGGGAAATTACCTCTAACAAAATAATCAAAATTGCCTCCAAGTTCTTTGTTTGGGCTAAGATATCCCAATAGACATCATGTTTAGATGTACATATTTTTAAACATCTTGAAGTGAAAATACAAGTGTAACAAAACAACAAGAAGCACTCCTTATGTTGTTGCTGCTCCTTATGCTTCTTCATCTTCTTCCTCTGCTGCATATCCTTTTCTGCTAAATCACAAAAAAAAGATTTTGTATATGTTTTTTAAACCTGTTTTTAGTTTTATAAATTTTAAAATTAGGAAATTTTGTTTGTTTAGCTGTTTTTGCAAAATCGTTTCTAAACTGGTTTTATGAAAAAGCTCATTTTAAAAATCATTTTCAGAAAACGAGTTAAACGCATTTTTAGGACAATTTTTTGGCTAAAATTGAAAAAACCCCCCTAAACTATCCCATATATGTAGAAAACCTCACTCACCTTTTTTTATGCAGAAAACCACACTTAACTATGGTGCGAAAAACCACATCATGACTCCGTTAGGGTTCCGTTATACGGGTGGTTTTTCGCACCTATAGTTGAGTGCGGTTTTCTGCATTAAAAAAAAGGTGAGTGAGGTTTTCTGCATTAAAAAAAAGGTGAGTGAGGTTTTCTGCATATATGAGATAGTTTAAGGGGTTTTTTCAATTTTAGCCTAACGGAACCCTAACGGAGTCATGATGTGGTTTTTCGCACCATAGTTGAGTGTGGTTTTCTGCATAAAAAAAATGTGAGTGAGGTTTTCTGCATATATGTGATAGTTTAGGGGGGTTTTTCAATTTTAGCCTAATTTTTTCCTTTCCTTCATCTCTCCCAAAAAGTCTTCTCCTGTTCCCTTTCTTCTTCTCCCCCAAAAAACTAGCAGGGGTGTATTAGATTGGAATTTGAAAAGAATTTAAAAGAATGTGAAAATCCTAGTGTATTCTATTAGGATTTTAAAGGAGTTTATAAAAGTCACAGTGTATTCAATTAAGACTTTAAGTGATTCTATTCAATTCTCGATGTATTCAATTGAGATTTTAAATGACCCCATTCAATTCTCGGTGTATTCAAAAAGTTGTTGATTTTGGTAGAATTGAGAATTTGAAGGATTTAGATGGAATCTAGGGTCTGAGGTATAAATACCAAAAGCCTTTGCAATTCTCGCCTTCTCTGTAGAAACTTCCAAGCCATTGGTGAGTATGGTTTTGTTTCTTGTACATATGCCCCAAATTATCCCCAAATAAACCCAAACCCTCTAATCCCCCTTCCTCCTCTCCTTTACCTCCCGACACCCTCCTCCGCTGCTACCCCACTTTCCTCTACCTTCCGACCTCTGATCCCCACGCAGAGGCCTAATTCAACCCAAACCCTAATTCAACCCAACCACCGATCCCCACGCAGAGGCCTCCATCCGCCTCCTGAAAGAAAATGGAATCAATTTCAACCAAAATCAACACAATGGAGTTGATTCAAAAATATTCTCAAAATTGCTATGACATAAATTGGTTTCTCGTTGTAGGTACAGGACGAAGTGGATAACGTTCCATGGTTTGTATGATGTGGCCTATATAGTGAAACTGTTAACTGTAGGGATGGCGAACGGGTCGAGTGGGCCGGGCCAGGCCCAACCCGTACGGGTTGGAACGAATACTTAGCCGGGTCGGGCCGGGTTGCACTCTTATACGGGCCGGGCTGGGCCGGGCTAAGTTTTCGTTTGGGTGGCCCACCCAACCCGTGAACCCTTTAGGGTTCAACCCGGGTTAGGCCGGGTCGACCCGCGGGTTGGCCCGTTTAATATATATATATATATATTTTTGGTAGCTTAAATTAAAATAATAATAATAATAATTTTACAAATGATGTATACAAACAACCATATCTTTGTTTGATGAATACTACAATTCTTCAAAAATTATAATACTAAGTAAGTAATAATACTAATAAGTAATAATACTACAATTCTTCAAATATCCCCAAATGATGTTTAATTATAATACTAAGTAAGTAATAATACTAATAAACAATAAAAATCGTAATAATAATAATAAGATTGAAAGAGTGAAATTGACAACAAATTTTGAAATATTATTCATATGAATTTATACAATTTTAACAATTTATAACGAAATGAAGAATTCAATTCACAAATAAGTTTTATACAATAACATATTTCTTATATACAATTTTAATTGAGTACAAGTTTTCTAATTTGACATAACAAGCAAAGCTATTGTTTTTGTTGTTGTTGTTGTTCTTCGGGCGAGTTGCTCCCACTTGTGGAACTTGATAGTGCTTTCCCTTGCGTCCTATCTTCAGCCTTCAGCCAGTCTTCTGTGCAAACGAGCATCTCTAACGCCTCGGGCTTCAACCGATTCCTGTAATCAGATAGAACCCTGCCACTTGTAGAAAATGCACTCTCAGAAGCAACTGTAGAGACAGGAGGAGTTAGCAAATCTTTAGCCATAATTGACAGAATACTAAAGTGTGTTCATGTTCTTTTCACCATTGTAAAATATCTAGTGCAGAAAGAGTAGGCTCAGTATCCTGTTGGTTATGCCAATTTAATTCATTTGGTTGATTAGTCCTACGTTTTTTAGATTGAATTTATTCAAGTAAACTAAATGTTCTATCACCAATTCTACTTTTACCCTTACCTTTAGAACTACCAGAAGAAGAACTAACTACAGAAGTTGTACTACTAGAAGCAAAACGTCTATCATAATAATCATACAAGTTATTTAACGTAGATTCAAACTGACCTAAAAAAGTAGCGCAATCAATTGTTAATTCTACATTGTCCTCTAAATATCCAAAAAAAATTTGTATCAAATTCTGCGTACCTTCTAATTTGATACAGGGATCCATAACAGTAGCAACACAAATCAACATAGGAGGAGGAAAATAATACTTCAAAATTTTTTGAAATGCAGGTATTACAATTTCACTAATATAGGGATCATTTAACATTTCGTTAAATATTTGCATCATGCTAACTAATTCAATAAAAATGCTACTAGAAGTAGATTCATATATTTTTGAAAATTTTAAAGTTGCGGTTTTAAAAGGTTCTAAAAATTTCAATAAAGATTCGGCAAAAAACCAATCGGGGGGAGTCATTTCAAAATTGTGCATATTTTTTGCGATACAAAAATCATTTACAACTGCTTTATAATCGGTGACAACATTTAGTAAATCAAAAGTAGAATTCCATCGGTGTCTAACATTCTTTGGAAATTTTCTAAAAGGAACATTTCTAACCCTACACCAAGCTTTCCATTCTTGTAAAATGCTTGGACTTAATGCAATGAAATGTACACAATTTCTAATTTTATGTATATATGGATCAACTATTTTTAATGCATCTTGAACACATAAATTTATAATATGACATGCACATCTAACATGAAAAATATTGTCAGATAGAGGGTTTAATACAGATTTTAAAGTAGTAATTGCTACTTTGTTGTTAGATGCATTATCAAAACTAATAGCCATAATTTTATCGCGAATATGAAAAACATCACAAATTTCTATAATACAGTTTGCTATTTCAGCGCCACTATGGGGATACGGCAATGCTGCAAGTGATATGATTCTTTTTTGAAGAATCCAATCATTGTCGATCCAATGACAGGTTATTCCCATCGTTAGAATATTGTTGACACCCGTCCAACAATCCGAAGTTAAACTAACCCTACAAGTTAAACTTCCTTCATTTCAACATACATTTTAAAACAATCCGATTTGCAAGTATTTCTCGGAATTCTTTTAAAATGAGGGTTCAAGGCCGTTTGATTAAAATTTTCCAAGTTCCTACTCTCGGGATAGGAAAATGGCAACTCTTCCTTAATGACTAATCTGGCCATTTCCCGACGAACAAGTTCGGGATCATAAGGGTGGCTATCTACTTGACCGGTCCTAGGGTTGATTTTTTGTTGGCCTTGTATTTGATCAAGAAGTTCTTTATGATTATGTTGTATGTGCCTACTAATTGTACCGGTGCCGTCACCCCTCTTGAATTTGTATGTTTTACTACATGTTTTACACACTTTCAAACCTATACCCGGAGTATGTTCGTCCGGGATATAATCATAAAACTTATGTCAATCGCTAGTTTCTCCTCTATTTTTTCTACTACTACGGGGTTGTGTGGTTTCGGGTTGTTGCTGTTGTTCTTCTTCTTCTAATTGTATGTCACCTACAACATCCATGTCGTGTGTACCCCATTGTTCCATAGTAGGATCAATGTAATCTTGGGCGGGCTCACTAATTGGGACAATTGGTGGCCTACGTGAAGAGGAGGAGGAATCTTGTCCGCTACGACCGCTACCACGTGATCTAGACATAATGTAGTAATGTGCTAAAGTAAAGTATGTAAAAAAAAATATACAATGTAGGAGCGGTGAATTATACAAAAAAAAATCTAAAAAACAAGAGGTTGAGATAGGGAAGTTCAAAAAAACGAACAATAATTTTAACTACAACGCAAAAAAAAAAATTAACGAGAGAGATAGAGATGTTTTGATACCGTTCACCGTGGAATATGCGTATGTAAAAAAAACTGTTAAAATAAGAATAGAATAGAAAAGATGGAGGAACGCTTTGCCGATTCCGCAATTGAAGAGTTGAGAAGAGGTTGAAGTAGATTTGACGAGGGTTGAAGAGAGTTGAAGACGTTGAAGATGTTGAATTTTGTTTCCGATACGACCAAAATTTGATTGCGTATATGCCTCCTTGTACACTTGTTTGATGAATACTACAATTGTTCAAATTTTTTTTTACAAATGATGTATAATAGTAGAGAGAGTAAGAGAGTGAGGTGTGATTTTTTATGAGATTTTTGGGGGATATTTATATGCTAAATAAGTGGGAAAAAACAAAAAAAACAAAAAAAAATAAACCAAACGGCTCTTTGAGCCGTTGTAAACGGCTCTGTCCCCCCCCCCCCCCCCCCCCCCATTTTCGACCGTTCGACCCGCGGGTCGAACGGGGCGAAACCCGCTGGTCGACCCGCGGGTTGGCGGGTCAAATTCAGGGGTTGGGCCGGGTTCGTGGGCCGGGTTTCGCGAATTCGATTCGCGAAAATTGCGACCTGGGTCGACCCAGTACTGTTCACCGGGTTCGACCCGAACCCGCGAAGCAATTTAACGGGCCGGGTTAGCGGGCCGGGTCGCGGGTGGGTCGCCGGTTGACCCGGCCCAGTTGCCATCCCTAGTTAACTGGAAGACCTGTGGTGCGGAAACAACGAGTATTGAGTTGATAAGGAGATGCGGTAGAGTTATGATGCCTAACGGGAGAGTTGGTGTTATTAGTTATTATTATTTTATGCTATTTCAGAATGTTAAAACAACGAGTATTAAGTTGATGGACTCATCAACAACTCTCTTATGTAGGGCTCTTTCTTTTTTGTTGTTACTTTTGTTTATGTGGGTGGTACTTCAGAAAAATCTTATGAGAATGATATTTTTATGATTTACGAGATGTCTTGATGTTTATTCGTAATACTCTTATGAGAATGACAATCTTGTATAGGAAATGAACTAATTATAAAGTCTATTGTCATCGAATTCCTTTGAATTCCATCAAATTCAAAACAAGAATTCCATCAAACTATTTTAAAATCCTATAAATCCCAGTCAAAGTTTTAGGTGAATTCTTCATAAATCTCTTAAATATTGGGATTCTCAATTCTTTTGAAATCTTTTGAAATCTCAATTCAATACACCCCTGTAGATCTACAACCCAAAAGAGCCTCCCAAAATCGTCCACAAATCTGCGGATTTCTTCGCAAAATCTTCACCAAATCGCTTCCACCTTGTTATCTTACCTAAAGTGAGCGTACAAAGGCCTTCGAAGATCCGGATTTTGAACACCTACTTCAACCTAGGGTTTGTTCATGGTTTGTGAGACGAGCTCGGTACAAATTAAGGTGTGCTAAAGCAAATCGACGACTGAAGTTTGAAAAAATCGGCGACAACTTCTCTCATCTTCCAAAGAAAGTATGGTTTTTTTTCCCCAATTTAAATTTTTTTTGCATCTTCGTTCATTTCTCATCCATTGTTGTCAGTAATTAGAGGTTGTTATGATAGTGTTTAGATCTACGTATCATTAATTTCCTTTAAATTTGTTGCCTCAATTTTTTTTTGGACAGTGAAATTTATAGGTTATATTTGGTATGTCATAATTTCAAGGCAGTATTTGTTTTGTAAATTTTTGTATATGTTTCTTGTTAAAATTTGACAGGTGGTTAAGTTTGGTAAAATTTTTTTGCCTTTATTTTGAAGAATCGGAATTGTAGAGTTTTTTGCTAGAGTTTGCTGGTTCATTTAGATGTGGGTATTGCTAGAGTTTATTTTCCATGAATTAGCATGATTAGAAGAATATGTCGGTTGATAAAAATATGGGTTGAAGTTTTGGGTTCATAACAGTGAATTCACTGGTTCATTTAGATAGAATTTATTGTTTTAAGACTGATGTTAATCCATTTATGAATTCGAAATTTTTCATAATATAGATGACTAGTAAGGGAAAGGAGAAGGAGGTGGAGGCCGATGTTGGGTTATGGAATCCTATTGTGGAGCGTGTATTTGTTAATTTTATGGAGGTGGAGGTGGACCGCATTAGCTTGAAATCCTCCACATTTGAAGCCAAGGTTTGGCAAAAATTTGTGGAGGATATGAAAGTACAGGTTGGGCATAACTTTTCGGTGAGGCAACTAAAGGACAAACATTCACGGCTACGGATAAAGTGGCATGAGTTTGAAAATTTGAAGAATCAAAGTGGATTGGGATGGGATGAAGAGAATCAAACGGTGACTTACTCTGGAATACATACGTTAAGGTTAGGCACATGAAATCATTCATATGTATATTGGTTAGCTTTATATACGTACCATTGTCTTCACTTTAAACGCCATTTTTCACCTTATTAATTAATCATGCCCGACTTGTTATAGGCACACCCTGGTGCAAAAAGCTTCAGGTTGAAGGGTTTGGCCAACTATGCTACATTGACTAAGTTATATCAGTTGTCTACTGCCCAGGGTTACTCAGTAGGGCTTCGACCCAAATCCCACTTGACTCGGATGAGGAGCAGAGGGTCGACGACGAGTTCGCCCACCCTGATAAAAATGTAGTTGATTTAGATGATGATCTTGATGATGCACCGGTAGGTCTGGGGGATCGTAGAAGGAGGCCTGGACAATCAAATAGTCGACCAACAAAAAGCCCGAGGTCCTCAAGGATGGATGTATGCATGGATGCGATTACCTCAGCGTCAATGGAAAGAACTGAACATATGAAATACCGGGCTGAACAACGTGAAAAGGGAAAGGCTGCAGAGGATCCTTACTCCATGGGCAACTGCATGAAAATAATTACAAGTATGACAGGTGTTTCGCATACACAGTTTGTTAAGGCAGTTGATATGTTTGCCAAACAAGCAGTGTACCGTGAAGCCTTCATTTGCATGCCCGATGAATTTAGACTAGTATGGGTGAACAGTCTGGGGGATTAGTCCTTCATGCTTCGGGAATATGAGCTACATGTATCGTATGGTGATTAATATGCGTTCCATGTGTATGTGTTGCATTTGTAATATGTGTACTATGACTATGTTTCATTTAACGTTGATGCGCTAGGAGTCTGTGTAATTTAACGGTGATGCACTACTATGATGATGATGTGTTATTGAAATGTTGTTTATGTTCATAGGAAGAGCAATAGACATATTTCCTTTACTGTTTTTCCTATTTTTTCATTATAATGAGATTGTTTGTTTATAATGCATATATGTGATAACAGGTAAGTCTGAATTTGTATTCAAAATCTCATTCTGCTTTATCTAACATATGACAGGGATTTAATAGAAGGCACATAAAATTGCTGAAAGCTGCAGACTTGGATAGTGCAGGTACATATATATTTTTCCTAAATTTGTTATGATGTTCTTGCAGCTTCTTTTTTTGCTATGTGTTCATGCAGTCATGCAGTCTCCTATATTAATTTCCTAAATTTGTTCATTCTTCAATTCATGGGTTTCAAAACAGTCTCGCATTATTAGGTGAATATGAACAACGACGCTAGTACTTCCGAAGATATGGACTCGTCAAGTGATGATGACGACGAGGAATTGGAGTACTTTGTAGTACTTCAAATGCTAATGTCTAAAAAGAAAAATCCTCAATTCACATCGTCATTGACAGGACGAGAGTATTTACAAGAGATACTAGATGGTTCTGAATACAAATGTTATCGAATGTTCCGTATGAACCAACAATGCTTTTTGGCATTGTGTAATTTTCACAAGAATGAAAATTATGTCGAGGAGTTTGACCATAGTCATGTGTCTATTGAAGAAAGTGTTGCCATATTGTGTACATTATTGGTCATAGTCACAGAGTTAGAGGGGCTGCTGATCGGTTTCAACACTCGACAACAACTATCAATCATCATTTCAAAAAAGTGTTGAAAGGTTTGGCAAGAGCAGCTACAGTTCTCATTACTCCACCAGATACAACAAGTGTACATAAAAGGATCACTAGCTCCACAGAACTTTTATCCTTGGTTTAAGGTATTTTTACAACCCTATGTATTAACATATTATTATAATATTTTAATGTTCACTGATATACTGGGTTTTAAAACGGATGTAGGGAGCTATCGGTGTTGTTGATGGGACTTTAATCGATGCTTGGGCACCCGCTAGTCGACATAATGCTTGTCGTGGACGAAAGGGAAACATAACTCAAAATGTGCTAGCTGCATGCGATTTTGATATGATGTTCACATTTGTTTATGCGGGATGGGAAGGAAGTGCTAATGACTCCCGTGTAATTCAAACTGCATTAGCACAAGGATTGTTTCAAATCCCTCTAGATGATAAATACTATTTGGTAGATTGTGGTTATACGAATATGCCTGATTTTTTAGCCTCATACCGTGGTGAGCCATATCACTTGCAAGACTTCCAAGGGGCTAATCAAGCACCAACTCAATATAGGCAACATTTTAACAAAATGCATGCAAGGCTTAGAAATATCATTGAAAGAACCTTTGGAGTATTTAAAAAAAGGTTTCCCATATTGAAGTACATGACAAACTACAAGCCGACAAGACAGGTTCTAATGGTACATGCTTGTAGCGCACTTCATAATTTTATACGCAGACATTCAATGGACGATACATATTTTGCGGATTTTGTAGATGAAGAATTAATACATCATCTACAAAATGAAGAGAATGCATCCACATCTCAAGCGCTGGACTTGTCATCTTCCCAATTGAACCGTATGGGTAGAAAAAGAGATCGTATTGCTACGGCAATGTGGAATGCGAGACAGTGATCTTGTTCATAACTTTTTGTTTTTCCTCTCCCTAAGTACTGTATTACTATAATCTGGTTTGGAGCTTCATTGTACCATCTCATGGTATGATTATATGTAGATGTTCCTTTCCGTTCATATATTCTTGTCTTTGACCGCTTTAACTAGTGAAAACTCAAGTCTCATGAACATGTTGTGAAGGATCTGGTATGTCTTTATTACTAAATTAATTGTTTGTGTCAATGAAGTGCATGTCTTTATTACTATAAATTACTTTATTTATTAATGTATGAGATTTTGCTTTACCATTTCTTGATGTTCAGGCAGTGCGCATGGAGGCATGTTTGTTGCCTATGATGGTTAGAAGAATGCATGGAGTTCTTACTAACAGGAAGTACTTGATTTAAATTTAAATACACCCCCAATGTTTTTTAATACACCGGTCTAGGCAATGATGATATGCATTAATTATTTTGAATGTGTGTCCCACCCCTTTGCCTAGTTTTTTGTATATATTGGTGAAGAGGAAAATTTAAAGCAAAAGTAGTGAAGGATTTGATAATGTTTGGAAGGGGAAAATGGTTGTGTTTTATGTGTCCCACCCCTCTATGGTCTCTGTTCTGTTTTATGTTGAGGCAAAGATGGTTCGATCAGTTTTTCTGATCATCTGAGTGTATGCTTGATGAATTTATGGGTAGCGGGGTGCTGGACACATGGTTAGAACTAGTTGGCATGGCATAATAATACAGCCTAGACTAATCTTGATGCTTTATTTGAACAATTCTTCTATACAAATGTGTTCTGAGCCTACGACTAATTCAATCCTAAAAAAAAATTTAGTTACATTGCTTTGTACTAGTATTTGAGTTCATGATTTCATTTTTACAGTTGTTGTTTAAATTTTTAGAAGGAGTTAGAGTGGTGTGGAGCAGCAGCAATGGTGTGGAGCAGTTTGACTGTCTTCTGCCATTGTGCATTTGGGTATTGATATCCTTCACTTATTAATTGGGTCTTTCTCTGTTTCTCATTGTCATCTTTTTTAATTAGCTTAAGATTTGTATGTAACTGGTTCAGTTGTAGCCATACCTACAACATCATGTTGTTGAAGTGGTAGATTGGTGATATAGTTGAGTCCTGCTTCATTAAGAACTAACCATCATTTTCACTTGTAACCTCTGATTCTAAAGTGTTCAGAAAATGGAATACGAAGTTCAGTAACCATCTCTTATATAAAGTATGTACTTCAGTTTTAATGATATTTACATTGTCAGTTTAACTTTCAGATATCTGAAGCATTAAAAACTTTATAGAAAAACTTTTTATTATTAAAGTGCAAAAAACTATAGAAGTTTTTTTCTCGCATTTAGAGTTTATTACATTTCTGGAAATTGCTTTTGTAACTGTATTTTTCTTCTTTTATGAGTGTAGACTACGAGGCTATGACAAAAAAAAGAGTCTTCATTTCGACAAATTGGATTGCACATGTGAAAACTATTCATATATCAGTAACTACTGCACATGATGTAATATACTATATGTTGAATTCTAACTGCGGAATAAACTCAACAACGACAACGAGATGTAAGAACTATAGAATCAAAACAAGAGAAGAAAGAACAAAAAAAAACAAGAACACACAAGATTTTTATCGAGGTACACCCAAACAATGGCTACTTCTCCGCGCAGAGGCACTCCTGCGATTTCACTAGAAATATGAAGATTAGGCTTAAAAATCTCTCAAGAACTCACCACCAAGGTGTAGGGTTTCTCTCTATCTCCCTTTCTCTTAATGACGGCTAGTAGATCTCTATTTTCTTTTCTCTTAACTCTAAAATTGTACACAGTACAATATATATAGGATTTCACAACTTTCCATCTCAGTCGCTCATCAATCAGCGTCGGGACGGTCGACCGCACCATCTTGACGGTCGACCGGTCTTCTCCTTCGACTGCATGTGTTCCAATAGAGATCAGGTCGGTCGACTGTGCGGTCGACCGGTCATCATTTCAAGATACAGGTTGAATCAAAGAGCGGGACGGTCGACTGTGCGGTCGACCGGTTGTCTTGCCTAGGTGCGGTCGGGGGTTGTGGTCGACCGCAACTCTACTGTAGCCTCCAACTACTCTTGACCTCTTGCTCCTACTTCGACTCTCCTTCTCGTCTATCTTCTTCAACCCATTATCGTGTATTGGATCCACAAACCCCAACACTCTCCCACTTGGAGACATATACACGAAGTCTCTAACCTGTTCTTCATTCTTCCATTGGCCTAGTCTAGGCCTGTGCCTCTGCGAGTTTCCTCAACAATTATCCTGGAGACAATCTGATAGCGATATAGCAAAACTGATGTTTCTTGCTATCCACCACCTTAGTGAGCATGTCCACAAGATTCTTAGTGCCCAGAATCTTAGTTTGCTCAACCATTTCTTCTCAACCGCCATTCTGATAAAATGATACCTCATTTGAATGTACCGAGTCCTAGAGTGATATGCCGAGTTTTTCGTCAAGAAAACTGCACTTTGACTGTCATACCATAGTTCACCTATGGGTTGCTTCCTGCCTAACTGCTTCCTAAGCTCTGAAATCCACAACATGTCTTTCGTCGCTTCTGTAAGTGCCATATACTCTGAATCCGTGGTTGATTGTGCTACAACCTTTTGTAACTGCGAAGCCCAACTAAAAGTTGTTCCTCCAACTGTAAATACATATCCTGTAATACTTCTGCAACCATCACGATCACCCAAAAAATCTGCATCCACATAACCATGTGTATGCAAAAAAATCTCTCCCAAAACAAAGAGAGTGATATGAAGTAACTGCTAGATATCTAAGAATCCAACTTACTCCATCCGAATATTGTTTACCTGGATTCTTCATGTAACAGCTGACAACTCTCACTGCTTGTGTGATGTCTGGTCTTGTAGACACCATCGTATACATCAAACTCCCAATGGCTGAGGATAAGGAATAGCAGTCATTTCCTCCATTTCTGCCACTGTCTTAGGACACAAGTCCATTGATAACTTGAAGTGAGCAGCCAAAAGACAAGTGACTGACCTCGCGCCATCCATATTGAATCTCTTCAACACCTTCTTCACATAGTCCGCTTGTGATAACCAAAGCTTCTTGCTACTCCTGTCTCCACTAATCTTCATACCGAGGATTTGCTTTTCTTCACCCAAGTCCTTCATTGAAAACTCCGAAGCTAGTGCCTTTTTCACTTCCTTGATCTTCTCCATACATGAACCTGCTAACAGCATGTCGTCCACATACAACGCCACGGTAACTATATCATTGTCCTCATATCTACGAACATACACACAATGATCCGTTTCGCACCAATCGAAATCTTTTTCTCTCACGAAGTAATCAAACTTTAAGTACCATTGCCGCGGTGCTTGTTTGAGCCCATAAAAACTCTTCTTCAATAGACACACCATGTCTTCCCTTCCTTTAGATTCAAAACCTTTGGGTTGTTTCATGTACAACTCTTCTTCGACATCACCATGGAAAAAATGCTGTCTTCACATCCAACTGCTCTAAGTGCAAGTCTTCAACTGCCACAAAATACTGAGCAGAACCCTAATAGAAGCCATCTTCACAACCAATGCGAAGATCTCACTATAATCAATACCTTCTCTTTGAGAGAATCCTTTCACAACAAGCCTTACCTTGTAACTCTTACTGTCATCTGCCTCATCTTTGACTCTAAAAACCCATTTGTTCGTAAGAGCGTGCTTCCCTACAGGTAACTTGGTCAACTCCCAAGTTTGGTTCTGTTCCAAGGAGCTCATCTCGTTCTTCATGGCTAACTCCCACTGAATTCGAGCCTCATCTTTTAAAGCCTCCTCATGAGTCTCTGGCTCCCCCAAATCCATGTACAGAACATGCTTATGAACAACATTAGCTGATGGATCAAATATCCTGGTTGGTCTCCTCTCTCGTGTCGATCTCCTCAATGTGGGTACCGGTTCACCAATCGGTTCAAGTTCTCCGAACTGTTCTGGCTGTACCTGTTTATCTTGGATAACCTGCTCATTCCCAATAGCCTCACCAAGAGCCTCCTGTGCTGCATGTGGTACCTGTACCTACTGCTGCACTGTAGGGCCCCCACCACTAGGGTCGCTTTCAGAATCTGAATCTGAGTCTGAGTCTTAAGCCCAATCTGATTCTGAACTGGTTGTACTGTCTTAACCTGTGTGCCTGTCCTTGTATAGGACCTCTTCATTGAACACTACATTCCTACTGCGAATGACTTTGTTATCCACAAAATTCCAAAACCTGTAACCATACTCATCGCCACTGTAGCCAATGAAAACACACCTCCTGGACTTAGAGTCCAACTTCTTTCTTTCTTCCCTGTCAATTAGTGCATATGCATTACAACCATAAGCTTTCAAATGCGAATAATTAACAGTTTTACCTTACCATAGTTCTTCAGGAATGGCCCCATCAAGGCACTAGACGGGTAACGGTTAATCAAGTACACTGCCGTATCAACTGTAGTGGCCCAAAGATGGACCGGAAGACCTGCATGAAGTCTCATGCATCTCGCCATTTTGAGTATCGTGCGGTTCATTCTTTCTGTTACACCATTCTCCTGTGGAGTCTTAGGAACTGTCTTGATTTCTCTGATAGCTTCCCTTGCCAGATAGTTAACAAACTCTTTGCTTGTGTACTCACCTTCGTTGTCTGACTTTATTGTTTTCACCTTGCAACCCATCTCATTTTCAATCCTGGCCTTCCAAGCTCTGAATGCCTCAAAAACTTCTGATTTCTCGCGAATTGCATAAACCCAAACCTTTCTTGTAACATCATCGGTGAATGTGACGAAGTATCTCTTACCACCATAAGAGAATTCCTGAGCTGGACCCCACACATCTGTATGTACCAACTCTAGCTTCCCAAGCTTCTTCTCATGCCCACCCAACTGAAAGCTAACTGTCTTCTGTTTGCCTATCACACAATTCTCACAAAAATCCATCTCAACCTTCTTCAGCCCCGGCAAAAGATCCCTAGAACAAAGCTGCTTGACATCCTTTTTACCAAGGTACCCCAACCTGACATGCCATAGAATTGAAGAGAAACTACCTACTGATGCTGTAGCAATGATATCACCTGAATCACCTCCCCTGTGTAAGTACAACGTGTCACCACGCTTTTCTTTTGCCACCAACCTAGCACCTGTAGTCACCTTTTATTCTCCATGCCCAAAAGTTGTTGTAAATCCTTCTTTGTCTAGTTTGCTAGTTGAGATCAAGTTTTTCTTCAAGCTTGAAATATGTCTTGTATCATAAAAGACCAATTGTTGCGAGCCTTCACTCTCACAGTGCCTCTACTTATAACTGGACTTATCTGTCCATTACCAACTGAAACTGCACCAAAATCACATGTCGTGTAATCCTAAAAAAATCCCTCATGGGGGTACAATAATAAGAAGCACCTGAGTCTATACACCATTCATCTTGCAAAATATTAAATCCAGTAGATAAACACAATTCATCTAGATGAGGTTCAATACTTACCACATTGGCTACCTATGACCCTGCTTGTGCTTTCTTATACTCCTCGCATTGGTCTCTCATGTGTCCTGGCTTCGTGCAGTACCAACATTCACCTTTGTGATATCTGGTTCTTGACTTGGACCTATGATTCCTGCTCTGCGACCTCCCTCTGTTGTTACTTCTACCACGGTTATCAACTGATAGCGCGGTGTTGCTAGGATATGACACTGAAGTCTCTCCATGTCTTTTTCTCTTTGCATTCTCATTCATAATGCTACTTATAACATCCTTTAGGGTTGTCGTATCAGTCATTGTAATAGTCTGCTCTACTGTGTTATAACTATCGGGAAGACTGGATAGCAACAACAACGATTGTGCCCTCTCCTCAAACTTTAAACCCGACGATTCCATCTGATTGTAAACCATACAGAAATTGTTGATGTTTCAGCAACCGAATCCCTTTCTGACAACTTCAAGTTAACCAACTTCTTTAGGTGTAAGACCTGATTCGCTGCATTCGGCTTATCAAACATGTCTGTCAATATCTCCATTGCCTCTTTTGCGGTTCTTGCATTCTCAATATGAAATAGCGCCTTCCTGCTTAGCTACAACTGAATCTGCCCAAGCGCTTTCTGATCTAATCTATTCCAGGATGCCAACGCAACGCGATCGACCTCCACCCCTTCTGGCTTCACACCAAACAACGGATCATCTAGATCCTTCTGTCGGAGATACGCAATCATTTGGATCTTCCACATTGTGAAATCTGTTTCATCGAACTCCTTGACTCTGCTCTTGTCCTCCATCTCAATCAATACTACCAACTTGTAGCTCTAATACCACTTTGTTGAATTCTAACTGCGGAATAAACTCAATAACGACGACGAGATGCAAGAACTATAGAATCAAAATAAGAGAAGAAAGAACAACCAAAAGCAACACACAAGAACACACAAGATTTTTATCGAGGTTCACCCAAACAATGGCTACTTCCCCGTGCAGAGGCACTCCTGCGATTTCTACAAGAAATATGAAGATTAGGTTTACAAATCTCTCAAGAACTTACCACCAAGGTGTAGGGTTTCTCTCTATCTCCATCTCTCTTAATGACGGCTGGTAGATCTCTATTTTCTTTTCTCTTAACTCTAAAATTATACACAATACAATATAACTCTAAAATTTACAAATCTCTCTTAATGTTTCCATCTCAGCCGCTCATCAATCAGCGTCGGGACGGTCGACCGCACCATCTTGACGGTCGACCGGTCTTCTCCTTCGACTGCACGAGTTCCAACAGAGAGCAGGTCAGTCGACTGCGCAGTCGAACGGTCAACATTTCAAGATGCAGGTTGAATCAAAGAGCGGGACGGTCGACTGGGCGGTCGACCGGGCGGTCGTCTTGCCTGGGTGCGGTCGACCGCAACTCTGCTGTAGCCTCCAACTACTCTTGACCTCTTGCTCCCACTTCGACTCTCCTTCTCGTCTATCTTCTTCAACCCATTATCGTATATTGGATCCACAAATCCCAACACTATACACATTTTATCATTTTGGTTATGAATAGAGGCCAAATTAATAAGGTTTTTATGTGCATGTTCGATTTCAACCATCTATGCTGCAGGTCGATTACTTGTCAAGGCATATGTCCTTGTTAAAGTCACTCATTGTCTTCTATTTAAAATTTAGTAAAGTAAAAATGTTTTGATGGATGGATTAGTTCAAGTTACCAACATCATGAAATGCTTCACATTGTTTTGTTGTTGTAACTATTTTCTCTGTAGGTATATTTTTGTTCCCCGTACTACTACAATTTCTTTTTCTTTTACTGCTTACTGCTGGACTGGAACAAAGATTCTCTTCTATCCTGCTATGACCAGGGAGAAAGCTGATCTGAGCTACTTTGAGAACGAGGGCAGCGAAGCGTGATGTTGCTGGATTTAAGGGCAGCGAGGTGGAGAGGGGTGAGAAGTAAGCTGCTTTATATGTGCACTTGATTCTTGTGGATGTAACTTTGGTTTTCCCGTGCAATACCTGATGAGGGCAGCAAGTTATGTGGACATGTATTGGTAACTTCCTGTTGTGTTCACTTTTCGTTCGTAGACTTATGAGGGAGATTATTTTGAGTTTATGCTACTACCTTGTTGCTATGTGTAATCTGTTATTGACGATGAGACTGCATTGCAAATGAGAGATTGTGATTCTGATAAATCTTCTGAGAGGTGTGAAGGGGCAGGAGTTTTGACCCGATGTTGGATTTTGTCCGTTTCAGTTAAAATTCTGTGTGTAATCATTGTAAATATGTGTAACTCTGAAGTGTCTCTTGGGATCTATGTGTAATCATTGGATCTGTGCTGTTATAATTTACGGACAATGTGGGAACTTCTCTTTGGGATTTTCATATGCTTATGCTTTTGCCTCCTTTCAACTTTTCAGTTGTTTCTCATAAACAAAGTTCCGAAGGGTACTGAATAAGCTTGCAGCATGGAGATGGAGTATTAAAAATATTTGTATATGTCTTCTTTAGCTACTCCATTATTCCCACAGATCACAATACTTATAGCGTATTTTGGTAGAAGGAAACTAAAATAATGGTAGAAGGAAAAACAAATGCGAATTTATTTATATATATATATCTTAAGCAAATAGGCCTATCCCCTCTCTCCTTACTCCATTTTGAAATAGAGAAAGGAGAGCAAAAGTATTAATTGACACGTGCAACTCACACTAATTGTTAAAACATAAATAATTTTAAAAACACAAAAAAAAAACCTTCCCTCTTCCACATCTTCCCAAAAACACATAAATCCTAATCAATTCTCCCTGCCCCCAAAACCCACACACCTCTCCTCACCCGTTTGTCCCGGCCGTCGCCCACGCCGTCCCGAACCCGGTCGTCGCCCACCCCGCCTACCGGCCGTCACCCACGCCGCCCCAGTCCCGGTCGTCCCGTCTCCCACGACGCCCCAGTCCCGGTCGTCCCATCGCCCACCCCGCCCGCCGGCCGTCGCCCACGACGCCCAGTCCCGGTCGTCGCTCACCCCGCCCCGACCCCAGTCGTCGCTTACCATTTTAAAGGTCAGTTCGGTTATGGGTACCATTTGTTGTTATTGGTGGTATTTTGTTCTTCTATGTTAATCAGTTGTTTCTCTAATTATGAGACCACTAACCCTACCTACCACTCAACACATGATCCCCACGGATTAACAAAAGTAAAGTAAATCCCGTGCCTTTTTGATTTGGTTTGTTGTTTTGAAAATCCATTTTAAGACTTTGATTTTGAAAACATAATTGTTGAACAGCATACAATCAGACATGATCCGTACATAACATGGGTAGCCATAGCCATTTACCATGTAAACCACGTTCACGTTCACGTTCAGCAAACTAAAAAAAACAGTTGAGGGATTTTAAATGATAATCCAACAACCAACGACCAGCAAAGATGCAAAGTAGATTTTCAGGAAACATAGTGATATGGGTCAGGAATAACGTGGCCCGTCCTGGGCCACAGGATCCCCTCAGAATGCACGCTCCTTCTGATCCTTCGGATCTGCCACGTCAGCGCCGGAAAACCGCCCGGGCCACTGCCACGTCAGCCCGAAAACCGCCCCGGCGTCTGCCACGTCAGCCCTATACCGCACGGTTTTCCACCACTTCAGCCACACGGGCAACCGGGTCCAGACCCGGCCCCAAACGGGTCCAGACCCGGTTGGCTTCTTCTATAAATACCAGACCCCTACTCCTTCTCCAGGTAATCAAAACTTCTGCACTCAAACCCTAGTTATTGTTACTCTCCCTTAGTGACTGACTAGATCGTCGGAGGGTCTGCCACCGGGACCAACTCCGGTGTTCCGAGACCGTCTGCAGGTACACGAGACCCTCGGATCCGAGCTCCAGAGATCCGAGCCGAGCATCAGCCTCCACCTCAATACCGCCTACCTCAGTATCGTTCATCCAGTCGAGAGTCGTCTACATAGGAGTCTCCTCCTTCAATACAAATCGAGTAAGAACTCACGCCTGGTGCATCCACACGTTTTCCAAAAACAAACCGCATCAGGATGACGCCGTCTGTGGGAACCCATCTATCGTAGATGCCAACCCGAGCCTCGCTTCCAACGGTACCCTCGTAGACGCCGACCCGAGCTCCGCCCCCGTCGGCACCCCCGTCGACCCGAGCTCACATGGCGCCCAAGGCTGCAAAAGCTGTTACCTCCACATGCCGACACGATGTGCCTCCACAAGGCATTGCGGCCGATGCTCAGGGACCAAACAACAAGGGGGCCAGTCACGGGCCCCAGCCAAACGTCTCCCGTCCGGTCCAGAGCGACCTGCGGGGGGTAATCTCGAACCGACAGGTCAGCCTTGGCAGGGGAGGAGCCGCTTCCAACTCGGCTCCGAACCATCCGATACCCTTATCCCAAAGGCGGGAGCCTGCGCTCAGCCAGGTCGGTCGGCAACAGTCTGCCCAACCAAACTGGGCCGAAGGAGCCCCGGTTACCCACCAGGAGTTCCAGGACTTCCGAAGGAAAATCTTGGGTGCCATCCAAGGGGTCCCCATCAATGAGAATGCCTGCCGTTCCCGCACACGGTCGGAGGCCGAGGCTAGCATGTCTCGCCCCTCGACAATCCCCCCAGAGTATGATGGCGACATTTTGAGGCGCCTCCAAGAAATGGAGGAGCGCCTCGACCACGTTGGTAACGGTGACCCAAGAGCAGCTCAGGGGTACATGCCAGTTCGCCCTCCTTTCTCCGCCCTCATCCTGCAGGCAGAGATACCCCGCAACTTCCGTCCGCCTCAGTTCGAGACATATGACGGCGAGGGCGATCCTGTTGATCACATGGAGGGCTTCAAAACCCTCATGATGATTCACAGCGCATCGGATCCCTTCCCGTGCCGAGCCTTCCCCGCAACACTTCGGGGTCCGGCTCGGAAATGGTTCTCCAAGCTCACTCTCGGCTCTATCTATTCTTTTGACCAGCTAGAGGGCAGCTTCCTCTTCCACTTCGTAACCAGCCGAAAGGCCGAAAGAACGAGTGCGTCCCTACTTGGACTCTGGCAAAAGGAGGGGGAGCCACTCCGAGTGTTTGTCCGACGGTTCACCGCCGAGGCGAGGTCAGTCTCATCCCTCGACCCCGGCATTGTCTCGGCAGCCTTCCACCACAACGTCCGACATGGACAGCTGAAGGCCTCCCTGACAAAGAAGCCGCCAGAAGACTTCCCCGACCTCCTCAACCGGGTCGAAAAATATATTCGAGCCGAAGAGGCCCTCAATCCAGAGGACTAGAAGGAAGTTCTCGGGAAGGGGAAGCGCAAGGCCGACGAGGTCGAGCCGGCAAAAAAAGCTCCAAGAGACGGGGGCTTCGCAAAGAAGGTACCGCCGATCCCCCGCTTCGAGAGGTACACTCCGCTGATGCAGAACGTTTCGACAATCCTCTTGGCGATTGAAGACAGCGACCTCGTCCAGTACCCTCCTCGACCGTCCAACAACACCAGCAAGAAGAGGGATCAGCGGTTCTACTGCCGATTCCATCGGGACAACGGGCATGACACAGATCACTACCGTGCCCTGAAAGACAAAATTGAGGCCCTCATTCAACGGAGGTACCTCCGAGAATTCAAAAGGGAAGGCGCCCGGGAACAGAGGGACAACAGAAACAGGAGGAATTCCCCTCCTCCTCGAATGCACCGTCGGCGTCCCGAGCAAGATCCGGAGCCCGAAGTACCCGAGGGACAGGCAATCCTGCACTGCGTCCATGGAGGGCCCATGGGAGGGGAATCCAACACTTCTCGCAAAGCCTTCTTCCGGGATGTCAACACCGTACAAGGCCCTCTCTCCCCCCAGGTCCAGCAACTTCCTGTCTCCTTCTCAAGAGAGGATCTAGAAAGAGTCCGGCTTCCTCATTGCGATGCACTGATCATTGGCCTCAGCATGGCGAACTTCGAGGTCCGGCGAATCTTCGTGGACAACGGGAGCTCGGTCAATATTATGTTCCTGGAAGCATTTGAGAACTTGAAGCTCTCCCGTGAGAAACTAAAACCCGCTGGGTACACCCTGCACGGATTCTTCGGCATCCCCGTAACTATAGAGGGGATCGTCACCCTCGATGTCACAGCAGGCACGACCCCGAACAGAAGGACCGAGTCCATGGATTTTATGGTTGTGAATGTCAAGGCAGCCTACAATGCCATCCTCGGCCGTCCGGGGCTCTGCTCCCTCCTGGAGGTTCCCTCGGCCTACCATCAGAAAATGAAGTTCCCTACTAACACTGGCATCGGAGTTGTCCGAGGGAACCAAGAAGCAGCACGTTCGTGCTACATGACGGCGATCGGAAGCGGGGTGTTTCCGCTCGATGCCGTCGAGCTGGAGCCCGAAAGAACCCAGCCAGAGCCAGAGCCGACGGACGAGCTTCAAGATGTCTCATTCGAGACAGGGGATCCATCGAAGCACTTTCAAGTAAGCTGCTCCCTTGCCCCCGACCTCAAGTCCGCCCTAATCGCCTGCATTCGGCGCAATGTCGACCTCTTTGCCTGGAAACCCTCTGACATGCCTGGCATCTCCGAGGATCTCATCATGCATAAACTCAGTGTGATCCCCGGGTCGAAACCAGTTGTCCAAAAACGGTGCAAGTTCGCCCCGGAGGGACAACAGGCGGTAAACGCAGAAGTTGACAAGCTCTTGTCCGCGCGTTTCATACAAGAGGTCAGCTACCCGGAGTGGCTGGCAAACATCGTCATGGTCAAGAAGGCGAGCAGCAGAAGTTGGAGGATCTGCATAGATTTCACCGACCTCAACAAGGCATGCCCCAAGGATCCGTTCCCTCTCCCCAGCATTGACGCCCTGATCGATGCGACCTCGGGGCACGAGCTCTTATCATTCATGGATGCCTTCTCAGGCTATAACCAGATCCGGATGTTTCCTTCCGACATCGCTAAGACGTCCTTCGTTACAGACCAGGGACTGTACTTCTACCGGGTCATGCCCTTCGGGCTGAAGAACGCCGGCGCCACCTACTAGAGGTTCGTCAACCAAGTCTTTAAAGATCAAATCGGGCATAACATGGAGGTATACGTCGACGACATGCTCGTCAAAAGCCAACAAGGACAGCACCACGTCGCCGACCTGGAAGAGGCCTTTGGGGTCCTTCGAACCCACAACATGAGGCTCAACCCGGCGAAGTGTGCCTTTGGCGTCTCCTCGGTGAAGTTCTTAGGGTTCATCGTCAGCCAGCGCGGCATCGAGGCAAACCCCAAAAAAATCCAGGCCATAATAGACATGGCCCCTCCCAGGAATGTCAAAGAAGTCCAGAGGCTAACGGAGAGACTGGCGGCCATCGGCCGTTTTCTCTCCAAGTCAGGAGAGAAGTCCCTTCCGTTTTTCAAGGCGCTACGCGGCACTGGAAGGTTTGAGTGGGGTGCTCAACAGCAAGAGGCCTTCAAACAGTTGAAAGAGTACCTCGCCAACCCTCCTCTCCTCAGTAAACCCGAACCGGGGGAGCCACTCTGGCTCTACCTTTCCGCTTCGGAGAACGTGCTCAGCGTCGTCCTCGTCCGCAAGGAGGAAGGGGTTCAAAAGCCCCTCTACTATGTGAGTAAGGTCCTGCTCGACGCCGAGACCCGGTATTCCAGGATGGAGAAGGTGGCGTACGCCTTGGTCATAGCCGCGCGAAAGCTCCGCCCTTACTTTCAGGCGCATTCGATCCAGGTGCTCACGGATCAACCCTTGAAGGTCGTGCTCTACAAACCCGAGAGCTCCGAACGACTAGTCAAATGGTCGATCGAACTCAGCCAGTACGACATCGGCTATCAACCAAGAACGTCCATCAAAGGGCAGGCTCTCGCCGAATTCATCACAGAATGCACCATCTCCGAGCAACCCGCGAGCAAAGAAGCCAACCAGACATGGAAAGTTTACGTCGACGGCTCCTCTTGCGAAACGGGGAGTGGTGCGGGCATCATCCTTCAAGGCCCAGATGGTTTCCTCCTCCAGTATTACCTCCGCCTCAACTTCCCGGCCTCTAACAACGAGGCTGAATATGAGGCGATGATCGCCGGGCTCAACCTGGCTCATCAAGCCGGTGCCAGACAGATCAGGGCATTTAGTGACTCTCAGCTGGTGGTCAACCAGATCACCGGGGACTACGAGGCCTGTGATGATCGAATGATCAGGTACCAAGCCATGGTCCAATGCCTATTATCGTCCTTCGACAAATCGGCTGTCATAAGGATCCCCCGGGAGCTGAACGCCCAGGCCGACGCCCTGTCAAAATTGGCTTCCTCATCCTTTGAAGGCCTCGACCGCACGGTCCTGATTGAAGTCCTGTTGAAGCTAAGTACAGACTCCCCAGAGGTTCTGTGCGTCGAAGACGGAGTCCCTCCTGACGACTGGACCACTCTTATCAAAAAAATTCTAGTCAAGGGAGAGCTCCCGGAAGACCGAGCTGAAGCAAGGCGGATCAGGGTCCGGTCTGAAAGATTCGCGGTCATCAATGCCACCCTCTTCAAAAGATCCTATACAACAACCGATGGCCGACCCTACCTCCACTGCCTAAGCCCAGACGAAGCCAAGTATGCCCTCAAGAAGCTGCACGAGGGGATTGGCGGCTGTCACATGGGAAGCCGTTCACTAGCACAGAAGGTGCTAAATCACGGGTACTACTGGCCTACTATGCTGCAAGATGCCCTCGCCCCTACCAACGGTTCTCCCCAGTGAAGAAGTGTGGCCCCTACCAACGGTTCTCCCCAGTGAAGAGGGCTCCTCAGGTGAACCTCCGGTCCATGGCCAGTCCGACCCCCTTTGCAATGTGGGGGATGGATTTGGTAGGCCCATTTCCAAAAGCAACGGGCCAGCGAAAGTTTTTCATCGTGGCTATCGACTATTTTACTAAGTGGATCGAGGCCGAGCCATTAGCAACGATCACCGAGCGACAGACTCAGCAGTTTTTCTGAAAACACATTGTCTGTCGGTTCGGGATTCCGCAGGTACTCGTCACAGACAATGGGACTCAATTCGCGGGTAAGTAGTTTTGCAAGTTCTGCAAAGATCTCGGGATCCAGCAGCGCTTCTCCTCAGTGTGCCACCCCCAGTCTAACGGTCAGGCCGAGATAACAGTGCGAGCCTAAAAAGCTTTCCTTACAAGCTTGGGGCTCGGTGCTCGGATAATAGCGCGAGCCTGAAATGCGAGCCTGAAAAGCTTCCCTTACAAGCTTGGGGCTCGATGCTCAGATAACAGCGCGAGCCTGAAAATCTTTCCTTACAAGCTTGGGGCTCGGTGCTCAGATAACAACGCGAGCCTAAAAAGCTTCCCTTACAAGCTTGGGGCTCGGCGCTAAATAACAGCGCGAGCATGAAAAGCTTCCCTTACAAGCTTGGGGCTCGGTGCTCAGATAACATTGCGAGCCTGAAAAGCTTCTCTTACATGCTTGGGGCTCGGTGCTCGGATAACAGCGCGAGCCTGAAAAGCTTCCCTTACAAGCTTGGGGCTCGGTGCTCCGATAACTCACGCCCGCACCGTCTCTCCCTGAGAACATGTGTTGGAGCTCGGAGTCAGCCCCGAGCAAGGCGGGTACCTTCTTCAAGGCACCGCGACCTTGACGCTCGGTGGCGACCCTCTGCTACGCCCGCAATTGTCTTTCTCACCGGTATGGGGGCTCGGCATCCATCCCTCGCTCGGTTTGGGCTTCTTCAAGCTCATCAACATATGTACGAGGTGACATCCGCCAGCCACGCCCACACCGTCTCTCCCCGAGAACATGTGCTGGAGCTCGGTGTCGGCCCCGAGCAAGGCGGGTGCCTCCTTCAAGGCACCGCGACCTTGACGCTCGGCGACGACCCTCTGCTACGCCTGCAATTGTCTTTCTCACCGGTATGGGGGCTCGGCATCCGTCTCTCGCTCGGTTTGGGCTTCTTCAAGCTCATCAACCTATGTACGAAGCGACATCCGCCAGCCACGCCCGCACCGTCTCTCCCTGATAACATGTGCTGGAGCTCGGCGTCGGCCCCGAGCAAGGCGGGTGCCTTCTTCAAGGCACCGTGACCTTAACGCTCGGCGGCGACCCTCTGCTACGCCCACAATTGTCTTTCTCACTGGTATGGGGGCTCGGCATCCGTCCCTCGCTCTGTTTGGGCTTCTTCAAGCTCATCAACCTATGTACGAGGCGACATCCGCCAGCCACGCCCGCACCGTCTCTCCCTGAGAACATGTGCTGGAGCTCGGCGTCGGCCCCGAGCAAGGCGGGTACCTTCTTCAAGGCACCGCAACCTTGACGCTCGGCGGTGACCCTCTGCTACGCCTGCAACTGTCTTTCTCACTGTTACGGGGGCTCGGCATCCGTCCCTCGCTCGGTTTGGGCTTCTTCAAGCTCATCAACCTATGTACGAGGCGACATCCGCCAGCCACGCCTGCACTGTCTCTCCCTAAGAACATGTGCTGGAGCTCGGCGTCGGCCCCGAGCAAGGCGGGTGCCTTCTTCAAGGCACCGCGACCTTGACGCTCGGCGACGACCCTCTGCTACGCCCGCAATTATCTTTTTCACCGGTATGGGGGCTCGGTATCCGTCCCTCGCTCGGTTTGGGCTTCTTCAAGCTCATCAACCTATGTACGAGGCGACATCTGCTAGCCACGCCCGCACGATCTCTCCTTGAGAACATGTGCTGGAGCTCAGCATCGGCCCCGAGCAAGGCGGGTACCTTCTTCAAGGCACTGCGACCTTGACGCTCGGTGGTGACCCTCGGCTACGCCTGCAACTGTCTTTCTCACTGGTAGGGGGCTCGGCATCCGTCCCTCGCTCAGTTTGGGCTTCTTCAAGCTCATCAACCTATGTACGAGGCGACATCCACCAGCCACGCCCGCACCGTCTCTCCACGAGAACAAGTGCTAGAGTTCGGCGTCGACCCCGAGCAAGGCGGGTACTTTCTTCAAGGCACCATGACCTTGATGCTCGGCGGTGACCCTCTGCTACTCTTGCAACTGGTTCTCACAAACATGGGGGCTCGACAAACCGGAGCAAGGCCGCATCTTTCTTTAAAGTCGCTCGACCAGCACGCTCGGTTACGACCTACAACCATGTGTTGACAAAATTTCATTAAGGTTTATAGCGTCCGCCTTCGGCAGAAGCCCCGAGCCTTGAGTCGAATTATTGACCACCCTCTCACCCGCGAACAACTCTGGGTTACGGCTTTTGCAAGACTAAACCCCGAACTGTTCGAGGATGGCAGAGGGGCCATCGACCCGCTACTATCTCCGTCTCGGAACAAACGCTCCGAGCCTTTGAGCAGTTCAGCTGAACAACTCGGGGTTTACGGCTCTTACGAGCCCAAAACCCCGAATTGTTCGAGGACGGCAGAAAAGCCACCATGCTTCGGCTCTCTCCGAACCCCCGAACCGATCGGTCGGCCTACTGCGCACCAACGAACAACCCGGGGTCTCACGGCTCTAACAGCCTGAACCCCGAATAGTCCGAGGGTGATCGGTGTGCCTCCGATCCGGAGTACTCGGAAATATTTTATTCTCTGAGCGCCCGCCTTCGGCAGGCACCCGAGTCAGACGGCTCACTGCCTCACTGCCTGACAACCAACAAGGGGAGTGGGGATTATATAGCCCCCTGAGGCCCACATTTATTGCATCTGGGAATACGAAACGACGGAAGGCGAAACGTCGCCATAAATGTTCATGGGAATGCGAAACGTCGCCAGTTATTGCTTATCGAAAAGCTAAACGCTGCGACAGTCACGCCCGTTGCAATAAGTCACCTCGGAGCTGACCCCTGCACAACGAGCCCGGCAACCATCCCTAGCAACCAAGACAATCAGAGCACGGAAAATCAAATGTTTTTATTTATTACTCATTACTTACAACTCAATGAACGTCGGTACAAATACAAGAAAAAAGCTTACAACTCACTCGCACTCGGCTGGGAACTCGAATTCGGGGTTCCGATCACGCTCGGCCGGACCGGCCTGGGAAGACACTCCCGCCACCAAGCTTCCTGCATCTTCGAGCAGCGCCCCATCCGATAGAAATATCGGAGACCGCCCCGGGGTCGAGTTGCTGGCCCCTTCAATCAGACCAGCGCTTAACACCAGCTTCAGCCTGCGAATCTCCAGCTCTTTCTCGACTACGGCCTCACGAAGGAAAGACTCCGAAGCCGACCCACCGCTCGAAGCATCCGAGAAGGACCAGTCCGTCTCGATTACCCACCAGTCCCGGTCGGCTACGGCCTTCTTCAGGTGCGCCACCTCCAAACTGAGCTCCCTGGATCTGTTCAGAAAATAGTTAACGGGGGCAGCTCGGTCCCGAGCCTGCTTCTGTTGACGAGCCAAAGCTGCCTCCATGGATTCCTCCCCCGCTCGAACTAGAGGTACCTCGGCAACAACAGGGAGGGCGACACAGGTCCCGTGCGTCTATCAAAAGACGAGAACAAACATCACAAAAAACACGAGTATGGAAGGGTCGGCCCAAAAAAGTAAATTTCATTTCTTTCAAAAGTTTGATACAAAAGCCGCGATGGCCAGTCCGCTTAAGGCATTTACATCAAAACGAGCAAAAAGAAAAAAGACTATTCTATTCTTGAGGGGGGGTGGCACCTCGTCGTCGTCCTGGTCGCCCCCCGCTCTGTCGCCCCCCGGGGTGGGAGGAAGGTTCGGCGCCCATCCGTAGCAGAGATGGTCCACGTTCTGCTCAGGGTAGATTTGCTTAAAGTGGGACTTGGCCTGTTCGTACGCCTCGTCCTGCGCCTGCATCAGAGTCTCCCCCAAGGCTGACTCCATCTCCTCCAGGGCCTTCTTCCCCTTCTGCTCCTCGGCCGCGATCTTCGCCTCAAGATCCTCTCGGTCCTGCTTGTGGATTTTGCAGAGCGACTCTATCTTGGCCTCGTGGACGACCACCATGGCCCGGGCATCTTTCAGCTCATCCGTGGCCTTGTTCAGTTTGCGGAGGTACTTCTCCGCATTCCGCCTCTCGATGTATATCTCCTTCTCCAAGCACTTGTAGAAGTGCTGACCATGGAGCATCGCCTGTTCGAAGAGAGAAAGATTAGAAAAAACTCCAAGTTAATGAGAAAGCGGAGCCAAGCCAACTTACCGAGAGGTGTCCCTGGCACCACCGCATGTAGGCCCGGTCCGCCGTCTGCATCCCAGGGCCATCGAATCGCGCTCGGTGGCAGCCTTCGAGACGAACTCGACCGCCACAGGCCCATCAAGCAGAGAATCCCCCTGCACGATCGACCAATCAGGGGCAAAGGATAGCATACCATCTGTAGCGTCCCAAATTTCTAATATAATAATTTAGAAAATACGCGGCACATTCCCAGAATCCACTTCAATGTAACATTATACATAGACCAAAAACACAAATTATTTTATTCCAAACTCTTATTACAATAACCTTTTTCAAATGCAGCGGAAATACCAACACCTTGAATTAAAATATTCTTTTACAACACTCCTCTTTACAAAATTACACAAGGCTCTATTATATCACTCATAAGCTCTAAGGCTAACCCAAGCATCCAAGCCTCCAACTCTAAGCAACAACCTGCATCACATGAGGCTAGAGTTGAACCCTAACCCCCAAACTAAAGGGGTCAGCCATAAATGGTGTGAGTGATATAAACAACAAACATAAGTAAACAAATAAACATAAATTCTCAAGAAACCTGTACTGTACCAAAATATATAAACTGAACATGTAATGTGAAACAAGAAACGATAGGAAGTACATGCTTAGAACCAAGTCGAGAAACAATGCCATCGATCAGATACCCTTCAATCAATCACTCTCAAAATAGTATAGCTCAACTGCACTGCACAGTCGACTGAATAATTGGCCAGTTGACTGTTACTGCCAATACCTGATCATTGGTTATTCTCAATACCACGGTACATGTCCCACGATCAATCACCAATAATGCCATAGATCGGATACCCATATATCCATCTACAAAGACTAAAGATAATATAGATCGGATACCCGGTATGCAATCACTAACAGTGACTCTTACACCGCAGAACATATCCATCTACAAGGACTAAAGATAATATAGATCGGATACCCGGTATGCAATCACTAACAGTGACTCTTACACCGCAGAACATATCCATCTACAAAGACTAAAGGTAATATAGATCGGATACCCGGCATGCAATCACTAACAGTGACTCTTACACCTCAGAACATATCCATCTACAAAGACTAAAGATAATATAGATCGGATACCCGGCATGCAATCACTAACAGTGACTATTACACCGCAGAACTTATCCATCTACAAAGACTAAAGACTTGAAAGAACACTCAAGATTATGTAAAACTTATCAGTACCAGTCGACTTATACTGTAGTAAGTCGACTGCCCCGAGTAACAATATCCAAGATTATAACAAGTGCTATAAGTTGACTTATAAAAACATAAGTAGACTTACCAACAATATAAGATGACTTATAAAAATCATAAGTTGACTTACCAACAATATAAGATGACTTATAAAAATCATAAGTTGACTTACCAGATCATAAGTAGACTTATAGGAAACATAAGTCGACTTAAAGGAGACATAAGTCGACTCATAAGAACATAAGTCGACTTATAAAAACATAAGTCGACTTACCAGAGAGGAATTCCAGAAATCTTTAAGAAAATATTCTAAGTGTCATAAGTCGACTTGCAAAGTCATAAGTCGACTTAAAATACAATATAAGTCGACTTAAAGGGTCATAAGTCGACTTACCAGAGAAAAATCTAAGATAACTTTGAAAAATAAATTCTAAGTGTACCAGTCGACTGAAAAGGGTCTAAATCGACTGTCCAGAACGGATTTTCTAGAAAAACTAAAGATACAGCAGCAGGGTCTTACCAGTCGACTGAGTAGTAAACCAGTCGACTGTCGGCCTACAGTTTTCATAAATTAGGTCTGAATACGATAATCAAGACTGGAGTTTTCTAAAGATTCATTGCTTATGAGAATTAACTCGTATTCAGGTAAAAGTGACAATCTCAAGATGATCTTCATTACGGATACAACACTAAATCCTCATGTTCTCAAATCCTAAATCTTCCATTAGGATTTCCTCAATACTCAATTCTTTCACAAATCAAAACCATGATCTGATTATATACACAAGATCCAGATGTTCATACATCCGATCAAACCATGCTTGAATCTTAACATGTTTTCGAGAAATAAAGAATTTGTTAAACAAGATCTACTAAGCATTCATGGGTTTCACATGCATAATACGAATAACAACCATGGCATCGATCACATACAAAATACGAAAACATCAAACAAAACAGCACATAATCATACACATAAACAAAACAAAGTTCATATCACTCACCTGTTGAATCAAGAAAATCCACGAAAAGCCTTCCTTTGCTAGATCCAAAAATTTCTTCTTCAATCACCAAGAGAATAAGAGATATAATAAAATCTGAGTTGTGCAGCGAATGACGGCTGCAAACTCCCTTATATAGGCCGGGAATATCATTTTTAGGGTTTAGGAATACATTTGCAAAATAGTCCTTTCAAAACATAATTTTACATATATAGTTCTTATCCTTGGAAATTCAATAAAAATTATTTAAATTAGGATTTAATAGTAAAATATACTCATAAATCTCAATTGTTACAGTTCAAAACGTCCAGAAAATATAATTTGCATTTCAACCCCTAAAAATGTCAATTTTGCAAAAAGGTCCTTCTTTTATCAAAAATTGCAAATAGATCAAATTAATTTCAGAAAAATCTAGAAAAATAGTAAATAAATCTCAAATATTAAATAATGATTTTTCATAAAGAAAAATAAAATTTTCAAACATCTCAAAAGTCATTTGCACGTGTTTTGCACATGTTCAAAAGATAAATCTTTTAGAAAATATCAATTAAATCCTCAAAATTTATTTAAATTCATTTTCAAATAATTAAAATAATATTTGAAAATACGGGGTTCTACACCCTACTTGCCCACCATCTCCACGGCGGTCGGCCGAATAGGGGGGAGCCCTTTTCCCTGGGCATCCACTGTCTTGCCCGAACCACTCCCGGCATCCCGAGCTGCCCTCGAAGAATGGGAGCGAGGGGAGTGGTACCTCTTGGCCCTCTTCGCCGGGGAAGGCCCCTTGGCCACCGGGGTCGGCGCCTTGGAGGACCCTCCGGCCTACGCAGCCAGCTTCTGCTTCTCGGCCGCTACCCTCTCCTGCTCGGCCTTCTTCTTCTTCTCTATCCTCGCCTTCTCGGCGATAGCAAGCAGTATCTTCTTCGCGTCCGCCTGTTGAGTTGTCATCCCTGCAAAAACAGAAAAGAGAAGAGCTAACGTTAACACGAAGGCAGGAAAATGAACAAATTCGGAAAGAAACATACTAGGGTCGGCGGGACTCAGTTCGGCCCGGGCGAGGTGTATCTCGGTCACTCGAGGCCATGCGATACTGTGCCCCCCGACTATCTTCTCCACCCTCTTCCACTCCGTGGCGGTCAAGTTGCTCCGTTTCGGAGGCTGGTGTTTCGGCTTGACAAAGTTCCACCTGGTCAGAATTCCCCAAGACCCCTCCGTCCGAACCATGAAATATTTTTCTTTCCACTCCTTTATGGAGTCCGGATGACCGTGCATAACCTTCTTATGCGGCCTCGGTGAAAAGTAGAAAATCCCCTCCTGGTCTCCGAGCGAGCCGATCCCAAGAACGGCTCGGAAATACATCAGCCTCGGCGTCACTCCCTTCTCTTGGCACTTTAGTATAAAGAAGATTAGATGCTTCCAAGAGTTCGGACCATACTGCATAGGGCACAGCACCGCCCACTTCAGAACCCTCTTAACGAATGGATGCAGAGGCAGCCTCAGCTCCGAGAGGAAGGCATCCTCGGGGAACATACAGTAACCCAGCGCCAGAGCCGTGGTGGGCCGAATACCTGGGCTCGAAAGGAAGATCTCGAACTCACGCAAAATATAGTAGGCGGCCCTAATAATGTTCAGATATTCCGCCTTCAAATTGCTCGGGATGTTATCAGCGCGAATCTTCACCCGAGTGTCTTCGCCCGGCACTGGAGGGATCGGTCCGATATCCTTTATATCGTCGGGATAGATCCGAATCGACCCTGGATTCTTGAAGGAGACCGTGGGAAACTCGAAACCCGGTCTCGGTGCGTACTCATCTGGTAAGGAAGGACTGTGTGGTATGGTCAAGACTTTCTTCTTCCGACGAGGGCGGGCCTTCCACTCGGGAGACGGCATCGACAAAGGGGGAAGGGGTGGAAGATCTTCTCCGACCCCAGTCGGCCTTCCAGCCGTGCCCTGGCCAGCGTCTCCTTGGGCAGCCTCCCGTTCGTCGACCTCATCCTCCTCGTATTCCTTGTCACCCTCGGCACCCTGATCATCTTCATCATCCTCCTTGCCCTCGGTGCCTTCCCCCTCCTTTTCCTCATCGTCCTCCTGATCCTGCTTCTCCTCGTCCTCGCCGTCCCCTTCATCCTCTTCCTCCTCTTCACCCTCCTCCATGGGCTCCTTTCCCGGCCTTCTGGACCTCAGCGGAGACACCACGAAAACTACGTCATCACCATCGTCCGACCCAGGGTCAGTCAGAACCTCCTCCTTCACCTTATACTTACTCAAGGACGAGGACGTCTCCTGCTCGGATTCCTCCGCAGAACGGCATGACGAGCTAGCCTTGGAACCGGACTGAGTTCGTGATATTACTAAAAAGAAAGTACTAACCTGGAGCGTAAAAATTTACGGTCACCGGAAAGTATCGCCGACGACAAGTAAGATTCCCGCTCTGGTTAAAAATTGGAAAGTGAGTAATAAAGTAAAGATGAAGAAATGAGGGAGGGGGAGGGGGTTTTAAAGGGAAAAAGCGACTCCTCGATTTTCGCAAAAAGATCTGGCCGTTGGATCTTAATTATCAAGATCCAGCGGCCACCAAGATCTGGAAACGCTTTGATCTTTGCGCCCTTGACGTCAGCAACAGGCATAAAATTACCCCACTACCCCTCCACCTTTTCTCTCCAAACAGGCTTTTTTCGACAAGTCAGAAGGGTCGACGCTCGGATAGAAGCACGAGCCAATAATTCCCCTTCTATTTCACAGAAGGGTCGACGCTCGGATAGAAGCGTGAGCCAATAATTTCTCTTCTATTTCACAGAAGGGTCGACGCTCGGATAGAAGCGCGAGCCAATAATTTCCCTTCTATTTCACAGAAGGGTCGACGCTCGGATAGAAGCGCGAGCCAATAATTCCCCTTCTATTTCACAGAAGGGTCGACGCTCGGATAGAAACGCGAGCCAACAATTCCTCTTCTATTTTACAGAAGGGTCGACGCTCGGATAGAAGCACGAACCAATAATTCTCCTTCTATTTCACAGAAGGGTCGACGCTCGGATAGAAGCGCGAGCCAATAATTCTCCTTCTATTTTACAGAAGGATCGACGCTCGGATAGAAGCGCGAGCCAATAATTCCCTTTCTATTTCACAGAAGGGTCGACGCTCGGATAGAAGCGCGAGCCAATTATTCCCCTTCTATTTCACAGAAGGGTCGACGCTCGGATAGAAGCGCGAGCCAATAATTTTCCTTCTATTTCACAGAAGGGTCGATGCTCGGATAGCACCGCGAGCCCCAACTGCCCTCCTTTGATTCAGAGGGGCTCGGAGCTCGGATAGCACCGCGAGCCCAACTGCCCTCCTTTGATTCAGAGGGGCTCGGAGCTCGGATAGCACCGCGAGCCCCAGCTAGCCACCTTTAATTCGGAGGGGCTCGGGCTCGGAGCTCGGATAGCACCGCGAGCCCCAACTGCCCTCCTTTGACTCAGAGGGGCTCGGAGCTTGGATAGCACCGCGAGCCCCAAACTATCCTCCTTTGTTCAGAAGGGCTCGGAGCTCGGATAGCACCGCGAGCCCCATGAGCCCTCCTCTTGTCACGAGGGACTCGCCTGCCGACCCCTAGTGCTCGACAAACCGAGCCCCAGAAGAAGACCTCGCCTCCTCCTCGCTCTTCCAACTAGCGAGGAGATCGTCCACCGACCCTTGGTACTCAACAAAACGGGCCCCAACAAAACCTCGACGCCCCTTTGCTTTTCCGACAAGTAAGGGCCCTCGCCTGCTAACCCCAGATGCTCGGCAAACTGAGCTCCAACCCGACAGACCTCGACATCCCCTCGCTCTTCCAACTAGCGAGGGGATCGTTTGCCGACCCTCGGAGCTCGTCTGCCGACCCTAAGGCTCGGCGAGCGTCACTCCGACTTCTACATTGAGCATCTCGTGCAAACTCCAATAAGAGATCCCTTCCTCCTACCTCCTGGCCTCTTCTGGAAATAGCAAAACCTACTTTCTTGCCGCACCTTCCACCTTGCTCTTCCTACAGAGACGAAGAATCACTCCTACATGGCTGGTTCACCCAGCCCTACAGGAGTGTGGGGCTTGTGATATGGGTCAGGAATAACGTGGCCCGTCCTGGGCCACAGGATCCCCTCAGAATGCGCGCTCCTTCTGATCCTTCGGATCTGCCATGTCAGCGCCGGAAAACTGCTCGGGCCTCTACCACGTCAGCCCGGAAACCACCTCGGCATCTGCCACGTCAGTCCTATACCGCCCGGTTTTCCACCGCTTCAGCCACACGGGCAACCGGGTCCAGACCCAGCCCCAAACGGGTCCAGACCCGGTTGGCTTCTTCTATAAATACCAGACCCCTACTCCTTCTCCAGGTAATCAAAACTTCTGCACCCAAACCCTAGTTACTGTTACTCTCCCTTAGTGACTGACTAGATCGTCGGAGGGTCTGCCACCGGGACCAACCCCGGTGTTCCGAGACTGTCTGCAGGTGCACGAGACCCTCGGATCCGAGCCCCAGAGATCCGAGCCGAGCATCAGCCTCCACCTCAATACCGCCTACCCCAGTACCGTTCGTCCAGTCGAGGGTCGTCTACATAGAAGTCTCCTCCTTCAATACAAATCGAATAAGAACTCACGCCTGGTGCATCCACACGTTTCCCAAAAACAAACCGCATCACATAGGGTCTCAAAGTGGTAAATGCAAATAATTGTAAAATGCAATACTTATTAAGGTTTCTAAACAATGGTCTGTTTAATTTTTATGCAGAAAATTTTAGCCTTTGTAAGAAAATCATACTAAGTAATCAAGTTAGAATTTAACTGTCTGAAAACCACCTGTTCAAACACAGTTTAAAGTAACTTACTAAATTATTTCTATGTTAAATAAATTTGTTCATCATGTTTCCAGAATTATTTCTATTAAGTCATGTAAAAGTGCTCTCCTCTCTTCATTTCCTCCGTTCTCTACCTTGGTTTGAGATTGTAGCTGGTTTGTAGAGTGTAGAAGGATGTGATTGTTAATCCTCATGTTAGATTAGTATCAGTTGTTTTCTTTTCGTATTTTGTTGGTTTGGACTTTGAACTTCTTTTGGTTGTATGTATTTGTTACATATGATAAGCTTTTGATCATATACTGTATAAACAAAATTAATGAGAAAAAGTATTGCATAAAAATGTTATTTTATTAAGAGTTGGGTGACAAGAAACTGTAATCTAAATAGTTCTCTGATACTGTGATAACGTTAGTTGCTTTAATTCACACAAGACTAGATTAGTATTATTAATTTAATTCAATTTGGTTTAATTTAATATAATATTTATATTTATTTATATTTATTTATATATATCTTAAGCAAATAGGCCTACCCCCTCTCTCCTTTCTCCATTTTGAAATAGAGAATGCACATGAATAGTGAATTTTGGTGATAAGTATAAACACTCAGAAATTTAATAAATGGAGCGAACATATTTTTTCCATGAGAGAATTATATGTAAATTTCATTGAAATAGTCAATGTTGGTGATAATTCATGCCCACATAAAAATTTAATAAATGGAGCGAACGTTTTTTTTTTCCTGAGAGAATTATATGTAAATTTCAGTGAAATATAGTGTTTCTGTGAAATATAGTGTTTTATAGAGTATAAAACGGTTGATTTTGTTTTCAATAGTAGGTGTGAAGATTCAAAGATAGTAGGAGATTTTTAATTATATTGAGGGAAGACAAACTCTTTCATTACATCGGGTATATTATATGTATTCTTATCTCCTACTATACTTTCTTTTGAATTAATCCCTATTGTTATTTATCTCAATATGTAATGTTTCAGTATATTTTTCTACATGGGTTTTATTGAGTATAAAGTGGTTGATTTTTGTTTTCAGCAGTAGGTGTGAACATTTAAAGATAGTGGGAGATTTTCAATTATATTGAGGGAAGTCAGACTCTTTCATTACATTAGGTTTGTTACAGTTGTTCTTATCTCCTATTATACTTTCTTTTCAATTAATCCCTATAGTTATTTATCTGAATATGTAATGTTTCATTATATTTTTTCTACATTGTGTTTGATTACATATTTATTATTCATTTTTAAATAATTGTCCAAAACTACACTTACTAATGTAGGATGCAAGACAAAAATAATATTTCGTCTTTCCAGCTTAATAAGGCAATTTCTACATGTGCACGACGTCGAAGATTTGAAATATTGCGGCGAAAAAGGCATCGTCCTATGAGGACACTGCTGATTTCAGATCCACATAAAATTGCACGTTCGATAAGAATTCTAAAGTTACGACAAAAACGCTTGCGAAGTACTTTGGCAATTAATTTGCTTACCCATACATCTGAAAGGAGGGTGACCTTCAACCTAAACACTTTAGATCAACACTCTGAGTTAATTAGAAACTTCCATCAAGAAAACATGTCAATAGTAAGTGATGCAGCAAATGAGAGACATGAAAGAAATTCAGTGACGTACAGTGCTTGGTGTGTTGGTGAATCATCAACAGTGGGTAGACCATCTTTGCTATCAGAAGATTTGAGTAGTAATAATGATTGGTGTGTAGTCGAGCCATCAAACGGACGATCGTCATCTCTAACAATTCAAAATGAAGATATACATGATGATGGTAAGTTCAGTGTACTGTACTGTAATGCATAAACTATTAATAGTATGATATCTCTCTCCTACAATTCAATACATTATTAATTATCTCCCTTCTATAATTCTTTCTAAAATTGGTTGTGCAGCATGTTCTGCTCAGATTAGTCATGCAATTGTAATTGAAAGAGGTGAAGATGCAGAGCCCAGAAGAAGTAAGAATATTCGGTATCTATATATGGTTTAACACTATTAAATAATTTTATAACAGAATTATAAAATGACACTAATTCTTTTTAATAGGTACGACGAGAACGTATAAACCAAATATCGGGCGAAGTTCCTACTTAGGCAAGCAAAATGTTGAGTGTAGTAGTTGTCATGCTCAAATGTGGATTGGAGAGCGCTCTTCTACAACATCAATCAGTCATCCGCGCTTTTAAATGTGTTGTAGAGAAGGTTTAGTTGCTCTCCCTTTCTTGACAACATCACCCCAGCTTATTATGGAGCTTCTTGATGGAAAATATGACACACCTCAGTCAAAATTCAAGGATCTGGTCAGAATTTATAATTCATTATTCTCCTTCACATCAATGGGAGGAAAAATTGACTTGCGGGTCATGGATGGTAGAGGTCCATATACTTTCAAGATAAGTGGATCAAATTATTACCGTATTGGTTCTCTACTTCCAGTTGAAGGGATCGAACCCAAATTTGCATAGTTGTATATATATGATGGTCTATACGAGTTGGATCAATGTACAAATCATTCAAAAAATATGGGCATCAATAACATAGATAGAGAAGTTATGGAGAAACTACAAAATTTACTGAATGAAGTTAATCCATACGTAAAGATGTTTCGACATGCAAGAGATCTACTTCGACCTCCAGGAGAAAATATACATCAACATAATTTGTCGATGAATTTGAGAATACATATCATAAATGAGAGGGCACGTGATGGTCGACAGTATATTTTACCTTCCTATGAAGAGGTTGTTGTTCTCATGGTCGGTGATGGCTCAGAGAATGTGAGTAAGAGGGATATCGTAGTATGCACGGAAAGTGGAGCCTTACAATGGATATTTGAAACACAACCATGTTACATGCCTCTGCAATATCCATTGTTGTTTCCATTTGGTGAGGAAGGGTGGAGAATTGACATTAAATTTAAAGATGGAAGGCTTGTTGGCCGACAAACAACTGTATCTATTTGAGAGTATTATGCATTTCGCTTTCAATCATGCAGATGTGAGGATAATGCTCTATTAAGAAGTGGTCGACTAACTCAACAATATTTTGTTGATTCATATGCCACAATAGAACAAAATCGTCTCAACTGAATGAGGATGAATCAAAAAAGTATACGGAATGAGCTGTTATCTGGTCTTCAAGATGCATTCACTGCAGGAAAAACAGAAGCAGGGTCAGTGGGTAGACGATATGTTCTTCCATCTTCTTTTATTGGGGGATTGCGTGATATGTATCAACAGTATCAAAATGCTATTGCAATATGCAGTTGGGGTGCAGCACCCGATTTTTTTATAACTTTCACATGTAATCATAAGTGGACTGAAATTATTGAATCACTACAGTGTTTTTCAAATCTAAAACCCAAAGATAGACCAGATATTGTTACCAGAGTGTTCAGGCTAAAATTAAAGGAGCTTATGAAAGATATCAAACAACGAAAGATGTTTGGATCAACTATTTCAGGTACAAAATCTAACAATTTTAACCATTTTAAATTTAATTTCAATTAAAGAATTGAGAATTAGTAGAATTTGACTAATATTTCAAATGAGCATATTGAAAGAAATCTATTTATTTTTGTTGAAAACAGATCTACATGTAATTGAATTTCAGAAAATAGGGCTTTCTCATGCTCACATCTTGATTACTGTTCGAAGAGAAGACAAGATTGCCAATATTAAAAATATTGATAGATTAGTATCTGCTGAGATTCCAGATAAGGAACAATTTCCCGAAGCTCATGCAATTGTGCTTTGGTCTATGATTCATGGGCCATGCGGGGAGTACAATCCAACATCTCCATATATGGAGAATGGTGTGTGCACAAAAAGTTATTCAAGACAATTTATAAATGAAACTATTATTGATAAGCATGGGTATGTTCAATATCGTCGTTGGGATGACGGTCGGACGTTTGTAATAGGTGGCCACAATCCGAAGGTTGTTGATAATCGATGGGTGGTACCCTACAATTTAGATTTAACAACAAAATATAATGCTCATATCAACATTGAGATTTGTGTCAATCCTAAGTTGCTCAAGTACCTTTACAAGTATGTGCATAAAGGTCATGATAGAACTACAATAATTATAGAAGACAATGGAAATCCTGTCCCAGGAAATTCTGAACCTCAATACAAGGCAGTTGAAGAAATTCAGCAATATTTAGATTGTCGTTATGTTTCCTCTGTCGAAGCATGTTGGAGAATTTTTGAATTTAGTTTGCATCATCATCATCCTCCAGTGGAACATTTACAGTATCATCTAGAAAATCAGTAGAGTGTCTATTTCAATGAAAATGCTAACTTGGCTGAAGTTGTCTCAAAAGCTGAATATCAGAAAACGATGTTAGATGGTTGGTTTGAGGCTAATCAGGTTTATGAAGATGCTCGAGATCTTACATACTCTGAATTTCTGGAAAAATGGGTATGGAAACCGGTGGATAGGAAGTGGTCAAGAAGACTTTGTGGTTTCGCAATTTGAAGACTATACTATGCACCTCCAGCTGCAGGAGAGAGGTTTTATTTACGGATGTTGTTGTGTGTGGTGCGTGGAGCGACTAGCTATGCACATTTAAGAACCGTGAATGGAGTGACCTATCATAATTATCAATCTGCATGTTGTGCACTTGGGTTGCTAGAGGATGACAACAAATGGCACCAGGCACTAACCGAAGCATCCTCTTTTGCATCAGTTCGTTGGCTCAGAAACTTTTTTGCTTCGATATTGATGTTTTCTGAGCCAACTAATCCGATCGATTTATGGAATAAGCATTGGAGCAATCTATCAGATGATATATTGCACAAATGTAGGACTGAATCACATGATTTTGGATTAGAGCTGACAGAAAACCAGTTGAAGAATTTAGCTCTTTCAGATATTGAAAGCATTTTAAATCAGAACGGGTGATCTCTTAAAGAATTTCCATCACTCCCATTTCCTGAGGATGTACATGTTCATGTCATTCAAAATCGACAGATACACGATGAATTGTGTTATGATGTCGACGAGTCGAAAAAAGAGTTTGAGCAATTATTCCATAGGTTAACACATGAGCAAATTCAGATATTGGAAGATGTGGTTTCAGCGCACTCAAGTAATAGGGGTGGTGTTTTCTTTGTTCATGGTAGCGGCGGTACAGGAAAAACATTTTTATGGAATACATTAGTAGCAAGGTTTCGAGCTGAAAGAAAAATAGTTCTCATTGTAGCTTCTTCTGGAATGGCTGCTTTGTTATTACCTAGAGGTCGCACTGCGCATTCGAGGTTTCGTATTCCAATAAAATTCCATGAAACTTCTACATGTTCTATCTTCCAACAGGATGATTTATCTCAACTCATTCAACAAGCAGATTTGATCATTTGGGATGAAGCGCCAATGATGCATTTGAAGCTGTTGATCGAACTTTCAAGGATCTAATGAAGTTTAATAATGAAAGTGCAACTGATGACGCATTTGGCGGAAAAGTTGTTGTTCTCGGCGGGGACTTTCGACAGATTTTGCCTATCATGCCAGTAGGTGGGTGACCCCGTATTGAATCTGCATCATTACAAATGGCACATATTTGGTCTTCATATAAAGTGTATGAGCTGACAAAAACATGAGATTGATGGGGAGTTCACTCGATCAAGCTAGCAAGAATGAACAAGAGACCTTTGCAAAGTGGATTTTAGATGTGGGAGAAGGTAAAATTCCAGGTGAATCTAATACTGGAGGTTCTGCAAAAGATTGGATACAAATACCAAATGACCTTCAAATTAAAGCTGCAGTTGGTCTAAAGGGTTTGATAGATTGGATTTATCCTAATATCGAATCTAGATATAATGACCCAGCATTCCTTGAAAAATGCGTTATTCTAGCACCTACTAATGAAGAAGTTGATGCCATTAATTCTCATATTTTGTCTATGGTTCCTAGACAGGTTGTCAACTACTTAAGTGCAGATTCAGTTGAACATACCCCGAATGGTAAAAATGAGCAAGATATACATCCACCGGAATTTCTACACACAATTAAGATGAGCGGGCTACCAAATCATTTTTTAGAATTGAAGCAAGGAGTACCAATTATATTGCAGAGAAATTTGAATCAATCTATGGGACTTTGCAATGGAACACGTCTTATTATTCATACTCTGGGAGAACATATTATTATAGCTACAATTATTACAGGAAGATGTGCAGGTGAGACAGTTGTGATTCAAAGAATGAGCATGCGCCTATAGAAACCAGGTGGCCATTTGTCCTCAGAAGAAGACAATTTCCTATAAAGTTGACATTTGCTATGACAATAAACAAGAGCCAGGGCCAAACTCTCCATAGCGTTGGAGTCTATCTTAAAAAACCTGTGTTTACGCACGGTCAATTGTATGTAGCATTATCGCGTTGCACTTTCCGTTCTGGCTTGAAGATATTGCTGACAGATAACTCAAATGATCACCAACAGACTAATGATTGTACACGTAATGTGGTATATCAAGAAGTTTTTCAAGAAGTGCGTAACTCCATGATAATTAATTGAAAGGTAAATGTTGTCAACAATCTAATAATATTCAAATAGAGAAAATAGTATTTATTGGCACACAATGTTTTTATATTTTAAGAATCTCATAATGTCATCTTAGTAGAGTTTATCAAAGCCTTACTTATTCTTTATTCTTTTTTCTTTTATGTATCGTCTTATATCAATTCGCATTGGTTCATTCCGCTATATAAATAATTATTTTTTAATGTAATGCACCTAACTAAATTTTCATTTCATATTTTTTTTAATGTAGGCCGACATATGATGTTCATGTGTGGAGAATTCCGTCGCTCGGTAATGCGATTCAATGTTGAAATTACTAAAATATTTTGATACTTCAATGTTGAAATTAGTACACGTTTTTTTTTGTTTTTTGTTTTTACGTAGCTATAAACAATAGTTGTTTAGAACATAAATTTTGCATTTTAACTGTTTGGATTGGACTCTTTTATTATCGTGAACATTGTATTTAAGCCATCTGTTGTATATATAATTATGATTTAAGTATGAAAGATTATTGTGATTGAGTTTGGATGTTCCTTATTATCATTAAATATTGTGTTTGAATCATTTATTTTATGTGCAAAGCTTTACTACATAATTGTTGAATATTAAATTATAATTATGATGATTTTGAAGTTGTAAATATGGAGAGGTTTTGTCGATTTTTTAAAAAAATATTATTGATATTTTAATTTATTTTTTGGTAAAGTCTGTACAATTTGCACAGGGGATATACTAGTTTATTTTAACCAAACATCTTTTATACTCTCATTTTCAAAAAAAAAAATGTTTTAAAAAAATTTTGGGAATTTTTTTTTAACCAAACACCTTTTACACTCTCATTTTTTAAAAACTGTTTTTACAAAAAAATTGGAATTTTTTACCAAACGACTTTCGTACTCTCATTTTCAAAAAACTGTTTTCAAAAACCCCTTTTCCAAAAACAGTTTATAAAATCTGTTTTCAAAACAGCAAACCAAACGCGGCCTTAGCTTTTGAGTTCCTCATTGTTGTGTATGATTTAAAACCTACTGATTCATTGGAATTTTTTTGAAATGTGATGCGTAGTCGGCTGAGAACACACTTATCAATAAGGATTTATCAAAATTTCCAAATAATCAAGCATTAGTTCAGCAAATGCAGCAAAATGACAAGTTCAGTAAATGCAGCAATGTGACAAGCATGACTTCAGGAAATTCAGAAAATGCAGCAAATTGCTAAAAAAAATCAAGCATCAGTCACTAGGCCTGCATGTTAATGTCATGCAAACTAGTTCAAATGCATAAATAATCAAACATTTACCATGCCAACTAGTTCAAATATATACACCCTCTTGCAATGCCAAGTAGTTCAAATACCATTCAATACCATATGATCTAGTTCAAATCTTTGCTCTCTGTTGGTATACATAGGGAACTCTTCAGTTGTGCACTCTCTGTTGCAAAAAATAGAGTGAAAAGATTGATTTACCCCATTAGTTACAAGAGATGGCTCGGGTTTCGGAGGCAAGAAAAGTGAGAGAGGGACGTCAGGGGGTTTAGGTCATCGGGAGCTTGAGTTTCAATGAGCTAGGGTTTCATATTTGGGGGGGGGGGGGGGGGGGGGGGGGGGAGAATCTGAGAGCAGGAGAAAGGAGAGAGATTCAGGATGTCGGGGGAGGAGCGTAGGGGGTCGAGGAAGAGAGATGGGAGAGATTTAGTAATTAGGGTTTTGATTTAGCATTTAGTATTTAGGATTTAGGGTTTCGATTTGGAGCGGGATAAATGAGAGAGGCAATAGAGAGAGAAGGAGAGAAGGAGAGGGGAATGAGTGATGGGGGGTGAAAAGATGATTTTACACCATCAGATTAAGCGAGAAGAGCAGGGGAAAGGAGAGCTGCCCGATCTTGATCATGATCATGATCAAGATTGAACGGCTATGGGAGAGTGTGCACACGAGGGATGCGCAACTGAAGAGTTCCTATATATATATATATATATAATGTGGGAACTAGTTCTCACGATAAGTTTCGAGTGAACTTTTTACATAGTCATCATATTGATGATCCGAACAGTTCACATTGTTTAAAATGACTAAATTGGTATAAATATATAAATCAAGTAATTTGAAATTTATTTATTCATCCATCATGTCATTATAAAAAAACACTGATATTCAACTATACAATTTGTAACACTTTAATGCATGGTGAAACAAATATCAAATAACTTGATTTCTTACCAGTAAACTAATTTAGATGTGTAGATCAAAATGAACTGCTCGGATTTTTCAATTTATGTCCCAAAAAAAGTTCACAATAAATAAATATATATATTACAGTACTTCTTTCATTTTCCTAATCAAAATTTGATAATTGCTGTCAGTATTTGAAAATTTCTGAAATTTTGGTATAATTTGTGTAATGCTTGTAACTGCCAAAAAGGAAATTAACTAGATATTGGAGGATCTGATCCAAATCAAAGGTAATGCAAGTATGGTATTTTCTTCTTTTTTTCTAAGCAAGCGATCTAAAGCAGAGGCTGCTTCAAAATCATACAATCTGACAACACTTTTAAAGAGTACTAAAGGTAGCTTCCCTTAAGAGCAAAGGAGATACCATTTTCATACCTTAATCCTTGCATATACGTTGTCAATGATTATGTACTCCTACTACACTACTATCGCCTATCACCAAAAATTCCCCTTCTTTCTCAATCAACACCTCGCATAATCGCAATTGCGACAAATTCATGTTAAAGGCAAGAAGCCATTTCCTTCCCTTGTTTTTCCTCCTCCTAGATTACTATGACTACTGGTTTTAGACTTGATCCAAAATATACAATGAGAAAACTAGTCCTAAGGCGAGACGACCACACCAACATTATCATCTGGTTCATCGCCATCCTCTGTGCCATCCTCGCTGTCGCTGTCATTATCACTGGACTCCTTGTCATCATCATCTACCTAATCTACAAACCGCGAATTCCCTTCCTATATGTCAATAATGCCCACCTCAACAAGCTCCTATACGACCAATCAGGCCTCCTAGACACTGCCATGGACCTCTCCATCACGGCTGAGAATGACAATCACAAGGCCAATGCCACATTCTCCGAATTTAGCATCAAAATCCTGTTCCATGGGATAGAGCTGGCGGAGTTGAGGGCGGATCCGTTTGGATTGGAGAAAAATAGCTCGATTGTGCTCGACTACGAGGTGATGTCAGCAACGGTGCCATTGGATGAAGCCGGGATGAATGAGATGGAGGGGAGTTTGAGGAGGGAAACTATCAAATTTGAATTGGAAGGGAAGGCAAGGACTAGATGGAGGATGGGGTTGATAATGTCAGTCAAGTTTTGGACACACTTGTCTTGCGGGATTCACTTCTATGTGGGTAATGGGAGTGCCTATGGGCTTGATTGCTCCTCCAAATCTCATACACTTTGATTTAATTTGATCTTCTTTATTTTTTAAATATGTGTTCTTAGCTAGCTTATAGTCTTTTACTCTTACCATGTTACATAAATGACTAAATGGGTAAGGGATTCTTAACATATTCTGTATGTAATTTTGGTTCGATTAGTATGAACCCTTTATTATTAATATTAAAAAATTAAGGCAGAGATTTAGGGTGTGTTTGGGAATCACTTAGATTATGTTAATTGAAGTTCTGTAAAGTTATTGACACAATTGCAGTTGTTTAAAGTTAAATATAATTCTTTTTAACAGTACTGATAAGAGATGTCAGTGGAAAAAAATAATCATTCATAGCCATACCAAACAGAGTCTTAGAATAAACAGTAACTTTCTTTTACCACTTGCCTATTCTGATCATATATAATAGTGTTTGTTATGCACTAGACCGAGTATGAAAGTGGGTAGAAGAGAAACTAGCTTTCTGCCGGGCACATTCATGCCCGTTTGAACTGAAACCATGCATGTGAAAGACAACAACTTAAGCATCCATTCATGTGAGTTGTCTTGGTCACGTACGGGCTTGTGATTGCACCATAGCTTTTTTTTGTGGTCCCACTAGTCGACGATGGAGGAGTACGATAATGAGGAGGTGGAGACTGATCCCGCTTTGGACTGATACGGCGCTTCACGACTTGATTGCCCACTATCCAGGGCGTTGTTAGAGGAACCTCTTCTATCTTGTTATAAGCATTTTAAAGTTTTGTATGTTTAGCTTTTGGTATACCGTCACACCCTCCTATGTTCTATGGAGGTATTATGTTTTATTTCATGCTCTGTAGTTTTTTGTAACTGTGCCCAGTACCCTAAGTTTATTTTATAAACTCTTTACTAATGAAACATGGTGGCTATACTTCATATTTTCTTCAAAATAAAAAATAAAAAATAAGAGCAACCACAGTTGTTGTGTATTTTGCCATTTTGCCCTTTTATTGGCAAAAACGCTACTGCAATTGTCATGTATTTTGTCATTTTTTGCATTTTTTTAACAGTTTCACTGCTATTTTTCAGAAATGATTTGACAATTCCCATATTATAGGGGTCTCTATTATTTTATTAATTTTTTAAATTTATTGGATGAAACATCACAAAAAATGATGTTCCGTCCAATGAAATTTTGCCATTAAAAAAATATATATATTCTTGGACGAAACAACATGTTTCGTTTGATTTTTTTTGTAAAATTTTAATTTTATCAAAATTGAAAACAATGGACGAAAACATCATGTTCCTTCCTCATTGTTGGTTTGCTAGATTCTCTCCCAAATCCATAACACCAAACACCATTCCCGCAATTTCCCTCCCTCCACTTCACCCCCACCAACCTCCATTTCCCTACATTTGCAGCAAAACCCCACCATTTAAAAATAAATAAATAAATAAAATTGTGAGGGATGTAACATCCCTATTTCCCCTAAAAAAACAAAAAATCAAATTTGGACGGATGAAACAACATGTTTCGTCCGTCCAAATTCGTCAACGAAATTGCCATTTTTTTGTATTTGAATGACTGCAACAAACAATACATTTTGCCAAATTCTATTATGCCATTTTGCCATTTTTTCCCACAAACGAACCGTGGATTCTCTCAAAGTGTTGATACTTGATGGTAAATCACTAAATTTTTGTATACATGTATGTTCCTCTCTCAAATTGATGTATTCTAACCATAAGCCTACGACAACTAAAGTACTGAACTCATCACCACCGTCTCAGTGGCGGAGCATAGTGGGGGCCCGGGGGTGCCCGGGCCCCCCCAGAATTTTCAAAAATCCCCTTCACATTATTGAAAATTTTATAAACCCTTCAAAAAAATTATGATTTAACCCCCATGAAAACTAAGTTTTATTGTTTGGCCCCCGTAAAAATTATGAAAAAATCTCTATATTTTTACATGTAATCATAGAATTTTACCTTGGCCCTCCCGGTAAAAATTTTCTGGCTTCGCCCCTGCACCGTCTTATCCTTTTCAACTTTGATAAAAAAACAATGAAGGCGTGGACGGCTAGAAACTCAAAAGGTAGTAAGACGAAGAAGAAACAATTAGAACAACTACAACTTTAACATATGTAAGAAGAAACAATTAGACACTATATCTTTTACAACTTTAACATCTGCAAGTGTCAGTGTGGTTTACTGATAAGTTTTTTCGCTGATGAATAAGATGTCAGAAGTCCGCTTACACCAAAAAATTTCAAAATATACATATTCGGTGTAAGGTGTGCGATTTTAGAGCATCTCTAACCACGCTAGCTATTTTTGCTTGCTAGAATAGGCAAAATGAATAAAAATTGGATAATTTGGCTAGCAAAAAAGGTCCACACTCCAGCCATACTAGCTATTTTGGCTAGTGTCAACTCTAATTTATGATTATCCTTTAATTTTTTTTCTTTCAAAAATTAGTTCATAATATCATCATTTCGGCAAAAAAATTATACCCAGCATAAAAATATACCCATCTCAAATCCCAATAAACCCTAGCATAAAATATACCCAGCCCAAATAAAATTAAATTTAAAAAACACTCAAGCTCCAAAACAAGCCCAAGCCCAAAAATGAAAAATCTTTCTCACTAATTTGATCGGGAGCACATCGCGAGTTCGATAAGTTCAAGCTCGGGTTTCGCCAGTTTGCAAGCAGCTCACAATTTCTTTCGCGATCTTTTTTCGTGATTTTTTTTCTCGATTTTTATTGGGATTTTTTTTGTGATTTCTTTTACACGATCAGAAGGAGGAATGAGAGTTTGGTGGGCAATAAAACCTCGCCAAATCTAGCGAATGAATATGAGAAATCTATTTTGGCAAGTTGCTTTGGAGTATTTATTATCTCTAAGAGCATCCACAGTCGTTTGCTATATTTCCCATATTCTCATTTTTTGAGAATTTTATAAGAAAGAAGCGCTGCAGTCGTTTGCTATTTTCTTATAAAATAGCAAACGAACTACAGTGGCTTCTCAAATATGAGAAACGAAGTTGCGAATCTCAAATTATAGAAGACGAGACATCATGTATCGTCTCAATATTTTTAATTTTTTTTAATGTAATCGGACGAGACAAGTTGTCTCGTTCCGTATTAAAAAAAAAAATTTATAAAAAAATAGGATTGGACGGGACATCATGTCCCGTTCCTTTTGGTTTTGTTTTTTTTAATTTTTTTTTCCAACGGCTGAGATCTTATGAGAAAAAAAAAAAAAAAAAAAAAGTAAAAACCAAACGGACGGGACATGATGTCCCGTCCAGGTTTGGGGGATTTTTTAAAGTAGGATTAGGTTGTTAAGTAGGTTTAGTAGATTATTAAATAGGTTTAGGTTAATATTTTAATATTTAATTTATTTAATTAACATATTTTAATACTTAATTGGTAATTAATTTAATCTTCAAAAAGGAACAATTAACGGACGAGACAACTTGTCTCGTCCTACTCAAATTTTAGCAAAATATCGAAAACAACGACTGCAGACCTTTCGATCTATTCTATTTCTATACTTGCCATTTTGCCAAAAAATAAGAAACGCCATTGTGGATGCTCTAAGAGCATCCACAGTCGTTTGCTATATTTTCCATATTCTCATTTTTTGAGAATTTTATAAGAAAGAAGCGCTGCAGTCGTTTGCTATTTTCTTATAAAATAGCAAACGAACTACAGTGGCTTCTCAAATATGAGAAACGAAGTTGCGAATCTCAAATTATAGAAGACGAGACATCATGTATCGTCTCAATATTTTTAATTTTTTTTAATGTAATCGGACGAGACAAGTTGTCTCGTTCCGTATTAAAAAAAAATTTTATAAAAAAATAGGATCGGACGGGACATCATGTCCCGTTCCTTTTGGTTTTGTTTTTTTTAATTTTTTTTTTTCTTTTTTTTCAAGTAATCCAACGGCTGAGATCTTATGAGAAAAAAAAAAAAAAAAAAAAAGTAAAAACCAAACGGACGGGACATGATGTCCCGTCCAGGTTTGGGGGATTTTTTAAAGTAGGATTAGGTTGTTAAGTAGGTTTAGTAGATTATTAAATAGGTTTAGGTTAATATTTTAATATTTAATTTATTTAATTAACATATTTTAATACTTAATTGGTAATTAATTTAATCTTCAAAAAGGAACAATTAACGGACGAGACAACTTGTCTCGTCCTACTCAAATTTTAGCAAAATATCGAAAACAACGACTGCAGACCTTTCGATCTATTCTATTTCTATACTTGCCATTTTGCCAAAAAATAAGAAACGCCATTGTGGATGCTCTAAATTAGCTATTTTGACCTAAATTAAGATATGGTTAGCATGGTTGGAGATAATCTTATTGAAAGAAAAACAAAAGATGGAAAATAAAAAACCTTTCACATCCAAAGAAAATTAGGGTATATTAAGTGGCATACAATTACATGGTTGCCCCTCATATATTGAACCCAATTGACCTAAGAACTCTAGTGGACCCCCTAAAGACCGCAGTGCTCAGCTTAGTCAGTCACAGGCTTGTTCAGAGCATCCACTATCGTTTCTATCTAAATATGCATATATAGCATTTAGAAAATAGCAAACTTAGGAGAGCACTGTAGTCGTTAAAAGCTAAATTTGAAAAAGACGGAAGAAGATCTTCTGTCTTAATTTTATTTTTTTAAATTTAAAAAATTGCATTTTCGTAAATAGTCAATGACAATTTTGTAAATATGGAAAGAAAACTTTGAGAAGAAACTTTTCAGACGGAAAAACAAAACTTCCGCCCGATATTATTTATTTTTATTGTTTTTTTAGAAAATGGCATTATGTATCGCGACTCCGTCTGGTATTAAATTAGAATTTTCGTAAATAGTCAGTGGCAATTTTGTAAATATGGAAAGAAAAGTTTGTGAAGAAACTTTTCGGACGGAAGCATCTTCCGTCCATTATATATATTTTTTTGAAAATGGCATTTTTGTAAATAGTGATGGCATTTTTGTAAACAAGAAAATGAGAGATGGAGCTTCGTCATCTGTCTATCATTTTTTCGTTTTTTTAAAATAAATTAATCGACGGACGGAGCTTCATCTTCTGTCCGTCTAAATTTTTTTCTCAAACAAATGAAGATCATCCGTCTTCTACATTTAAAATTTCTTCTATCTCGATTTCTATATTTAGCGAACGACTGTTCACCCCTATTCTAAATTTTGGTTATTTAGCAAAAGAGAATGGGGGATTTTTTCAACTCAAAAAATTTTGGGTTTTTACAAAATGATAGTGGATGCTCTCACTTCTAACAACATTTTTCTGGTCCGTAACTACCGGGAGATCATTTAAAAGGATGAAATTTGACAGCGATAACAATAATCTAGTAAAATTAAAATTTTGCCTTCTCTGTTAAATTTAACAAAATATCACCTTTCAAATAATATAAGCTAAATAGTGAAATTAAGTGGGCACAACTGCCACAACCCATTATTATTATTTTTTTATTCAATGAGGAGTATTTTCTTAAAGAAAAATTATAGGATATGGTCACTCAATTAAATTAATGGGAGAAGAAAAAAAAACCAAAATGACGGAAACGATCCTCATAAATTTGGGAAAGAAATAAAAATACATAAAGCATAACACTCGTAACCAAAATTCTATTATGGGGATGGATGTGAATAATGATTTTTAGGTGATCTACATAGATATTCAATAATTGTGATGGGTTAAACTATAAAAACCACTAAAAAATGAAGATTGAAGAGTAATGCTACACCCACTATCTTCTCCATTACTTATACTTTCACTGCCTTAGGTGGCACATTACTATCGAATATTTCTACCACTTACTCTATATCGTAGTGTGCCATTTAAGATAGTAAAAATAAAGATAGTGGAGAAAATAGTGGGTGTAGATTACTTTAAAAAGGTTAATGCTACACCACTACTAAATCTATAACCCTTTTCCGACTACCTATGTTTCTACCACATACTTTATAATAACCTCAAAAAACAAAAACAAAAACAAAAAAACAAAAAATTGTAATAGATTTGGAAATAGGTGTAGCATTACCCACCCAAAAAAAAAAACGTGAAAGCCAACCCGGACCACCCTGTCACTGGGCCCCACCACTATTCCAATCCTCCCTCTTCTTCAAGAAGGTTGGTTCCTCCTCCCCCAATTCAAATTTCATCTGCTCCTTTTCCCCAAATTGTACATATCTAAAAACTTAAATTAAATTTAATTAAATTAAACTAAATTAAATTGAAATTTTACAGTTTAGATAAAACCATAAACTGAATTCCCCAATTTCAAAACTAGGGTTTCAAAATCAAGAAGAGAGGGAGGAGAGGAATAGTCGACGAACCAGGAAAACGAAGAGCTTTCAGGATTTGGAAGTGAGTCGGCCGTATACAAGTCGGATGAACAGGGGGAGAGCGGTTGATACAGCTTTTTAAAAGCTGTATCTGAGCAGAGCTCAACTGAGAAGATTGTTGTGTATCGGTCTTTTAATTTCTCATACTGATTCTAGAGTTATTATCCTTCTTATTAGGTGTTTTCTACAAAGGGATCATGAAGTTTGCAATAAAGTCCTTCTTTTGGCTGTCACAGGTTGTACCCCCGGTTTATATGGCGGTCGATGAGTGGAATTGAGAATTTTTTGTCACCCACTTTTAAAAAATATTTGGGGTCTAATCCACTTCCGAAAAGAATTAGTGATCTCACTCAATTTTGGACACGTGAGCATAAACCGTTATTAGAAATAACGGTATAGTTTATTTACGTGCCGTTATTTTCAATAACGGCATCTATTTTATATTTTTTTAGCATGCCGTTATTTGGAATAACGACATCAGTATATTTCTCTTACAAGAGTGAATCTTCTGACTTTAAAAAAATTCTAAGTGTGAAAAGAACTTATAAATAATGCCGTTATCCCCAATAGCGGCATTCGAATGACTGATGCCGTTATTGGAGATAACGGCATCAGATATATATAAATGAACTGTTTCCAAACAACGGCAACAGTTCATTTATATATAACTGATGCTGTTATCTCCAGTAACGGTATCAGTCATTCGAATGTCGTTATTGGGGATAACAGCATTATTTATAAGTTTTTTGAAAATTTAGAATTTTTTTAAAGTTAGAAGATTCACACTTGTAAGAGAAATATACTGATGCCGTTATTCCAAATAATGGCATGCTAAAAAAACGTAAAATAGATGTCGTTATTGGAAATAACGGCACGTAAATAACCCATGTCGTTATTTCCAATAACAGTTTATGCTGCTGACGTGTCCAAAACTGGGTCAGATTGCTAATTATTTTCGAAAGTGGGTCAGACCCCCAAATATTTTCAAAAAGTGGGCTAGTACAGCAAATCTTTCAAGAATTGAGTGGGTAGGCCCTCCCACTCTCAACCGTTTCTGTCCATTAGTTTTCTTTTCTTGTAATAACGGGCGTTGCATTGATACGTGGTAGTGCCTCATTTGTAGATCAAAAGCAAAAGAGAGAAAGAGCTCTAAAATATCGTGTTCTGTAATTGAATCGGACATGAATAAAAACTGAGAATATTTTCTTATTCATTTTGTTCTTCATTTGTTTTTCGCTTCTTCAGTCTTAGCTAACAATCACAGGTAGCTTCCATGGTGCCAATGCGCTCTACCAGAGATCCCCCGTCGATTCGATTTAGAGCGGTAACATGGTATTAGAGCTAAACGATCCAACGAACTCACCAGACCGATCGAGTGCTCACCAATCCCTGAGTCTGGAGTTAACTCTGGACCCAGGGGAATGAGCCCATGGACGCGATGTACGGCCACTGGGGCTGTCAAATCTCAAAATTCAACCAATCTGGAAATCAGGAGATGTATCAAGGTTTCACTGGGTACCCTAAATGCTGACATCCAAGCGGAGGGAGCTAGGTTGCAAACTCAGGTGGATGAAATCTGATCCTTCATCCAAAGGATGATGCCAGTGGTTGAGAGAAGTGTTGGCAACTGGTCGGGTGCTAGCAGTGGGCCTCTGAGAACCTATTCACCTAAAACAACTCAGCAACAAGAATCGAACCCATTCCGACCATGGGGTAGATTCGATGATAGGAGATGGATCAGAATAGGTGAGGAGAATGATGAGTATGATCGATATCACTTTGTTGCTGCTAATTTATATGTGGGAGGAAATAGATATGTGAATTCTTTTAATAAAAACAATAAAGATTTGACCTTTTACTCTCATCGATGTTGACCACCGCGAACTGTAGTTGACTCTATTGATTGTCGGCGACGGCTGATATCGCTCTCGTGGACCCGCAAAACAGCCTGAAACATCAGGGGTGGCCCCGGCAACAGAACCACCAATGCCCAAGTCAGAAACTCAGAGATATGGTGGGTTTTGAGAGCGGAATTTGCAATTACCTAGTTTCTGAAGAGGTCTAGAGGTATATATAGTCACTGAAGGGGCCAGTTTCAAGACAATCATCTATCTACACTTCATGGTGTTTTGATAAGGTTGGTTGCCCTCTCCATGTGAAGATATTGAGTTAGAACTCTTCTCTGTTGACTCTTAGTTTGGTGTGCACAAAACGTGTCTATAAATACTAATAAGTTTAAATTGAGTTGTTCAGATTTTCAGGATCAAATAATATCAATAAGAGATCCAGGAGAGATTCAAGAATATTCAAAGAAGGAAAGTAATAAAGAAATACTGCAAAATCAAGCAAAAGAAGAAGATATTCAAAAAAAGCACATGATTAATTAGTGTCTAAGAAAACTATCAAGACCAGTTGCTATCATTCTATATTTGTGAGATTTTATATGTATTTAATTGATTGGTGATTGATTAGTTTTTGGTAAGAATATAAAATGGATTCGTTATGAACAGCGCGATAACGGTCGACCGCACCTCATGACGGTCGACCGCATCGCAGTCGACTACATGTCACAGTTACGTAAGAAGCAGTCGACCCTTCATCTCTTGACTTTATGTCAGAGAGATGAACGATCGTCCGCACTGTAATTGCGGTCGACCGAACTTTGCACTATTCACATTTTTGGAATGTATCGTTTCTATTTTTGATCAATACACTTTCCAGTCTATATATTTGGACGAACCCACTGTGTATTCTTCACCTATTACTTCTGAGAAAAATCTTCTGAACTAATCTTCAACAATCAATCCGAGTGTGTGTGATAACTATTTGTATTCTTCAGTTAGAATCATTAAGGATCTTGAGTTCTTTTATTTTCTTTCACTACAGTGAGATTGACGGGACTTGTGTTAGAAGTCCTGTGGGTGTAATAAGTCTCTCGGCCTGAAATCGAGAATCATTGTACAAGGATTTGAGTATAGTGGAACGCTTGTGGCAGAGAATTGCTACAAGTAGGTGGTGTGGATGTAGACCAGAGGGTCGAACTACGTTATATCGCTGCGTCACTTGTGCTATCTGTGTTTGCTCTTCTTATCTCTTTTTATTTACTCAGCACTTTACTTTAATTTTTTAATTCCTCACAATCACCATATTCACCCCCCTAGGGTGATTTACAGTGGTATCAGAGCGAGATACTTGTCAAAAACTTAAAAGCTTAAGCAAAAGATCCAATGGATGAAATCCCTCCTCCCGAAAACTTGTACTCATCGGAGCCATTCGTCTCCAATGGGACAAGTCTTACATGCTCACCATTTTTTGATGGAAAATGCTATAATGTTTGGAAAGTTCGTATATCTCATTTTCTACAGATGTATGGAGAAGAAGTATGGAACATGTGCATAAACAAAACTGAGATTCCTATCAGTGATGGAAAGAGGGCATTCACAAAAGCTGAACTAGCATTGAAAACTGCAAATTCCATGGATATGACAATGCTCTATGCATGGTTGAACAATTAGGAATTAATGCGATGCAAGCAAAATTGTAAGACAACATACGAAATTTGGAGCTAAAGTAAATTTATGATTTTATAAGTTTGATGTTTTTCGTATGTTGCCAAGAGAAAACGTAGATCAAATGCTTGCTCGTTTCGATATCATTGCACACGAGCTTGAGAGCTTAGGAAAGGGGTTGGATGATGACCAAAAGGTCGGAAAACTCATAAGCTGTCTCACGCCCGAGTGCGATGTAAAAGCTGCTGCAATGAGGGAAACCCTTGAGGAAAATGAATTCGATTACTATACATTCTAAGGAAAGCTGAAGACATACGAGATGGAGATGACATAAACTAAAAGATACATACAGAATATCGGGATTGAACCAAAAATCAAAGAGAGGACCATTGTCTTAAAAGCAGAGAAATCACGTCCATCAAAATCAGAATCAGACCATAAAGAATCAGACGAAGATTTCATATGGCTAACTAAACAATTCTGTAAGCATCTCAAACACAAAAAGTACATCAGGTCATTAGGAGAAAGTGACAAAGACAAAAAAGATGTGTGCTACAAATGCAACAAGCCAGGACATATACGCCCAAACTGTGCCCTATCGAAAGGTAAGAACAAAGATTATCATCACTCCAATTCAGGATTGAGAAAGAAGACATTGAAGGCAACGTGGCCAGACTCATATTCAAGTGAAGATGAGCAATATCACAACAATGTCGGCTTCATGGCTCTTGAAAATGGTGAGGTGCAATCACCATCTCAAGAAGAGGTAATCGAAGAACCCACTTATGATGAGTTAGTAGATTTGTGTAATGGATTAAAAGATTATGCTAAAAAATTGAGTCGTGAACTAAGACAATATAAACAAATTCCAAATGAATCTCATGACTCTTGCATCGCTAAAAAACAAAAACTGAAAAATAAAAATTCCTTGATCATGGAAAAATTCGAATCATTTAGGAAAGATCATGATGTATTGCTAGAGGAAAATGAACTCTTAAAACAACAAATTCAAGAATCCTTAGCAACACATGATGAACACTTGAGAGAAATTCATGAGAAATCTGTTTATATTGCTAAGCTCACTGATGATTTAAAAGAATGTAAAAGAAAATTTGATGAGGTAGTGAAAGGTTGTAACGAAGCTCTTGAGCAAAATAGAATACTTGATGCTACCTTAGACACTCTTCGTTGGAACACTAAAGACGATGAGATGACTAGGAAAAGACTTTATAAAAGAGTAATTGAGCTCGAGAAAATTGTTGAAAAATATGAAGGGTCCAGTTACCTTATTACAAATAATTCAAGATCTTATCATGTAACACTCCGTGTTAAAATAATATCTATATAATAAAACACAAAGAAAGCTATCAAGTGGCTCTCATTCATTAAGGTTGAAATCAATGGTCCAGATCTAACCTCACAAAACATATTTTTTCGCCCAAAAGTTTCCCAAAACTCAAATTCAAATCCCAAAAACAACTCCTTTATTTATTTATTTATTTACTTATTTATTTCTCTCTCTCTCTCATTCTCCCTCTATTTACTCAGAAATTTATATTTTCATATTTCAGGTTTGTAAATTTTCAGATTTTATAAGCATTTTTTTATTTCTCATGTTACATTGAAAATAGAAAATATCTCATCAATAGTTAAATTTCATCATTTTCCACACTCAAAGTTCTAAGAAGTTGAATTTTACACCCCCATTTATAATTATTTTTTAACATATACCAATGGAAACATGGACTTTAATTTACAACTAATTATTGTTTTACTATTCAAACTTGAGCTACATAATTGTTGTTTTACTGTTTACAAGACTTTTATATGCTGTATCGTTCCGAAGACGTGCCGTAGGCACGTGCCCACGGGCAAATCTAGCATATATATATAGTTTGATTAAAAAAAGATGGCTGTTTATAAAAAGTAAAAATGGATTTAATAACACTTTGGTAAATAACTTTGGTAAAGTGTGTGTGTGTGTGTGTGTGTGTGTGTGTGTGTATATATATATATATATATATATATATATATATATATATACTATTATAATGGGAGAAAGGGTTAGTGTCATTTGTCATCGTTTGTCATTTTGTCAACACGTGCAGCGCACGTGTTGGCTTTTTTTCCTTTTCATTCCCCTCCCCATTTTTCCACGTGCAACGCACGTGTATAATACTAGACTTTTTTTGGGGTCCTTTTCATTCCCCTCCCCATTTTTCACACGTGCGAAAAAAACACGTGCAGCGCACGTGTTGGTAGGTTTTTTTTGTCTTTTTCCTTCTTCCTCCACGTGCATCGCACGTGCATGATACTAGTATATATATATGGAATTGTACTGGGGGGCCCACGGTGATGGCATGCAGCATTGGGCTGCTGTTGTTGACTTCGTCATTCAAGTAGGATGACGTGGCGGTTGCCATGGGGCCACCTTCTAATGTTTCGGCTGTGCACTGGATTGAGTAGAGATATGTGATCCATATCGGTAAGAAATAGAATTAAAATAATATATAAATAATATAGCCTATGATCAAGAGTCATCAAATCTGTTAACCACCTTTTGAGAGGCAGCCTATGGTGGACAGTTGTACTACATAATATCTAATTTGTCTTATAAATTGTATAAATTGTCTGAGCTAGGGTCAGGGGCATGCACTGGATTGGTATAAATTGTCTGAGCTAGGGGATCTAATTTGTCTAATAAATTGTATAAATTGTCTGTGCTAGAAATTGTATAAATTGTCTGAGCTAGGGGAAGGGGCGTTACATATCATGATAGTCATGGGCTTTGTTGTAGATTAGTACATATTTCTTATAATTGTGCTTTAAAAAGGAATACTAATTTCGTATCAATGCACTTCACCTAAAGATCGGTAGCACCTATACAGTGGATGCCTAAAGCTCGTGATGGATGAAAACAACACTTTTGCATCGCTATCAAGAAAAGAAAAGGGAAGATCATATTTTTTTAAGGTAAAACAATTTTAGTTTAATTCTTTGTCTGGTAAGCAAATTTAAACTCATTTAATTCTCAACTTGCTGATATTTTTACTAAGCCTTTAGATGAAAAACAGTTTTATTTCTTGAAAGGAGAATTGAATGTTATTGATATTTCTACTTAAAATTGGGTTTCGGTCGACTGGACGGTCGACTGAGAAGGTGTACAGTCGAACGGCAAGCTCTCAGTCTTCGTTTTTTGCTTTTCACGAGCTTTTCAAAAATTGAACTTCACTATTTGCGCTCTCTGTCTTTTGTCTATCATTCGAATTGTCTTTACAGGGTGTGCGGTCGACCGTACTCTCGGGATTATTTTGACTTGTATGCTTAATTGGTGTTGCGGTCGACCAGTTATTTTCTTGGCTACTCGTTTTGACTTTTAAGAATCTTCCGTTCATAATATCGGTTCTTCTTCTGTTTTATGCTCACCTCTGTATTGGAAAATCTCAAATCTGTGATACCATGCAGAGCCCTCCCTGTATATCAAAGAGTTTCGATATCAACGATATCGTGTAAGTAGATTTTTCTCCGTTTTCAAAATTATTCTATTCCTCAAAACTCATCTCATGTTTTTTTTGTTTCGCTTATTGAATGTTCTTCTCATTTACAAATTGCTTTTGGGGGAGTATGTTCTCCACTTCTCTTTTGCTCCCTATTGGTGTGTTCCGAAAAGGGGGAGAATATTTCCATGAATCTTATGAATGTTTTTAACACTAAAAGTAAATATTTTTTTTCCACTATGAAGTATTTAATTAAGGAGGAGTATTTGTATTTACAAATCTCTCTTAAAAGCTCTTTACCTATGAAAATTTGTATTACAGGAAGTACTAAATTTAGGGGGAGTATTTATATGCCTAATTGTTTAATTTTGACTTTCAATATTTAAAGATATGTTTTGTTCACACCAAAAGGAGGAGATTGTTGACTCTTAGTTTGGTGTGCACAAAACGTGTTTATAAATTCTAATAAGTTTAAATTGAGTTGTTTAAATTTTCAGGATCAAATAATATCAATAAGAGACCCAAGAGAGATTCAAGTATATTCAAAGAAGGAAAGTAATAAAGAAAGATTGCAAAATCAAGCAAAATAAGAAGATATTAAAAAAAAACACATGATTGATTAGTGTCCAAGAAAGCTATCAAGACCAGTTGCTATCATTCTATATTGTGAGATTTTATTTGTATTTAATTGATTGGTGATTGATTAGTTTTTGATAAGAATATAAAGTGGATTCATTATGAACAGCGCGATAACGGTCGATCGCATCGCAGTCGACTGTACGTCACAGTTACGTAAGAAGCAGTTGACCCTTCATCTATCGACTTTACGTCAGAAAGATGAACGGTCGACCGCACCGTAATTGTGGTTTACTGAATTTTGCGTTGTTCATATTTTTGGAATGTATCGTTTCTATTTTTGATCGATACACTTCCAGTCTATATATTTGGACGAACCTTATGTGTATTCTTCAGCTATTACTTCTGGGAAAAATCTTCTGAACTAATCTTTCAACAATCAATCCGAGTGTGTGTGATAACTATTTGTATTCTTCAGTTAGGATCATTAAGGATTTTGAGTTCTTTTCTTTTCTTCCACTACGGCGAGATTGCCGGGACTTGTGTTAGAAGTCCTGTGGGTGTAATAGGTCTCTCGGCCTGAATCCGAGAAGCACTGTACAAGGGTTTGAGTATAGCGGAATGCTTGTGGTGGAGAATTGCTACAAGTAGGTGGTGTGGACGTAGACCAGGGGGTCGAACCACGTTATATCGCAGCGTCACTTGTGCTATCTATGTTTTCTCTTTTTATCTCTTTTTATTTACTCTGCACTTTACTTTAATTTTTTAATTCCGCACAATCACCCTATTCACCCCCCTAGGGTGATTTATATTCTCTTGAGGAAGAGATAGAGTTTTCAAACTTTCTCTTATGCATGGAAAGATAGAAGTGATTACCCCATAGAGACAGGGGTACAAACTGGGTTCTTCAGATGAACCTGGAGTCCTTTGCATTAGGACTTCTTTGGTAGTCGCCCTTGCAGGCCGAATCGTATCGATGGGCTTGAAAGTAGCCTAGCTCTTCCTGTCGGACCTGTATTTGCTAAAATTTATCGTTTTACGTCTTAGAGTTTTAAAATTTGTGCCTGATTTGAACGATCTTGATTTTGTTCTATTTTTATCCAGATCACACTCTATCTTTCCAAAGTATACCAAACTATAGATCCCTAGGCAATAGGGATATCGGTAACTGTATCTTCCATTTAGAGCATCACTTCGACACTCAGTTAATCGACGAAAGACACTATATAGAATTCTCTGTGTATTTCCTAAGAGATGATGCATTAATGTGGTGGAGGTGGTTTAAGAAGCTATGTGGGATTGAAATTGGATAGGAAACACGCAGGAAGAGATGTTACTTTAATTTGGTCCCTCGGAGTTGTTAATACTGATTTGGGGAAATTAGGGTTATGGTTAATCTCTAGCCGCTTAAGATATTATACCCTGCTTATCAGTATTGGAATATCACAGAGCACTATCTCTAGACCAGCTTATAAAGAGATTAGACTGGGTTTAGGGTACTGGGCTTTTAGCCCACTCAACCCGTTCCAATAATTAATACATAACACGTGTAAACCCGTGTTGCCCCATAGAACAATATACACAATATTATCCTATTATATAGAGAATATACATATACATCCAACAGGAGTTGCACAACCCTACTTCAACAAACATGCTTTGTTTAGGAGTACCACAAACAAAAATCCCCTAATTCAAAACTAGGGTTTCGAAATCAAGAAGAGAAGGAGGAGAGGAATATTCGACCAGGAAAATTATGAGCTTTCAGGATTTGGAAGCGGGTCGGCCGTTAACGGGTCAGATGAACGGAGGGAGGCGGCAGGATCCGATCTAGGTGGTGGCCGTCGGGGTCTTCCAGATCAACACTGCCATATCGACATTCAAGAGGCTCTTCAATACGCTCGGAACGCCCAAGGTTTCAGGGACGCTGGAGTTACCTGCAACCATCGAATGATCATCAAGGTGTCGGAGTAATAAGAGACCCATCGCTGACATTACTGCTGCTACTTGCTGTTGCACAGTATCAGTTTTAGCTTTGTATATGTTTTTGTTTTTACGTACGTTACACACTTTTAGTTTGAATGGGTAGTGGCGGGAAGAGTTGTGGCAAGTAGTAATAGTGTGCTTTGCACATGTCTTGTAATTCCGTTGTCTTGTAACGTAACTGCCACCTTTCCCTCCTATAAATCCCAACTTGTAATAACTTTTTTTGGATTATCAATAAAAATCAACTAAAGTTTCTTTCCCAAATCTTCTCTTATCTAATCCTAGTTCTTCAATTACCTCATTCATGACAAAATCAGGTTGGGTCAGGATTCCAGTCCCTGACTAGGTGGTATCAGAGCTGGCTTTCACAGACGGCGACTCGCGAGACGTTGGAGGCATGTCGAAGGTAAGGGAGGAGATATGATTGTTGAAGCGAGAGATGAATTCAATGGAGAAGCAGCTCGATTACCTCAATGAACAATTGGAGGCGATGTCGATCAAAATGGAAGAGAAATTTGGGGTGACATCATCAAGAATGGATGTGATGATGTCGATGTTACAACAGCCAAATCCTATGTACCCGATCACTCCTCCTCAGATTCCGATCAGCGAGGTAACTAACCCTAACCTCGTCTCTGTTAATTCAAAAGTGTGTGGTGGTGGTGGAACCATGTATAGGGCTCCAATTAAGATGAAGTTTCCAAAATTTAAAAAGGTGAAGTTACCAAGTTTTAAAGAAGGAGATCCAAAAAATTGGAGATGTGGAGCCTAACACTTCTTTGAATTTGATGCAGAGAAATTGAAATATGCTTGGTTGGGTTTAAGTGGGAGTGCAACTCTGTGGTACCATAGACATATTAAACCCCGCATTCATGACATCTCGTGGCCAGTATTCTTAGAAGAGTTGATTATCTGATTCCCCTACTGAAATTGAAGATTGCATGGGAGTTTTGTCAGAATTGAGTCAGAATGAGGTGAGCACACTTTTTAGAAGAATGACTTTCATGAAGATGCAGTTGTTGTTGGTAATGTAGAGAGTGTTGGAGTGGTTGAATCGGTAGTTAAGGTGGAGAAAATAGAGGAAGTTCAGCTTAAAAAGTCTACTGAAAGTGGCAGCACCAAGTTTTTCATCAATGAAGAACCCACAAAAGGAGTTAAAAGAGCTTGAACAACATCTGTTGATCAGCTACCAAGTGTACGTGACAATGCTTCAAAGATACAACTGCCTTATCTTCAGCGTCTATTGTATGTTCAACGAAATGTCAATAAGACAAAATTGGAAGTTCTAATACTTAATCATGACAAAGTAGTGCTCAATGGATGACTCCTCCTATGTGAGAAAATGTCGTTCAATCAAATTTTTTGCAACACTTGAAGTTTGATATACTTGTGTTCAAGAATAATAAGTGTGAGCTTGTAGATGAGAGCAATAGAACAAATAAACTTGGAGAACCTGATGTTGAAAGGGATAGAATGCTTCTTGAGGTAGAACATGAATGTCTTGAGATTTATACGAAAAAAAGTTGATTATGCAAACATGACTAGAGCTCAGCTGCGACAAACCATTGCTGATTTTGAGGCAGAGCTTGTAGTCCTCTGTCCTACATTAAGTGAGTGTTCCGTTCATCTTTGCAAGTATGCTGGAATAAATCCTCAAAGAGTGCTTCCTGTAATGAGTTCATGGAAGCTGTTTTTGCGCGTTGGCCACAGGTTATTGTACAACTTGAAGATTTTCAGAGCAAGTGGGCATTCAAATTATTGCTGAGCGATAGGAATACATATCAAATGTTTAATGATGATGAGCTTCCATCTTCCTATATTGAAGAGTTTTATGGGCCTTGGATTATGAGTTTTCTGAGTATGCTGGTGAAGCTAATCCCAAAGGAACCTGTTCTGCCTATTGCACGAAAGGAAAAGAATTTGAAGGGCCTGAAGCTGACTTTGAGTTCACGGTGGTGATATCTACATCAAGATTTAGTCCACAAAATTACTGCATTGGGAGTTGGCGCTCAATATGGAACCTTGAGTTCAAGGATGACTTGCAAGCTGTTGAGTTAAGAGGAAAACTCCAGTTTATGGATCTTCTGAATGATTTGCGAGCTCAGGCATAGCTGTTGATCTTGAATGTTGATGTTAGGGGTGACCTATCCACTTGTGGGTTGCGCCATAGCAATCCGTTTGGACTTGGCGATGAACGCTTAGTTCCCTTTCTTGTGGCCAAAACAAAATCAGCATGGGAAAAGTTTATCATCATAAGTGATGCAATTTCAGTTGTTGGAAAGCAATTTGTCCTCACAAACCTTGTACCAGTGAACTTTTGGGAGTTGAACTCTACAATATTAGGAAGCTTCGGATATCAAAGGCCATATCTTCAACTTCCTGTCAAGCTTGCCTTGCTTCTTGTTGAACTATTTGAGCTGACCTGGTTTCCAATGTCTCACTGGTTTATGCTCTCTGGAATAAGTTTTATCCCATCCACGGTGAAACTCAGACTGCTGGTGTCAGTCATCCTTTACAGCCAAGTTTTTCTACAAAGGATCATGATTCTTTCAACGGGTGCACATAGCTTTGAGGATGCTATGCAGATGGGTACTGAAACTTATCATCACCTAAAGGAAATTGACAGAGGTGCAGGATATAATATAATTTTCCTTGGGAGCACGGGCAATGTGGAGATGCACACTATGTTGCTGCTTGGGATCATGTGTTAATTCCATTAGCTGAGGCTTACAATCCTGACATAATTTCAGTTTCTGTTAGGTTTGCTGCAGTCATGGAATGTATTAGTTCACTAATCACAATTTCAATTGGTATCGTGGTGTGTGCAGTCCTCATCCAAGAAAATTTTGATTTAACAGTTGCACCTTTATCTAAAATTATTCCAGAAGATCACAATTTGAAAGATTCTATTGATTCTTCTAAGGATTCAACATTAAGTAATGGTGCCCATGTTATATAAATTACCCTCGAATCTTTGATTTTCTGCAACCCAAGATAACAAATTAAAAATAAATAAGAACAGAGTTACCGGCCTATGGGGAAGTCGCGCGGAGCGCACTGCCCTAAGAGTTGATCTGCGGTCTTATGTGCAGACTTTTCGCAGATGCTCCTAGTGGTAAAACCCCCGGTATCACCGGCGTCTCGCTGCCGCACACAACATCGAGAGATTGACCCGAACTTAGCCTTGCCCAGATGAAGGAGAGGAGGAGTTATGTGGGAAAACAATTTTCAGTTGTCTTAAGGGAAGAGAAGATTAGAGTATATATGGGCTGATCCCACACACAAGGCACATCTCCCAACCGATGTGGGACTAAAAGCAAGGAAAGGAGGAGCTTGGTTTTGACCAAAAGGCCAACAATCCCCCCCCCCCAAAACCAAGATCCGAAGACAGAGATAACAAAAGAATAATGATGGAGAAGTTCTGGGCAAGAGTATACTATGCATAGATGAGATGGACTACAGCCTTGAATCTCACGTAGTGACTATTGTCTTTGTCTGAAGAAGTGCTTGATGGACTATGCCTTGAATCAGACTTCTTGACTCAGATTCAGAAAATAACACACATAGTACGCTAGAGGTTCTTGGGTCTATCGGGTGGCGCTTTTGAATGGCCATGCGCTCTTTTTCCATATTCATGAGAGTTGTCTGGGATCGCCCTGTCCCATAGTCGCGGCCTTCACGACCTCTCATATAGGTAAGTCCTCAAAGGGTTGGTGATCGGAGTCAACCCTACATAATAATGTTTGGACCTATTAAGAGTTTAGAACTCATCCTAACCAGATCACACAGGAACACTGTCACCATAGGGATGGGATATCATTGTACAACCTCGTACAGCCACCTGGGCATTAATTTATGAGATTTTAATCTCTGAGTCAGTGTTCCATAAAAGTCACCGAAGTCCAGCTTGTTTCTACCCATTGAACCGGCTTCTTGGGATCTCCAGTCAGACTCGGTTGGGTTGCCACTGCTGGTGACTTACTTATGGGCTTAACCCCATCCCCCTCGATGATTCTAGGATCAACGTCCTAGACAGACCTTTTGTCAAGTGGTCTGCAAGGTTCTTTTCTGACTTTATATAGTCAAGAACCACATATTTGCCTAATAGGCTCTTGATTGACTTGAAGCGCAGCTGCATGTGCCTGTTCATCTTAGCATTCACAGAATCATGCTTTAGTAGTTCTATAACAGATTTATTATCACAGTTTATGGAAATAACAGGAACAGGAATATTAGTAACATGTATATGCATAATCAAATTTCCAAGCCATTCAGCTTCTGTACAAGTAGTGTCCAAAGCTATCATTTCAGAATCCATAGTACTTCTAGCTAAGATGGTTGTTTACATGAACCCCAGGAGATTGCAGCACCTCCTAAGGTAAAGATAAATCCAGTTGTGGATTTCACGACATGTGAGTCAGTTACCCAGTTTGCATCTGAGTAACCTTATGATATCAGGGTGTCTAGAATAATGAGGTTTGTAATCTATAGTACCCTTAAGATATCTAAATACTCCTTCTATTGCTGACCAATGTGACCGGTTTGGGTTACTAGTATATCTACTAAGTTTCCCAACAGCAACTGTAATATCAGGTCTAGTTCTATTTGTTATATACATAAGAGAACCTATCATTTGAGAGTATTTATGCTGTTCTACAGGTAAACCTTCATTCTTTTTGAGAATGATACTACTGTCAAAATGAGTACGAGCAGGTGTCATATCGAAGTACTCAACACTTCTTAGCATTTTCTCAATCGACAATATAGTTACACTCACATAGACTGAATTTAAGATTGTTGAATCTGTTAAAACTCTAAACGTTAGTGTATTTGCCAGCACAACTTTCAACTGTACCGTGCAACCACTGAAGCTAACATCAATCTGGAGGAAGGATGATCAAACATACACATACTGTAAGAATTGCATGGTATCTACATGATAGTCTACACCAAAATTCAAAAGGTGTAGTGAGGGTTGAAGGTTTTGCACTTGTATTCTAAAGATGCCCCCTACAGGTAGCACACCCATCAAATAGTTGACCTCGACCTAGCTATGTGTATCAGTATATAATATTTCTAAACTCCATGCTAAATATGCACACCCAGTGGGATTCGGACCTGGGTTGCTTTGGCACCACGTGAAAGACCCTGAACCACATCCACACTGATGTTTTAGTGAGGGTTGAAGGTACTTGTATCAATCTACCAACTCAAAAGGTGATAGCTGATCATGCTTAAGACAAAAATTGGAATATAATCTCAATTGTGAACATGAAGAACATATCAAAACCAACATGAGTTGGTAACCTATAGAACACATGAAAAACTTAAGGTCTTCATACTGAATTTTAAAATATATATATATATATATATATATATATATATATATATATATATATTCCTTTGATCAATCAAGGTGGAAGGGCTGAAATAAAGCATCTAAATAAGATGTTTAGCAAATGAAGATTATATTTTGCAAATAGTTTTCTGCTGCCATCCATCTCACCTTCTTGTATTGTCAATAACAACTTTTTCCATGTTTTTTTTTTTTTTTTTTTTTTTTAACAACTGTACTCTCATAGCAACCTTTATCCTTTGATTGATATAAATATATGTATCTCTACAGAAATGGTAGAAACTTACTGCAAGATCATTGACAAATGTTTAATACTGATAAACTATGGCTCTAAAACTTCTAAAAAAAAATATCTATTCCTTTGTAATTGTACTGATTGCTCAATGAAAAGGTATTTTGTTTCTTTCATAGATTTCATGATGTCCAGGAGAATTGGAGGACACCACTTGGTCACGCAAGCACTTCCCTGTTTAAATGGCAACAATTGGGTTCAGAGTGATGATGGCTGACACCAGGTCATTAAATTGTTGCCTCTTTCATGGACCGCAGAGATCTGAAGGATCATAGCCAACCCATTTGATTGGAAAAGGTTTAGGTAATATGAAATGGGTCGACAGGGATTGGTAAATCAGACATGGTTTCTCGTATAGCCCTCAATGTGATGATAACCATATGACTTGGCTCCTAGAAATGTAAGCAATCGAACAGTGATTGTAAAATCAGAAAGTGTTTTCCATATAGCACTTAGTGTGATGATAACCATATGAATAGTTGCTATGTACTGTAATCAATGTCTATTATGCTTCTTTGACTCTTAAAGAAATGTTATGCCCATATACTCTCTCACTAGTCACTAGTCACTAGCCACTAGCCACTAGCCACTTTGACACAGAATGACTTTAGTTATAAGGTAGTAGCTCAACATTCCGCCCCAGTCGAATCATACTCCCATTCTTATGTGGCAACTAGCAACATAATTAATGGATTCTACCCATACTTTCTCTTAAAAAAAAAATGAAAAAAGGAGCAAACAACTAATGGAAATGCATATTTAGATAAAGATCTTTATTAATATGTCTAAAACCATGATACTCTTTTTCATGATGCCACTAATGATGTGGTGGAACAACTTAAACTCTTGGGTTTATGTGTTGACAATGTATATTTGTGCCATCCTGACCTGGTTCTTTATGGATAAATATAAAACTGATGGAGTTGTGAGGACTTGAGGCATGTTCACAGTATACTATGATTAGGTATCACCAAAATATTTTACATAATGACATATCCTGGTAGAGCATACTGCATACATTGTTACCTGATGTCCTCGTCTCCTATACTCAAAGGACGAAAACAACATAACATCAAAATATTATTTCTCCTTACGTCTACATGCTCACCTTGATTAATATCGGCACCAGATTTGATTAATGAGTTATCGTGTCAAAAGTTGACACTTGCAGAGCATCGCAACTTGCGAGACCTAACTTTGGCTTCATTTATTCTACTTTTGACCTAACATACTAAGATCTTATTAGACATAATCGTCCATTTGGTCATAATAACTTAACAACCTTCACAAACCTCATCCACTTTTCTTCTCTGTTAAGAATATAACGTAAAATAAATAAGTTCTGCTTAAGCAATCAAAAAGTTACATTTCCATTCCTTCATAACGTAATTGCCATAAATTTTAGGCATGTTTAATCTGTCTGAGGCAGTGATTTAGGTCACGTGTTCTTTCAAGCAAAAACATCATCACACAGAAACTAGAAGGAACCCAGAAACTATATAACTTAGTTTCAGAAACTGATATTATGTCATCTAACTTAATAGGACAGAAACAAGGGCAGTAGGACTAAAACTATTCAAGATATGGCGAATAACTTCAGTTTTGCTTCACAATACCTAAACTCGATAATTGGAGTATTATCTAACATTAGAAACTCATTATATTATAAAAGTAAGTATACTGACAAAAAATACTAATTGATAAAATGAAATGTGCAAGTGAACACAACAACTCACTGCTAGTTTTCCTAATTACTACATTGTTATTAAACACAAGTAGTAAGGCAAGGGGGGTTAGGGTTAGGATCCATATTAGATCAACTTATTTGTATACTCATATGAACCAGTTCTCAGTCTTCTACAGGCAGTCATAAGCTTCATCATGCCAATGTCTCTATAACCGAAAGTAAATGATAATATAAGAAATTGAACGACAACAATTTAGGCATAGAAGAACAATCCACTACCACAAATCAAGTATCATGGAGACTATGCTGGGTAAAAGCCCACTTTAGAATTTAAAAAAACTTAAGAAGTGGTAGTGTTGAGGAATAATAAACTCAAGCTTCTCAGTGATATTGCCCACCATATATAACTCATTTACCCACCTTAACTAATGACCAAGTGGGTAAACTGATCGGAAGAATGAATGAATAAACTCAAATTCTTATGTTTTCGTTTAATTTATGGAAATATCTACATATATTTCTAAAAGTATAGATACATTTGCATATGGAAAGTATAGATTTCTAACAATTATTTAATAGGAGTATAATTCAGTTGTTCTGATATGGGACCCCAATGTTGGAAATCAGAGATCGAGAGGATCCAGTATACAAACCATACGGAGATTAGTAATCATCTTTATGCAACCGAAGATTGATAAAACACCCAATGTAGAAGTTCTCTTCACAGAGGCTTTTAATTTTGTTTCCCTAATAATGGAAAGATGCCAATAGGTGTAATATAATGGGACTTGGAAATCATAGATCGAGAGGGAGAGAGAGAGCAAAGAATCCGAGGGACCCACCGGGATCGCAGAGGTGGAAGAACTTCTCGACCTCAGTGGTGAGAGCCTTGATCATGGCGGCGCGTCGACCCTTGTAGTCGACGAAGACGTCATCGGGGGTGCGAGGATGGTAGGCGCAATCGCCGCCTTCCATATCGGATTTCGAAATTAGGGTTTGGGATTTGGGGATTTGGTTTGGCTTTTGGAACTTAAAGCCTAACGAATCAGTAGTTCTATAATATATTTGCCCCACAGTGGGGCTCGAAAAAGTTTCAGAAAAATGTTCGGGTCTGTCAGACCACTTCGAGCCCATTCCTCCAACTGTGTAAAGTTTAAGTGAACAGATGCAAGCGATCTAAAGCGTTTAATAACGCCCTGTGCAGGAAGTCACAAGTCATCAACCAGTCAGTTGTACGATCCTATTTATGAGGTAACAAACAGATCATAATGGCATGAAGTAGATGATGCATAGTAAACATTTAGTGTACGAAGCAAAATACACAATTCTATTTTGAAGTTGCCTCCTATGAGACATGTAAGACACATATCACACACTGCCTAATTTAGTGTAGTATTTCAGATTTTTGTGTTTGTGTGTCCTTGTTCGTGTATCTTAAATGCCTTTTGCATTCCTTTAGGAGTTGCACACTGTTCATAAACATCAACTCTTAGATTGTTATATAAATTACCCTCGAATCTTTGATTTTCTGCAACCCAAGATAACAAATTAAAAATAAATAAGAACAGAGTTACCGGCCTATGGGGAAGTCGCGCGGAGCGCACTGCCCTAAGAGTTGATCCGCGGTCTTATGTGCAGACTTTTCGCAGATGCTCCTAGTGGTAAAACCCCCGGTATCACCGGCGTCTCGCTGCCGCACACAACATCGAGAGATTGACCCGAACTTAGCCTTGCCCAGATGAAGGAGAGGAGGAGTTATGTGGGAAAACAATTTTCAGTTGTCTTAAGGGAAGAGAAGATTAGAGTATATATGGGCTGATCCCACACACAAGGCACATCTCCCAACCGATGTGGGACTAAAAGCAAGGAAAGGAGGAGCTTGGTTTTGACCAAAAGGCCAACAGCCCAAGCAAACATGAAAGTTCAATTCTGATTTGGAATGGAAAATTGGCATGCATGCAACTGATTGCTGTGAAATAGGACTTGTATATCTAAAATATTCAGGAATTATTAGAAGCTTAAAAAGGTTATCGAAGAAGAAGATCAAGGATCTTGGAAGAGAAGCACAGGTGATGAGGGAGAAAGGTTTTGAAGCGTTGGACAGAAGGTCAACAGATTGGTCTTTGAAGCTTGAAAAGTTTTAGTCTGTAGAATAAATAACTCGGTTAAAGGTTGAGTTATGTTGAGTGTTTTGCGGAGAAAAGATCAGCTAATCTCAGAGCTGAAGAGCTGGAAGCATTGATGGAGATGGTCAAGCAAGGCAACAGATGCCTTTTGAGTGCCAGGTTGAGCAATGACAGCAAGAGGTATTGATTGTGCTCCTTGAGTGGATGTGTATGAACTCTGCAGCTAAATTCCGAGCTTCAATCTTGGGGCAAGTTCGTTTCTAAGGGGGGTGGAGTTGGCAGGGATGCCGGAGTGACCTGCAACCAGCGAAGGATCATCAAGGTGCCGGAGTAATAGGAGACTCATCGTTGACATTGCTACTGCTGCGTGCTGTTGCACAGTATCAGTTTATAGCTTTGTATTTGTTTTTGTTTGTATGTGCGTTACACACTTTTTAGTTTGAATGGGTTGTGGCGGGAAGAGTTGGGAAGAGTTGTGGAAGATAGTAATAGTGTGCTTTGCACGTGTCGTAATTCTGTTGTCCTGTAGCGTATCGGCCCCCGCTCCCTCTTATAAATCCCAACCTATGATAACTTTTTTTTTGGATTATTAATAAAAATCAAGTAAAGTTTCTTTCTCAAATCTTCTCTTTTCTAATCCTAGTTCTTCAATTCCTCCCATTCATGGCGAAATCAGGTTGGGTCAGGATTCCAGTCCCTCACACAAGGATACCCCCGATCTTAGGGAAAAGCTGTAAGCTTTCTCGTATTTTTGGTCTCTAATTTTGTTTTCATCGATCGATCGATTGAATGATTGCGAAATGTTGCTAGGGTTTTACCAATCTTGAAACAGTTGAAATAGATGATGTTTGCTTAAAAATGATGCAATTAGGGTTAAGTAATGTGGTGAATTAGGGCTTCTGGAAGGGCGATGGTTTATCAACATTTTCTGTTTGTTTGTTGTTTAACAATGGATTGAGTTTGCAGGTCGGTGTCGGAATCCTTGATGCGTTGTGGTTTGTTTAGGTTTAGGGTTTATGTTTCTGGATTGACTGGTGTGGAGGAATGATTTATAGGATGAATTGAGGAATTTTGTGCAAATATAGTTTTTCTGCTTCCCTTTTGAATCAGAAATGGTTGTTATTTTTACATGAGATTAGGTGTAGAACTGTCTACAGATGACTATGGGATATGCAGTTGAAATTATTTAGCTATCTTTAGCATCTTAGAATCAGCTATTTGATCGATCTCAAGATGTAACTAAGGTTTTGATATATATTCTGTGTTCGATTGGTTTATCCTTACTTGGTTACCCATTTGTTTATTGGAGTGACATTTTTAGGGGTGAAGATCTCAAGATGTAACTAAGGTTTTGAACTTTTGATATATTCTGTGTTCGATTGGTTTATACTTGGTTACCCATATGTTTATTGGAGTGACATTTTTAGGGGTGAAGTTGGGAGAAAAATCTGAAGGACAAATTTATGATTCGTGAAGGAGGGGAAATTGCATAGGACTGAGGGAACAGTAGTGGGTAGGACTTTTGTGTAATAGAGAGCTACTCAGCTACATATTGTTGTAATCAAGAACTAGTTCATTGTTGTTGGTGGAATTAGGACTCTTAGATGGTTATGGGTAATAGTCCTTTTTATATAGATTGCAATGTGTAGAATTGTATCAATGAATCTGCAAGCCATGCAACTTAGGTTCTTGATTTATGAAGTAGATAGGAAAGGTAATTAGCAATCGTCCATGTAAGGAATTCTGCGATGTTAGAAAGAATATATAATGTACAATCGCAATGCGTAAAACAAATTATCTACAAACTATAGTTATACAAATATACTTCTAAGGAATAGATGCTGAAGAGGGAATTTTTTTTAATTTTCTTTAACAAAAAGTAGGAATGTATATAAATGAGAAGAACAGATCAGAATAATCAGACTGAGAAGGAGAGGGAAACTAGTAATGTATAGAATGGAAGAAGGATCAGAGACAATTCTTGAGAAAGAGAACGGCTCCACGCACACATACACACAGAGGCAGGGAGGGCAAGAAGGGGCACAGGCTGTGAGCACTGATAATACTCGCAAACTAATGAACAATTTAGTAAACCTTCCTGAGATCTGCCATCAGAAGCTTACTCCTCAAGTAGGCCAATAACTTCAGAAGAAAAACTAGCACCATGTTGCTGATTTTTTCGGTGTGGGAGCAATCAGATGATATGAATTCATTTGAGGAACAATCAAGAACTGACATTTTGACCTTCAACGGTGTAAACTACCTTTGACTACGTTTGACTTCTCGATCTGACTCATTTGCGTCCTAGGATTTAATTTGTGTGGCGACGATGACCGTTGCTACTGCAGTCAGCGAGGAAGGCCGGGAGGGGAGAGAGCGGCGATGACGGCGGGGCACGGCAGTGGCCGGAGGCGTCGCTGGCTGCTGCGGTTGCTGTTGCGGCGCGCTGAACAGAGACAGCGAGAGAGAGACGGAGGACGGGGAGAGATGGACGGAGAGGGAGAGCTCGGGGATGGGTTCGGGTGCAAGGGTGCAGTGGGGTAATGGCAGATTGGTCGATCGGGGTATGGCGCAGTGATGGTCAGGGCTTTGGTGATCGGTGAAGGCAATAGTGGTTGGCAACGGGTTAAAGGCAGTGGGGTTTTGTTGTGGCTAGGGTTTCAGTGTATGGGTTTATATATAGGCAGAGTAGAAGGAGTTAGGGTTTAGGGTGAGAGGGTGACAGGTCGGGTAGGGTTAGTTAGTGGGTTTTGGGTATATAGGAATAGTAGTAGGAAATAGGGTAATTAGGATTAAAATAGGATTTGGTAATCAATTGGGTTTAGGGATAATTATGCGGATCTAGGTTTAAAATTTGCAAATAGGATTATCAACAATAGACTTAGGCAAATGAAACCACGAGGACCAAAAACACGAGCAAAAGAATAGAGCAAGAATCCAATAAAGAGAAAAACAACAATCGATAAAGAACGAAGCAAAAAAGACAAACAAGCAGACACAAGAGCTTAAAATGAAATAAAATGAATATATATTGAAACAACTCCAATATACGGTCCAAAAAAATACAAGAGAGTACAAATACTTAAGAAGAAGAAAAATACACCAAAAATACGAAAACGAAAATAGGGGTTACAATGATCAACTTCCAATTTCTGTGTTAATAAACCAAAATTGAATGGAAAAAAAATTTCAAATTACATTACACATTAGTTTTCCTTATTCTACTTCTTCAGATTCATCTACTTCTTCAATTTCACTACTCTTAAGCTGGTACTGCTGCTGCTTCTTTTTCTTCGTCTTCTGCCAATCACAGCAAAAAAAAACCCAACCTTTCTTCGTCTCCTGCCAACCCCAAAAAAACAATAATTCAGCAACTATATTCATCTATCTGTATGTGCATCATGCTGAACAGTAAATTAAACAATTACTAGCAGGCTCAGAACACAATTATCAGCACGGACAGATCAAATATGTGTATGAAAGTAGTATCAATTCATCAAATATATAAAAAGCAGTTTCAGTAGTGCTGCATTCTAATGCTATGCCAACTCGTTCAGCAACACCAAAAATCAGAAGCAACAAAAGCAAAAAATCATAAACAACAACACAATCAAAAGCAGCAATTATTTTCCAACTCAACATTGTATGATTTTCATCCGCAATCAACATCAGGCAAGAAAGTAGATGAATCACAAAATGGTTTCACTAGGGTTGCATTCTAAGGCCATGCCAACTAGTTCAACAGTAACACCTTCAATATATCTGTTCAAAAGTAACCAAGAGCAGCAGCTAATATCAGAAGAACCAGCAGCAAAACCCTCAGCAAAACCCTCAGATTAAACAAAAGCATCAGTTCACCCAAGAATATCAAAGATTTCAAGATGGGAATTCCCAACAAGTATTAATTTTCCAACTCAACATTGTATGATTTCCATCCACAATCAACATCAGGCAAGAAAGTAGATGAATCACAAAATGGTTTCACTAGGGCTGCATTCTAATGCCATGCCAACTAGTTCAACAGTAACACCTTCAATATATATGTTCAAAAGTAACCAAGAGCAGCAGCTAATATCAGAAGAAGCAGCAGCAAAACCCTTAGATTAAACAAAAGCATCAGTTCACCCAAGAATAACAAAGATTCCAAGATGGGAATTCCCAACAAGTATTAATTTTCCAACTCAACATTGTATGATTTCCATCCACAATCAACATCAAGCAAGAAAGTAGATGAATCACAAAATGGTTTCACTAGGGCTGCATTCTAATGCCATGCCAACTAGTTCAACAATAACACCGTCAATATATCTGTTCAAAAGTAACCAAGAGCAGCAGCTAATATCAGAAGAAGCAGCAGCAAAACCCTCAGATTAAACAAAAGCATTAGTTCATCCAAGAATATCAAAGAATCCAAGATTGGAATTCTCAACAAGTATTAATTCCCAACCATTTTATCCTAATACTTCTGCCAACTAGTTCAACAGCCACAACAGTAATCACAAACAATAACAACAAAATCAAATGCAACCAAGAGCAACAGCAAATATGAAAAGCAGTTGAGGCAAAAGCCTAAGATGAAGTATATGATCTGTTATCCAGGCCTACAAAGAATCCTCTAAAATTCCCAACCCATATTATGGATCATCAATATTGTATGATTACAATCCACAATCAAGAACAAGCAACTAAGTATCAACAAAATAATAAACTAGATTATTTTGTGTGACTCATCACTGCCTACTAAGAATCCAAAATAATTTGAAACTAATTAAACAATATTGTATGATAAAATTGCAACTCAGAATCAAACACTTTCCTCTTATATTGTAATGTTAAATGTCATACGCTACTTCAATAACCTAACTTCAACCCTCAAATTCAGATGAGATTTCGATATTGGATGTAGGTGGGTAATCGACATCGGTGCTCACAAAAAAGAGGCAGAGATTGAGGATGTACGAGGCGTCGAAGATTGGAGATGACAGATATACAGTACTTAGGATTTCGAATTGGGATTTCGAAATTTTCGGATTGATTGAATTAGGGTTTACAAAGGGGAAGGAGACATAACCAGGAAGAAAAGAAGCTGAAGAGAGCGAGGACTTTTGCGTCTTTTCACATTCTTCTTAATGGGTATGAACCCGTTAAGAGGAATATAACAAGAATATTCCACTAACTTAATGGATATTTGAACGACGGGTGCCTATAGGTCCAATTATGAGTAATTTTGGGTGTTATTGGGGTATTAACGTAATTTCAGGTGTGTATAAGGTATTATGAGTAACTTTTGGTGTCAACTGGTCATTCTCCCTTAATAAAAATCAAGTAAGTTTATTGCTCAAATCTTCTCTTTTCTAATCCTAGTTCTTCAATTTCCCCATTCATGGCGAAATCAGGTTGGGTCAGAATTCCAGTCCCTCACACAAGGATACCCCCGAACTTAGGGAAAAGCTGTAAGCTTTCTCGTATTTTTGGTCTTTAATTTTGTTTTCATCGATCAATTGATTGACTGATTGCGAAATGTTGCTAGGGTTTTACCAATCTTGAAACAGTTGAAATAGATGATGTTTGCTTAAAAATGATGCAATTAGGGACTATCTTTACATTGCAATGATTTTTTTTATACTTTCACATCTTATGTTGGATTTGAGCTCGAGTTTTTGTGTGTTCTGTGAGCTTGGTTGGCCTCTGTTCGAGTGATCTATCGTTCTTTTCCGTTAGCAAGTTGTATATGATGCATGTGACTCTAGCGGCCGCGAGATTGTCCATTTCCGTACCAAGCTTCAGGTGACAGAGTTGGGGTTCGCTTGTTCATGAGAGGCTTTTTAAAGCAGAGACGGAGATTGGCCACTTGAGAAGAGTGGTCCCGAAGGGATATCGAAGCTAGATGTAACGATCAGATCCTCCGAGAGGTACATCTGGTTGGTGTGGAAGATCATTCCTTTAGGAGAAGCGGCCACTGGAAAGTCTTTGAGGTTTAAAGTCCTTCGTCGCTCTTTACTTGCTGCTACCACTGAATCAGACGAGCTGAAGAACGTGGTGCTTGAAAGAAGCTTAGAAGCGGCTCATCTGAGAAGAGCTATTCTTGAGTTTTTTATGGGAACTTGAGCGAGTGGTTCGGCGTATGCAAGTGTGCCTTGTTTGAAATTTAAGGTGAACGATGACTCTCTTAGAGAGAGGCTCGTCGAGCAGGAGGTAAAGATTCATCGGTTGAAGTGACTTCTCGAGGGAGGCAATGTTAGGAGCACTTCTTGCTCTCGTGAGGAGCACGGTCAGGGGTGATCATTTCATGAACTGACTTTATGTTTGCCTGGGGTTCCATGGAATTCGTGAGATGTCCAAAGCGGTGTGGCCGGTTCGTCTAGCCGGGCGTTAGTTGGAGGAGCGGTACAAGTAGTAGGTCCTGAAGGCACAACCCGATCTGTGAGTTTGGACATCCCTTTAGACGTTTCGAGGGAACGGAATAGCGCTCGGGTTTGGATATCCCTTCACACCATTACAACGTTTGCTAGCCACTCTAGGTAGCTAACTTCCTGAATGAATCAGGTGGCTAAGAGCTTCTCAACCTCTTTCTTGATAGCTTGTTGCCTCTCGGGTGCAATTTTGTGGCTCTTCTGCTAGACAAGTTTGGTTTTCAGATTTACACTTAAGCTATGCATAATCAGATGTTCGGAAATGCCTGCATGTCTTCGGCTGTCCAAGCGAAAAGGTTCCGGTTCTCTCTGATGCATGCGATGAGTTGCTCATTGACCTGGCGGGGGAGTGCCTTGCTCACCCGGAAACACTTATAGCTTGATCCTTTTCGGAGACAGGGATTTCTGCTAGTTCGCCCGCGAGTTCAGAGCTGGCTTGTCCCATATCAAGGGGGAGTTCTAAGGCATCAAGTGGGAGGAGCGAGCACCCCATTGTAGCGGTGCAGCACGCCCGAGCAGCTTCTTGGCTTCCTTTAGCTTCCCCTACTCCTATAGACGTGTGGAACTTCATCTTTATGTGGTATGCTGAGGCGACCGCTTGTAGGGTAGCTAATCCCAGGTGACCAAATATGACATTGTAGGCGGACTTTATGTCAACCACCATAAAGTCGAGCGCTTCCGTGCGAGTAGCTGGAGCCTTCTCTAAAGTTACACCAAGGGTAACAATTCCTTCGATCATTACAGGGCTCCAGAGAATATGGAGGGTCTATCCAGTTGGCTTTAGGCGATCTCGCTTGAGCTTGAGGCCTTCGAACACATTCAGGAAGATGATGTTAATTGAACTGCGGTTATCGACTAAAACTTGCTTACTTCATGGTTTTCCATACACATGCTGATTACGAATGCAGCGCAGTGAGGTGTTTGATCACCTTCCAAGTCTCGATCCGAGAATGTGATGCTGGCTCCTGTGCTTCTTGGAATCGGGATGTTATGCACTGAATTTGTTTCTCGGACGAATGCTTTCCATGAGGAGCTAGAAACTCCCTCTATAGGTCCTCCATGAATAGCATGAAATATCTCCATCCTCTTGATTCCTGGGACTCAGTTGGCCTCTCTGCTCGCTTGTAGGATCCCCTCACAAGTGGAGGTTCAATATCGTTTACTTCTGAAAATTTGGCGAGGTATCCTCGTCGAAGCAACGCTTCAACTTTGTCCTTAAGGGCTCGACAATCATCTGTGAGGTGACCATGATCTTTGTGGAAGACACACCATTTGGTTTTATTCCTTCTCTTGCTAGAGGCATTCATCTTGGGGGGAGGTCGAAAGATCCCGTCCTTGTCAACCTCCATGAGGATGACGGAGATACTGGCATTGAGTGGACATCTCAAAGCGAGGCATGGGAGGTGGGTGGCGTTGGCTCGTGACATCCTTCTGGGATTTTCGGGGTTCATCTTTGTTGGTGCCCTTCTGTTTGTTTCCGAACTCGGAATCTTCTACTCTTGAGGGTGGATCGCCTCTTCGACTTGGATGTACTTCTTGACTCTTTGAAGGAGGTCAGAGAAGTCCCGAGGAGGTCTTTTGACTAGGGAAGCCTTGAGGTCATGTTTCACACTGTATCTGAACACAGCAGTAGTCACTGTGGAATCGAGTGAGGGGATGGATTTGGACTCAGCTGTGAAGCGCTGGACATAGCTCTTGAGGGACTCCCCATCCCTTTGCTTCGATCTAGCAAGGAAGCACTGGTCTTCTCCGACATGCGGCTGGTGATGAAGTGTGTGAGGAAGAACTCCTCAAGCTGGTCGAAGGAAAATATAGATCCTGGAGAGAGACGAGAGAACCACTCTCGTGCAGAGCCCGTCAATGTTGCTGGGAAAGTTTTGCATGGGAGAGAGTTAGATGCTTGGTGAATCATCATGAGAGTAAAACTCTTGACGTGGTCTACTGGGTCGGTCTCCCCATTATACGACTCAAATGTTGGATTCTTGAAGTTAACACGGACAAGAGCCTCAATGATCTTCTTGGAGAAGGAGGGGTCTGATGGGACGGTATCCCCTTTCCTGTTTTCCTTCTTTATCCTTCAGTAGTGCTAGACGATCTTCCATCTTTCGGAGACGTCGGAGGACAACGTCTTGCTGATCGGATCTGGTGGACCCATGGGACTCCGTGTTACGGAGTAGAGCGGTGAGGACTAGGTTGCCGAGTCTTGGGAGGAATTATGTTAAGGGCCTGAAGAATTTCATCTTTGAACTCTCGGAGCTCTGCTCTGGTGATAGTACTTCCTCCTCCTTTCCTCATCTAGGGGCTCTTCTGCTGGTTGGAGTTGGATGCCTCATCTCTCGGGGAGGAGTTCTTTTGTGGACCCTTAGGGATTGGTGGCTTCTTTGCCCCTAGGAAAGGGGGATCTTCCTCGCCTTTTGGGAGAAGGAGTTCTTCCCCGCCCCCTTGGAGAGGTAGTTCTTCTGGATCGTGGCCTTCGAGGAGAAAGGCTTCTCCTACCTCCCTGTTGTATAGGATGGGGTGCTTCTTCATGGGTTCTCCTCTCATTGAAGCGAGTTCGGAGGTCAAAACCCTGCTGGTGGCTGATGATGACTTGACGGAGATCGGATTGTGGTTGAAGCTAGGTGGAAGGGGCAAGGTGGAAGGGTTAGATGTGTAAACCGAGCCTCTGTTTTTGACGAAAGGTCTTGCAAATGGTTCGGGACGGCTTCGGCAGGAGTCCCCCGGTGCAGCTCCTCTGGAGGGAGGCTGAATCTGCTGAAGGAGAGGCTCCTCTTGCTGAGGTTGCACTTGTTGAAAGGCCGGAGGAAGGTCCTCAAGAGGAAGAGGTGGAGGAAGAGGGTTGGTTCGTCGGCTTGAGGACGCCGCCTTCCCTTTCCCCCTAGGAGGCATGGCTGAAAGTAGTTTTTTACCGGCGAATTCTGGTCAGAATTTCTTGGCTGTTCCCACAAATGGCGCCAATCTGTTGTTGCTTTTTTCGGTGTGGGAGCAATAAGATGATATGGATTCTTTTGAGGAACAATCAAGAACTGACATTTTGACCTTCAACAGTGTTAACTACCTTTGACTACGATTGACTTCTCGATCTAACTCGTTTGCGTCGTAGGATTTGATTCGTGTGATGACGATCGCCTCCGCTGACCTGCAAAAAGTTTGAAACACCGGGGTTGATTCCGGCGACAGACCCTTCGATGCTCAAGTCAGAAATTAAGAAGACTATGAGAGAGCTTTTTTGTGGAGAAAATATTGATTACCTGTTTCTGGTGAAGGTAAGGGGTATTTATAGTTGCTTTGGTCAGTTTTAGATAATAATTTTTCTTTACTTCCCGTTGTTTTTGGATTAAATAAGTTATCTCTTCTTCATGAAGAGATAAGAGTGGTTGAGGAGTTTAAACTCCCCTCAGGATAAGAGATGGCTTTTGAACACTCTCTTATGGATAATTATGAGTTTAAATTATCTGGACCCATTCTTATTGGGCTGGTAGGACAGCCCAGTTAAACAGACCTGTTTTGGGCTGTTGGGTTTGAAAGAGACCGAATTCCCGTTTACGGACATGTTTTAGTGAAATTACCGTTTTACCCCTGAGAGCTTTAAGATACGTGCCCGATATGAACGGTCCCGATTTGGTTCTATTTTTACCCATATCACACCCAATTCAACCTCATTAGCTAAAACCACTTGACCAAAAGTCACCCAGCAAACACCAATAACTGCAGCAGATGGTAATCACTTGATCATGCATTGTCAGCTACATTTGCAATTGTGAATTAGTCTTAGAAGAGATTAACTTGGTGAAGGGCAACTGGACGTGAACTCTATAGTTTATACAAATTGAAGGAGAAATCTGGCTACATAGATTGTCCTAATAGGTGAACCCAAATATTCAAAAAGTAAACATGGAATCAACAAGACCACAATATGATGACCTTCAATTTGATTGGAAACATGTATAAATTTGAGAGTATCCTTGTTCATAATCTTTTTGGCTCTTCTTTACTACAATGGTCATTAGGATGACAAAACCCAGGATTGTTTTTACAGGAACAGTCTGTTCAGTCTATTCTGTGAAAAACTAGTGTACCCCCTGTGCAAATTGAACAAACTTTACCAAAAGATATATTAAAATATAAAAAATATTCAATAAAAAACTGTAGAACCTTCCCATATATACAACTTTTTCCCTGTATAATTATAATATAATCTATCAACATTCAACAATTATGTAGTAAAGATGTTACAGAGAAAAAAATCTTCAAACTCAAATATTTGATGACAATAAGGCACCTTCAAACTCAATCACAATATTCTTTCATACTTAAATGTTAATTAAAGAAAGTATAACATGAGAGAAGACACGTTTAACATACCTGATGTAATGAAAAACTCTGACTTCCTTTGATAATCTGAAACTACCTTGATTTGAACCTCCACGTGCAAAACTGCACAACCTAATTGCACACCTGTATTGTCCTCCCGTAGGATACCTTTCAAGATGAATGACGATCAGAGATTGAACTTAGTAATGACATCTTTATTTGAAGAACAAAATTAAAAGTCAATTGTATGATAATGAAATTCAAGGAAAATCTACAAACTTAAGAACTGTACATCATCTCACAAAAATGTGCTAAGCAATCATATATCATATGTATTGACATCGAAATGAACGGGAAGTAACTTGCATTATGGAGAACAGTGCACATTGAATTGACTCCTACTTGCTATGAAGTAATTGATGAATGTATGTTATGAATCATAGTAAAAAGAAAAAGTATCGGGAAAGTTTCTTCCATGCTTTCTTATTACTTGATATGTATCCCCACCAATTTCCAAAATTCCAGAGACATACATCTTTCATAACTCGGATAGTTTTATACCCTTATGTAGCATTCTTAGCCATTTTACGAGCCCAAACCCTAATTGTCAAATTCTAACTCCATGAAAATGAGTTCTATAGCGGCATGAACAAATTTGAATTGATATGACATAATACATAAAAAAGAAAAGAACAAGGCTTTGATAAACTCTAATAAAACGACATAATGAGATTCTCAAATATAAAAACATTGTGTACCAAAAACTATTATTTTAATCATTTGAATACAATTGCAAAAATTAATGACATTTACCTTTCAATTGATTATCATGGAGTTACGCACTTCTTGAAGAATTTTTTATATACTACATTACGTGTATGATCATTAGTCTTTTCGGGATCATTTGAGTTATCTGTCAGCAACATCTTCAAACCAGAACAGGAAGTGCAATGCGATAATGCTACATACAATTGACCGTGCGTAAACACAGGTTTTTTAAGATAAACCCTAACACTATGAAGAGTTTGGCCCTGACTTTTCTTTATTGTCATAGCAAATGCCAATTTTACAGGAAATTATATTCTTCTCAGGACAAATGACCACTTGGTTTCTATAGGCGACATGCTCATTCTTTGAATCACAACTGTCTCACCTGCACATCTTCCTATAATAATTGTAGCTATAATAATATGTTCTCCCAGAGTATGAACAGTAAGACGTGTTCCATTGCAAAGTCCTAGAGACTGATTCAAATTTTTTAGCAGTATAATTGATACACCTTGCTTCAATTCTAAACAATGATTTGGTAGCCAGCTCATCTTAATTGTGTGTAGAAATTCAGGCGGATGCATATCTTGCTCATTTGTACTGTTCGAGATATGATCAACTGAATCTGCACTTAAGTAGTTGACAACCTGTCCTGAAATCATAGACAAAATATGAGAATTAATGACATCAACTTCTTCATTAGTAGGTGCTAGAATAGCATGATTTTTAAGGAATGTTGGGTCATTATATCTAAATTCAATATTAGGATAAATCCAGTCTATCAACCCTTCAGACCACCTGCAGCTTTAATTAGAAGGCCATTTGGTATTTGTATCCAATCATTTTCAGAACCTCCAGTATTAGATTCTCCTGGAATTTTACCTTCTCCCACATCTAAAATCCACTTTGCAAATTTCTCCTGTTTATTTTTGCTAATTTGATCGCGTGAACTTCCCATCAATCTCATGTTTTCCGTCAACTCATACACTTTACACGAACACCAAATATTTGACCTTTGTAATGAAGCGGATACAATTCAGGGTCGTCCACCTACTGGCACGATAGGCAAAATTTGTCGAAAGTCCCCACCGAGAACAACAATTTTTCCTCCAAATGCGTCATCAGCTGCACTTTCATTCAAACTTCATTAGATCCTTGAAAGTTCGATCAACGGCTTCAAATGCATGGCAATGCATCATTGGCGCTTCGTCCCAAATGATCAAATATGGTTGTTGAATGAGTTGGGATAAATCATCCTGTTGGGAAATAGAACATGTAGATGTTTCATGGACTTTTATTGGAATACGAAATTTCAAATGCGTAGTTCGACCTCTAGGTAATAACAGAGCAGTTATTCCAGAAGAAGCTACAGTGAGGACTATTTTTCTTTTCCGCTTGAAATCTTGCAACTAATGTATTCCATAAAAATGCTTTTCCTGTACTGCCGCTACCAAGAACAAAGAAAATACTGCCTCTATTACTTGAGTGCGCCGAAACCACAACTTCCAATATCCGAATTTGCTCATGAGTCAATTTATGAAATAATTGCTCAAACTCCCGTTTCGACTCGTCAACATCATAACACAATTCATCGCGTATTTGTCGGTTTTGAATGACATGTACGTGTACATCATCGGAAAATGGGAGTGAAGTAAATTCTTTAAGAGATCGTCTATTCTGTTTCAAAATGCTGTCAATATCTGAAATAGCAATGGGTATTGTAGAGGCATGTAACATGGCGGTGTTTCGAATATCCTTTGTAAGGCTCCACTTTCCGTGCATACTACGATATCCCTCTTACTCACATTCTCTGAGCCATCACCGACCATGAGGACAACAACCTCATCACAGGAAGGTCAAATATACTGTCGACCATCACGTGCCCTCTCATTTATGATACGTATTCTCAAATTCATCGACCGATGGTGTTGATGAATATTTTCTCCCGGAGGACGAAGTAGATTTCTTGCACGTCGAAACTTCTTTACGTATGGATTAACTTCATCCATCAAATTTTGCAGTTTCTCCATGACTTCTCTATCTATGTTATTGATGCCTATATTTTTTGCATGATTTATAAGTTGATCCAACTCATACAGACCTTCATGAATATACAACTATGCAAATTTGGGTTTGACCCCTTCAACTGGAAGAAGAGAACCAATTCGGTGATAACTCGATCCACTTATTTTGAAAGTATATGGATCCTCTCTCAGATATCATAGGGTTCTGAACACATTGACGTCGGGTTTTGAATGACATGTACATAGATATACTTTATTTTGAAAGTATATAGACCCATCTCTCAGATATCGTAGTATGCACGAAAAGTGGAGCCTTACAAAGGATATTCAAAACACAACCATGTTACATGCCTCTACAATACCCATTGCTCTTTCAGATATTGAAAACATTTTGAAACAGAATGGACGATCTCTTAAAGAATTTCCTTCACTCCCATTTTCCAATGATGTACATGTACATGTTATTCAAAACCGCCAGATACGCGATGAATTTTGTTATGATGTTGTCGAATCGAAACAGGAGTTTGAGCAATTATTTCATAAATTAACTCATGAGCAAATTCGGATATTGGAAGTTGTGGTTTCGGCGCACTCAAGTAATAAGGGCGGTGTTTTCTTTGTTTTTGGTAGCGGAAGTACAGGAAAAGCATTTTTATGGAATACATTAGTTGCAAGATTTCAAGCGGAAAGAAAAATTGTCCTCACTGTAGCTTCTTCTGGAATAACTGCTCTGTTATTACCTAGAGGTCGAACTACGCATTTGAGATTTCGTATTCCAATAAAAGTCCATGAAACATCTACATGTTCTATTTCCCAACAGGATGATTTATCCCAACTCATTCAACAAGCAGATTTGATCATTTGGGACGAAGCGCCAATGATGCATTGTCATGCATTTAAAGCCGTTGATCGAACTTTCAAGGATCTAATGAAGTTTAAGAATGAAAGTGCAGCTGATGACGCATTTGGAGGAAAAGTTGTTCTCGGTGGGGACTTTCGATAAATTTTGCCTATCGTGCCAGTAGGTGGACGATCCCGAATTGTATCCGCTTCATTACAAAGGTCAAATATTTAGTGTTCGTGTAAAGTGTATGAGTTGACGGAAAACGTGAGATTGATGGGAAGTTCACGCGATCAAATTAGCAAAAATAAACAGGAGAAATTTGCAAAGTGGATTTTAGATGTGGGAGAAGGTAAAATTCCAGGAGAATCTAATACTGGAGGTTCTGAAAATGATTGGATACAAATACCAAATGGCCTTCTAATTAAAGCTGCAGGTGGTCTGAAGGGTTGATAGACTGGATTTATCCTAGTATTGATATTAGATATAATGACCCAACATTCCTTTTGAAAATCGTGCTAGCACCTACTAATGAAGAAGTTGATGCCATTAATTCTCATATTTTGTTTATGATTTCAGGACAGGTTGTCAACTACTTAAGTGCAGATTCAGTTGATCATATCTCGAACAGTACAAATGAGCAAGATATGCATCCGCCTGAATTTCTACACACTATTAAGATGAGCTGGCTACCAAATCATTGTTTAGAATTGAAGCAAGGTGTATCAATTATACTGCTAAAAAATTTGAATCAGTCTCTAGGACTTTGCAATGGAACACGTCTTACTGTTCATACTCTGGGAGAACATATTATTATAGCTACAATTATTATAGGAAGGTGTGCAGGTGAGACAGTTGTGATTCAAAGAATGAGCATGTCGCCTATAGAAACCAGGTGGCCATTTGTTCTGAGAAGAAAATTTTCTGTAAAGTTGGCATTTGCTATGACAATAAACAAGAGTTAGGGCCAAACTCTCCATAGTGTTGGGGCTTATCTTAAAAACCTGTGTTTACGCACGGTAAATTGTATGTAGTATTATCGCGTTGCACTTCCCGTTTTGGTTTGAAGATGTTGCTGATAGATTACTCAAATGACCCGAAAAGACTAATGATCGTACACGTAATGTGGTATATTAAGAAGTTCTTTAAGAAGTGCGTAACTCCATGATAATCAATTGAAAGGTAAATGTCATTAACTTTTGCAATTATATTCAAATGATTAAAATAATAGTTTTTGGTACACAATATTTTTATATTTGAGAATCTCATTATGTCGTTTTATTAGAATTTATCAAAGCCTTAGTTATTCTTTTCTTTTTTATGTATTGTGTCATATCAATTCAAATTTGTTCATGCCGCTATATAAGTAATTTTCATGGAGGAGTTAGAATTTGGCAATTAGGGTTTCGGCCCGTAAAATGGCTAAGGATGCTACATAAGGGTATAAAACTATCTGAGTTGTGAAAGATGTATGTCTCTGGAATTTTGGAAATTGGTGGGGATATATACCAAGTAATAAAAAAACATGGAAGAAACTTTCCCAATACTTTTTTCTTTTTTATTTTGATTCATAACATACAGTCATCAATTACTTCACAGCAAGTGGGAGTCAATTCAATGTGCACTGTTCTCCTTGATGCAAGTTACTTCACGTTCATTTCGATGTCAATACATATGATCTATGATTGCTTAGCACATTTTTTGGGAATGATGTACAGTTCTTAAGTTTGTAGATTTTCCTTGAATTTTATTATCATACAATTGCCTTCTAATTTTGTTCTTTAAATAAAGATGTCATTACTAAGTTCAATCTCTGATCGTCATTCATCTTGAAAGGTATCCTGCAGATGGACAATACAGGTGTGTAATTAGGCTGTGCAGTTTTGCCCGTGGAGGTTCAAATCAAGGTAGTTTCAGATTATCAAGGGAAGTCAGAGTTTTTCATTACATCAGGTATGTTAAATGTGTTCTTCTCTCTTCTTTTTTTTTGATTCAAAAGATGGTCGAAGCCATCGTTTCATTAATGATCAATTAAGGTGTTCTTCTCTCTTGTTACACTTTCTTTAATTAACATTTAAGTATGAAAGAATATTGTGATTGAGTTTGGAGGTGCCTTATTGCCATCAAATATTTGAGTTTGAAGATTGTGTTTTCTGTAACATTTTTACTGCATAATTGTTGAATGTTGATAGATTATATTATAATTATACAGGAAAAAAGTTGTATATATGGGGAGGTTCTGCCGAATATTTTATTGAATATTTTTGATATTTTGATATATATCTTTTGGTGAAGTCTGTGCAATTTGCACAGGGGGTACACTAGTAGGGTTCTGAACACATTGACGTAAACAATCATGAAGATATTGGGAGAAATACTAATCGCAAAACACTAACCCATCCCAAAAATTCATTCCAGTTTAATTCAAAGTTAAATTCGGTAAGGTCATATACAGAGATCGATAATAAATTCATGGAAGTTTAGGCATAAAACATGACTACGACCACTATCTTATACACCGAGTAGGCGAGTAGACATCATTTTGTTGGGGAATGACAATTATAACTATTTGAGAGTTCATCAATAAAATCAGCAATTTTGATGACAATTTATGACCCTAACGCAAACCTCCAACCTTTTGTTTCAGTAACCCCAGTACTGAGCAGATCAGCAACATTGAACATCAAATTTCCAATATAATATCAATAATCAAATCTATTGTTCTTAATTAGGGGCGTAAGCCTATTAACTTCTTTTGTTCTTCCCCATAATTATGCCCATATCTATACTTTTCGAATTTATACAAAACACTTCAACTCTATGCATTGAACAACCTAAATCAATAATCTAGGGGAAAATTATAACCCTCCTCTATCTAAAAAATGATTATCAAAAGAACCCATTTGGCTTGTACTTTACTAAAGATGTAACCTTTTATAAGTGTTGAGATGCTACTCTTTCTTTCCTTACATTCTACTCTTTAAAAATGTTAATCAATCATTAATTAAGCTTCCAGTATTCAAAATCACTTGTTAATAATGTTTAGCTGAATTTAACCAAAACCCTTCATCTCTAATATTATAATGGGAGAAGGCCTTAGTGTCATTTGTCAATCTACCAACACGTGCATCAAACGTGCATAACTAATATGAAGGAGGTCTCAAGTTCGAGTCCTCACTATGTCAGTTTTTTTACTTTAAATTTTTTTATATATATTGAACATGCATCACATGTGTAAATTATTATCCATCTATCTATCATTAGTATAATATATTTGCTTACTATTTATTGGAAGAGTTTGTCACAAATAAACAATTTAAATTTTTTGTCACAAAAGAAATATCACTTTTGTCACCAAACAAACAGGTACATCGCACGTGCAACTCCAAATCTATTTTTCAATACGTTCATCGCATGTACACATCAATGTTTTTCTTTCTTAATTTTTAAAAAATACATCGCATGTTCAACTCCATTTTTTTATAATGACTTACGTGTTTCGCATGTTTAACTCCAAATCTTTATCAAAACGTGCATTGCACGTGGAAAATACTAGTCAAAATAATTGAAAAAACACTTTAAATATCACAACTGTATAGTTCAACAAAGAAAAAAATCAAATAAAATTGAGTGAAAGAATAAAAAGATGGGAGAAAAGATTATTACACATACCAATTTCAATTTCAGTTTGGATTTGGGCTTGTTGACGAACGGCGAACGATTGTGGATGGTTTTTGTGCGAGGGCCGAGGGTCGACGGCAAGGATCGGACGGCAGACGATGGCTGCTGTTTTTTGGGCGAGGGCCGAGGGGCGACGGCCCGAGGATCGGCGAAGGGGAGGAACGGCGTACGTTGGCTGCTGTTTTTTAGGCGAGGCCGATGGGCGACGGCGAGGATGGGCGAACAGCAACGGACGGAGAACGGTTTAGGATGGGTTTAGGGGGGTTTGGGGGGATTTGGGAGAGGGAGGTTTTTGTGTGTTTTGTTTTGTGTTTATTTTGTTTTGTTAAGTTAAAGGTGTACTCTGCACATGATAAAATTAGGTTGAACTCCTACTTTTGCTCTTTTTTCTCTATTTCAAAATAGAGAAAGGAGAGAGGGGATAGGCCTGTTAGCTTAAGATATAGTATAATTCCAAAATAAATTTCAAAGCAATACAAGTTAAAAAAATAAATGTGCAGATGTTTGGATTAGTCGCTATTAAACCATTCTCACAGCCTTTCTTTGCATTTGTTATTTTAGTATGTTAGTGCACTTTCAGCATTATTATGACTGAGTTACTATGAAGAAGAATTTCATTTCTTTCAATATTTTACCGTGCTTATATTCTATGCATCTGAATCACTTGTGCTTTTGCCCATCTTTAATGCCTCTGAGTTATTTGAACTTTTGCCTAGGTTATGATCAAGGCCGGTCCTGAGATTTATAGGGCCCGTGCGGAAAGAAAAAAAAGGGCGTTCTTTAAATGTTCTAATACTAATTTTACTTTATTTTTATTTTGATATCATATATAGATTATACGAATTCAGTTGAAAAATATGAGTATGGTACATTCTGTATTTTTAAATTTTTATATGAATTCATTTGAAAAATACTTTTCCAATTTTATATCATTGGAGGCTCCAATACCTAAGACGACTTAATCAATATTTTGAATTATTCGTCTCATCAATTAAGACAAAATAGTATAAATGTGGTTAAGGATCTTCATATTCTTGCAATGCAGGAAATACACGATTAAAAAAAGCTTTACGTATTAAGTCATTCTCAATAATTAATGAAAGCAACAACAAAGAAATCATTAAAAAACTCTCTCAAAGTAAATATACATATAATCTCAACAATTAATGAAAGAAACATAGAAATCATTAAAAACTTATATAATAAATATATATAATATATATAATGAAAAAAATATCGTCGACCGCAAGGTTCGAACCTACACCCATTACATTTAAAGTCTATTCCCTTAACCACTCGGACAAATTGACTTTTGTGCTAAAATTGGAATAAAATCTGTATTAATTATATATGATGTCCAACGGGTCTCCTCATTAATGGGCCCTGTGCGACCGGGTCGCACAGGTCCAGGGCTGGCCCTGGTTATGATTCCAAATGCAATTAATTTGCCTCTATAACAATTTGTGGTTGATGCTCCAGATATTGTGTTCCTTTTGAACATATTGATGGTTGTACTTTTCTAAAATTGTTGTTTTTCTGGCAGGCACCAGACCAGACTGCATATTGGACAGTTAGTAAAAGATACTGCTAGTGAGAGAGATCATCTCACTGAAGGCAGCGTGAGTGTTCATTTATGGCTACCTTCAATAATTGTCTTCTGCATCTTTTCTGGCATTTTGAATGATTGCTGTACCCTTAGCTTTCTTCTAGTGTGGTTAGCATGTGCGGACAATTCGTGACTGCCTTGCATGGCTTGAAACCTCACTGAAGGGTCAGGGTGAGAAATTTGTGCCTTGAACTGATTTGATTGACTTTGGGGTTACGGTGGTTGTAGATTATTTAATGGATCAGCCAGGTTGAGCCTTACTGCTTTTGGCCTGGTTGGTTCAGTTCTGCTTAGGTGATAAGTCTTCTTTTGGAACACCTTTTGTGAAACAATACCTGTTAGTTTGAGATATGCATTATATTATGTTTGGTTCAAGCAGGCCAGAATCATTTACTATCAAAATCCCCATTGTATAATTGTAACTTATATAAAATAGACACCTGGCTGAAATGGGCAATAGTTCATGAATTATTTCCCAAGGGGACATTGATCAAGAAACTTATCATAATGATTGTATTTTGTATATGTGACTGGTTTTTCTGCCTTTAAGTTATAATTGTAAATGATCTATGATTTCTTTTTTCGTCCTTTTATCTTAGTTCTAGATAAACATTGAGCTTAGTCATTGAGTTTTCACTGCAGATAAGCAAAAATATTGCGGATGCTAAACTTGCAAAAGATTTCCAAGCAGTTTTGAATCAATTCCAGAAAGCTCGAAGGCTTGCAGCTGAGAAGGATACAGCATATGCCCCCTTTTTTCCCCAAGCAGTTCTTCCATCAAGGTAACTTTATCTAGATTGAGTAAGACAATTTGTTGGTTAGCTTAATGCAGATATTTCTAGTACTACTCTTTGAATGTATCACTTTGGAACCAATCTTTTCAAGTTTGTGGTCTGTGCTCAACTGTCCATATGTACAACGAGTCTAATAGAGAACCTTTAAAAGTCCTAGTTGGTGGTGGATTACCAGTGTCAAAATATTAGCAACTCTATAGGGATCAAATCAGTGTGCAAACGATTTCCCCTAAATATTCCATGAAGGGGATGGTTGCTCAGCAAGTCAGTCACATCTGAATCTGCCTAAACCCAACTAGTGTATACGTATTTTGGAAGTTGGATTCCTTTCTCTTAAATCAATTGTACAAGTTTTAATTTTCTTTGAAGTCCTTGTGACTGGAAGTCTGGAACCTTGTAAATCTGTACGTGTCCAGAAAATGTATGCATATATTTTTGAAGGCATTATATCTTTATGAGGAAATTTTCTCATATAGACTGGTCTATTATCAGTTGGTGGGTCAGTCCATGTCAATCCATAGATTCCACCTGGATGATCAAGTGGATTGGAGGCTTCTTAGTTATTGATAAACTTGTCCTATTTGTTCCATTAATTGTTCATTTTGTAGCCGGATGATGGATAGATTAGTTATCTCCAATCCACGTCGCTATTTGTATCCGTACATCTTAGAATAGTATGAATGGTGTGGATCATCCTTAGCACACCCAGTTGTTTATAACTATTCTTCACATGCTCTGCTCGTCTGTGAAACTTGTGTACCTTTCTTCTAGTGTAATAAAAAAACAAAAAAAGGAAAGGGGGGGGGGGGGGGGGTGTTAAATGGGAACAGTAAATTGGTGATTAAACATGGTGAGTAACTGGATTAAACCTAAAGGCCTCCCATTTATTTCTGTTTTTCATTATTTGCAATCCACGTCGCTATTTGTATCCGTACATCTTAGAATAGTATGAATGGTGTGGATCATCCTTAGCACACCCAGTTGTTTATAACTATTCTTCACATGCTCTGCTCGTCTGTGAAACTTGTGTACCTTTCTTCTAGTGTTATTAAAAAACAAAAAAAGGAGGGGGGGGGGGTGTTAAATGGGAACAGTAAATTGGTGATTAAACAAGGTGAGTAACTGGATTAAACCTAAAGGCCTCCCATTTATTTCTGTTTTTCATTATTTGCAACCTTGCTTTTCTTCATCATTTTATAGATGTCCAAGTATTTTCTTCATTAGTGCACAAAATATGCACCTTCATAATGCTAATGGGAAAGGTTTAGAGAACCTTGCAAACTGAATGGAATGATTAAGTTTTTAGCTGGGATTCAATAAGTTGTCAGCCTTCAAATAAAAGCTGTTAATTTGTGCAATTAATTTATAGAGAATTCTCGTAATGTGATTCTATTTACATCTATTTTGTGCATTATTGGTTGCCTGCTATTGCTGTTATGTAACATTTAGTTCTATGGCTTTGGCAGCTCTACCGCAGGTGAGCTAGATGTTAGTTCTGATAAATCACCTAAGCAGCGCGCTATGCTCGTGGAGTCTGCAAGGTAATTTTTGCTGTTCTATTCTTTCTTTGATGCATAGCACTTAGCTATTTGAGTTGTAACAGCAGTTTTACACTTTCCCCCGGAGAACCGGTAAAGACTTCTGACATGAAGAAGGGTTGTGATAAGAAACACTCAATTTTTTGTGCTCTTGCTACAGTTAAATGATCTTCTCTGGATAATTCGTCTCCCCTATACACATGCGATAACATTAAATTATTTATATTTTGAAAAGGAATAGTTAGATTTTTATGCGGATTAGTGTGTGAAAGGGTTATGACTCGTGAATAAAAGGACTGTGTAGGATGCAACTGATGGTGAGAGTGAATTGGTGGCTTTCTTCAAAAGGCTTATGCAAATATCCATAGACAGACAAGTTGACCAGCCACTCAAACTCGTAAATTATAGTACCTTAGTCTAATGTTTCAACTGGGACTGATCCTATATGGAATGATTCTACTTATGATACATGCATGGAGTGCTTGTACTCGTGATTCCACAAAAGGGATGGATGCAATTAATGCCAACTCTAGTCCTTTGAGGCTACAAGAATCTTGTTTGAATCCTGTAAAGTTTGTCCCCAGTTCTTGTCATCTTTGTTAAAGTTATGGACAGAAGCTACCATACAACTAAAGTGAAATTGAGAAAAAATGGCAAATAAGATGGACACGGATATTTTACGAGGAAAACTCCTAAAGGAGACAAGGTAAGAACCACGGGCAAGGTAGTGAGATTTTAATATCGAAAGTAGGGATTACAACACCTTCTCTCTAAATATAAGAAGAGTACAATTTTCACTCTATTATAATAGATAATAGGAGAAACACTCACATATTTGAGGAAAAATATAAGTATACATTCTCTCTAAATATAAGGAGAGTACAATTTTCACTCTCTCTTATAATAGATAATAGGAGAAACTCACAAATTTGAGGAAAAATATAAGTATACAAATTATCTCTAAGGGGACACAATTTTATCCCTCTTGAGAACACTCGTGTAATACTCTCTTCTCTTAATCCTTCTTTCCTTTCTTAATCCTCACTGAGTTCTCGTTGCTCTGCTGCATTCAACCCTTTTCTCTAACTTTAATTTATAGTCGGGGAGAGGCAGAGATGTCCACATCTTCACCTTTCCCCTTTGTTTTCTTTGTCAACAAAGGTGGTGGAAAACTCAAGCTGCCACCTTTTTTCAACATATGTTGGAGCGTGAGACCCACTTGGTGGACTTGAGTACCTGGCTTACCGATATTCTCCCACTTGGAGACTTGATTGAGGATTAATCATGTCTCCACACAATCCATTATACCTTGTCATTGTCATGCTGCTTACGTTTCTCCTTGGCCGCACGAAGCTCTACACCATTCAAACTTGCCAGTGTTGACTGGTTTGGTCATAACATCTGCTAGGTTCTCATCAGTATGAATCTTGTGCATATCCACACTTCCTCCACTCTGACGGTCACAAAATAAAACAATCTTCTCATGTTTGTGTCCGAGCTCCTCCAATAACCTTTGAATCCAGACTGCTTTCTTGCAAGCTGTTGTAGTCGCCATGTATTCTGCTTCTGTTGTAGATAGAACCACAACAGTCTGTAGTTTCGAAACCCAGCTTACCGCTCCCACTGCAAGTGTAAACACATTCTATAGTGGATTTGCTTTTGTCGAGATCTCCTGCAAAATCTGAGTCGACATAGCCTCTGACAGTTAATTCTGATCCTCCGTAACATAATGCAGCATCTGAGGTTCCTCTAATGTATCTCAGAATCCTCTTCACTGTGCTCCAATGCTCTTTACCAGGATTTGCCATGTATTGACTAACCGCTCCCACTGCTTGTGCAATGTCGGCAAGCTAGGCACTCAAGTCCACCAAGTGGGTTCCATGCACCAAACATATGTTGAAAAAATGTGGCAGCTTGAGTTTTCCACCACCTTTTGTTGACAAAGAAAACATAGGGGGAAGGTGGAGATGTGGACATCTCTGCCTCTCCCCGATTATAAATTAAGGTTGGAGGAAAGGGTTGAGATGCAACTAGCAACGAGAGCTCAGTGAGGATTAAGAAGGGAAAGAGGGATTAAGAGAAGAGAGTATTACAAGAGTGTTCTCAGGAGAGATAAACTTGTGTCCCATTAGAGATAATTTGTATACTTATATTTTTCCTCAAATTTGTGAGAGTATTTCTCCTATTATAAGAGAGTGAAAATTGTACTCTCCTTATATTTAGGGAGGTGTTGTAATCCCTACTTTCAATATTAAAATCTCACTACCTTGCTCGTGATTTTTACCTCGTCTCCTTTGGGGGTTTTCCACGTAAAATATCCGTGTCCACCTTATTTGCATTTTTTTCTCAATTTCACTTTAGTTGTGTGGTAGCTTCTGCCCATAATTTTCCTAACAGTGGTATCAGAGCCTTAGTTGCGGGCAATGTTCTAAAGTCGCTAGGCGGTAGTCGGGCGGCCGATGGGTGCCTAGCGCCTAGGCCTTGTAAGCGGAGCTTAAGCGGCTAGGCGCCAGGCGGTTTAATTTATATACTATATATTTATTGATTTATGCATATATTTTATTTATATATTTTATCATTTTGTTTTGTTTTGTTGTTACCAATTCTTACTCTTGATATTTTTCCTTGCAATTGCAGGATGAGCTTTACAAAATCGAATCGGTGTATTATTATTAGTCTTTTTCTTTTTTTGTATAGTCCTATACTCATCTATTAGACTAGTATTAATATATGACGAAGATCAGTAGTGAAGATTACCTGTTCGGCTGTTCCAGTCCAAGGAGCAAACAGTGTGGGAAAGTGGGAGGCTTGAGTCGGGGGATGGGGGAGGATTGTGTCGGGAGAAGTTTGAGAGAGAAGAGGAGGACGTAGTGTTGACGTCGGAGGTGAAGCAAGGCGGGAGGCAGTATGTGGTTGTGCTGATGACTTGACTTTGAAGCTGAAGAGAAGAGAGAGAGGTTGTGTTGACGTCGGTTGAAGATGAAGCGAGCTGCGACTACAAGGAGGGAGGTGGAGGAAGAGGTTTTGACGACTGAGTGACAAAGTGAGTGAGAGCTGCGACTGCGAGGAGAGAGGCGGAGGAGGTTGTGTTGACGACTGCGAGCAACAACTGCGAGGAGGGAGGCGGAGGAGATCGAAATTGCAGTGAACTGCGAGCTGCGAGCCTCCGACTACGAGGAGGGAGGCGGAGGAGGTGATTTGGGGGTTTTAGAGAAGATGAATTAGGGATTTAGATAATAGAATTGATTTGAGGTTTTTTTTACGGGGATTTAGAGGAGAAAGAAGTTTTAGGGGTTTGAGTGTATTAGAGCGGGTCGGGTTGGAATAAGTCGGGTCCTTTTTTTATATTAATTAAGTCCTAAGCGGGTCTAGGCGGCCGCCTAGACCCACTTACACCGATTACGCGCCGGCTAGATCCATTTTTAACCGCCTAGAACTATTAACCGATTTTCTTAAATGCCTAGCCCCTAGGCGAGGCGTTGGAGGGCCGCCTAGCGCCTAGGCACCTTCTAGGCGACCGCCTAGGCCGCTTTTTAGAACACTGGTAGCGGGGTATGAAGCAGAAATATCGACTACAACAAAGTTCGATGTTGAGAAATTCAACGCGAGTAATTTCTCGTTGTGGAAAATGAAAATCAAGGCGATCTTAAGGAAGGACAATTGCTTGGCAGCAATTGGAGATAGGCCCGTGGAGATCACTGACGAGGGCAAGTGGAACGAGATGGACGGCAACGCAATTGCCGATCTGCACTTGGTACTAGCTGATGGTGTGCTATCCAGTGTGGCTGAAAAGAAGACAGCAAAGGAGATTTGGGATACTCTGACAAGATTGTATGAGGCCAAGTCACTTCACAACAAGATCTTCTTAAAGAGAAAATTGTACTCTTCGAATGGCGGAATTGACATCGGTGACCGACCACATCAACACCCTGAATACTTTATTTTTGCAACTTACATCAATGGGTTGCAAAATAAAGGCAACTGAACGTGCGGAGCTTCTACTTCAAAGTCTACCTGAGTCATATGATCAACTCATCATCACCCTGACGAATAATATCCCGACGGACTATCTAGTCTTCGACGAAGTTGTAGCTGTTGTTTTGGAAGAAGAAACCAGGCGCAAGAACAAGAAAGACGGATAGGGAAGTTCGCAGTAAGTGAAAGCTTTGATGGTGATGAGAGGGAGATCAACGAAACGTGGCCCCAGTGGTTGTTAGAATCATGGTAGATTAAAGTCCAGAAGTAAGAAGACTTACAAGTGCCACAACTGTGGCAAGAAAGGGCACTTCAAGAAGAATTGTTAGTTCAGGAAGAAGAGTGGAGACCTTGAGTCATCAAATGCTCAAGAAAATGTGGCGAGTACCCGATATGATGGTGAAGTTCTATACAGCGAGGCAACAACGGTGGTTGGAGGCAGAAAGCAGTTCTCTGACGTCTGGTTATTAGACTTAGGAGCAACATGACACATGACTTCCCGAAGAGAGTGGTTCCACATATACGAACCAATCTCAGGAGGTTCTATACACATTGGTGATGATCATGTTTTGGAAATCATTGGTATTGGAACTATCAAGCTCAAAATGTTTGATGGTACGGTTCGCACCATCCAGGAGGTAAGGCATGTGAAGGGCTTGAGGAAGAATCTATTGTCTTTGAGACAAATAGATAGCCTTGGATGCAAGACCCATGGCGAAAATGGGGTCCTAAAGATTGTCAGAGGTGCGCTTGTGGTCATGAAAGCAGAAAAGATCGTAGCAAATCTATTCATGCTTAATGGAGAAATATTGCAGGAAGCTAATGTGTGTGTCGCATCGACCAGCAAGGGAGAAGAGTCGACAATGATGTGGCATCTCAAACTAGGCCATATGTCCGAACACAGTTTGAAGATTCTCTCCGACCAGAAGCTGCTTCCAGGGCTTAAATCGGTGAATCTACCGTTTTGTGAACATTGTGTTACAAGTAAGCAGCATAGATTACAGTTCAGCAGATCTGAAGCCAGGAGTAAATGCATTTTAGACTTGATTCATTCTGATGTATGGGAATCACTGGAAATGTCCCTAGGAGGAGCAAAGTACTTTGTCTTTCATTGATGATTACTCCCGGAGATTGTGGGTGTATCCAATCAAGAAGTTGGATGTGTTTCCAGTGTTCAAAGACTTCAAAGCGCAGGTGGAACTTGAATCTGGGAAGAAAATCAAGTGTTTGAGGACAGATAATGGAAGAGAGTATACAGACGGCGAGTTTCTTGCATTTTGTAAGCAAGAATGTATCACAAGACAGTTCACAGTCCCATATACACCTCGGCAAAATGGCATGGCAGCGCGGATGAATAAGACTCTTGCAGAAAGGATGAGAGCTATGTTGCAGACTGCAGATTAGCCCAACTCTTTTTGGGCAGAAGCGGCCAAAACCGCTTGTTATGTTGTAAATCGGTCGTCTTCAACGGCAATTGAGCTGAAGACACCGATGGAGATGTGGACTGGGAAGCCGGCAAATTACTCGACTTTACATTGGTTCAGATGTCCCGTGTACGTGATGTACAATGCCCAAGAAAGAACGAAGCTGGATCCGAAATCCAAGAGGTGCATGTTCTTGGGATATGCTGACGGAGTGAAGTCTGGGTAGTTGTCAGCAGCGATGTGATCTTTGTAGAAGATTAGCTACAAAAGAAAGATGGAAGTGATAGCACATCAAAGGAGAATCCAGAGACTATTACAGTTCAGGTGGAAGATAAACCAAATGAAGATCTAGTTTCTTTTGAAGCAGCACCAGAGCATGAGGTACAAGAACCACTCGAGTCCGAGGCTCCAGAAGTTCGTCGGTCAACTCGTGCGAGAAGACCGCCATCATGACACTCGGAGTATGTTACGGAGAGCAGTGTTGCATACTCTCTTTTAACAGAGAACGGGGAGCCATCATCCTTCCAGGAGGCAATCAAAGGCTCGGATGTATCCTTGTGGATGACAGCAATGCAGGAAGAAATTGAAGTTCTACACAAGAACAAGACATGGGATCTTGTTACGCTACCACAAGGAAGAAAGACTATTGGCAACAAATGGGTCTACAAGATCAACCTGATGGTAATGACCAGGTGGAGCGGTATCATGCAAGATTGGTGGTAAAAGGATATGCTCAGAAAGAAGGTATTGACTTCAATGAGATATTTTCACCTGTGGTATGTTTGACTCACATTTGGCGACTCACGACAGTCAGAGTAGTCTTGGCGATGTGTGCTACGTTTGACCTACATCTAGAGCAGTTAGATGTAAAGACTGTTTTTCTTCATGGAGATATTAAAGAAAAAATTTATATGCTCCATCCAGAAGGTTTTGCTGAAACAAGTAAGGAGAACTTGGTTTGCAGGTTGAACAAATCTCTGTACGGTCTTAAACAGGCGCCGAGGTGTTGGTACAAGAGATTTGATTCCATCATTATTAGTCTTGGATACAACAGACTCAATTCAGACCATTGTACGTACTACAAAAGGTTTGATAGTGAGAAAGACTTCATTATCCTATCGTTGTATGTGGATGACATATTGGTAGCATGCCCTAACAAAGATCGAATCCAAGAATTAAAGGCACAGTTGACTAGGGAGTTTGACATGAAGGACTTGGGACCAGCAAACAAGATTCTAGGAATGCAGACTCACCGAGACAGAAGTAACAGGAAGATTTGGCTTTCCCGGAAGAGCTACTTCAACAAAATCCTGCGGCGTTTCAATATGCAAGATTGTAAGCCCTACCTCACTTCCTGTTAATTTCAAGTTATTCTCTAAGATGTGTCCTAACAATGAAGCAGAGAGGAAGGAGATGTCTCGAGTACCGTATGCATCAACAGTGAGAAGTTTGATGTTCGCTATGATTTGTACAAGACCAGACATTGCACAAGCATTGGGAGCAGTTAGTCGATACATGGTAAATCCTGGTAGAGAGCATTGGAGCACAATGAAGAGGATTCTGAGATACATCAGAGGAACCTCAGATGCTGCATTATGTTACGGAGAATCAGAATTAACTGTCCGAGACTATGTGGACTCAGATTTTGCAGGAGATCTCGACAAAAGCAAATCCACTACGAGATATGTGTTTACACTTGTAGGGGGAGCTGAAAGCTGAGTTTCGAAACTACAGACTGTTGTGGCTCTATCTACAACAGAAACAGAATACATGGCGGCTACAGTAGCTTGCAAAGAAGCAGTATGGATTCAAAGGTTATTGGAGGAGCTCGGGCACAAACATGAGAAGATTGTTCTGTTTTGTGACGGTCAGAGTGACTTGCACATTGCAAGAAATACAACATTTCATTCACAGATAAAACACATAAGAGTCCATTATCACTTCGTTCGAGAAGTAGTGGAGGAAGAAAGTGTGGATATGCACAAGATTCACACTGACGAGAACCTAGCAGATGTTATGACTAAACCAATCAACACTGGCAAGTTTGAATAGTATAGAGCTTCGTGCGGCTTAGGAGAAACGTAAGCACCATGACAATAACAAGGTATAATGGATTGTGTAGAAACATGATTAATCCTCAATCAAGTCTCAAAGTGGGAGAATGTCGACAAGTCAGGTATTCAAGTCCACCAAGTGGGTCCCACGCATCAAATACATGTTGAAAAATGTGGTAGCTTGAGTTTTCCACCACCTTTTGTTGACAAAGAAAACAGAGGGAAAGGTGAAGATGTGGACATCTCTGCCTCTCCCCAACTATAAATTAAGGTTGGAGGAAATGGTTGAGATGCAGCAGAGCAATGAGAGCTCGGTGAGGATTAAGAAAGGAAAAAGGGATTAAGAGAAGAGAATATTACAAGAGTGTTCTCAAGAAGTATAAAATTGTGTCTCCTTAAAGATAATTTGTATACTTATATTTTTTCTCAAATTTGTGATACAGTGTTTCTCCTATTATAAGGGAGTGAAAATTGGATCCTCCTTATATTTAGAGAGAGTGTTGTAATCGCTACTTTCAATATTAAAATTCCACCAACTTGCCCGTGGTTTTTAGCCCGTCTTCTTTGGGGGTTTCTCACGTAAAATATCCGTATCTACCTTATTTGCCGATTTTTCTCAATTTAACTTGAGTTGTGTGGTAACTTCTGCCCATAACTTTCCTAACAATCTTGGGTTAGGTGACTACTTTTTTATAAAATCACTCCCTGGTTTGCCTGCCCTTGGATTCCTTGTTATTTAGTTTAGCCTGCAATCTGGTTGGGATGGACCCAGTTACCAAATACTGAACCAAATATCTTCTATGGGGGTCCAGGATTTGACAGGGACCCTATTAAATACCCCATTTGTAAAACCCAGATTGGCTTTTCTACTTGGACTGTAGATTTTATCTTCTATATAATGTCCCATCCTTATCCATCTAGCACAGGATTTGAGGTAAGTTCAATTTAGTATCAGGTAGAATTAATATAAGGCTAAATTTGAAAAAACTCTTGGACTATTACCTTTATGCAGAAAATCTCGCAGAACTATTTTTTACGCAGAAAATCACACTTAAGTATGATTGCAAAAAACCAGACCGACGATATGAACTTTCTGCTAAAGAGAGGTTTTTTTACAATAATGAAAAAAATGCATGATGTTTTCTAAACCAACTTGCAAAGATGAATGGGGTTATCTAATACAAGCAAAAAAGTTAGATGTGGTTTTTTGAAAATATACTTCGGGGGGAGGGGGGGGGTTTGAAAATATACTTCAGAGAGGTTTTCTGCGCAAAAAAAAAGTCCAGTGAGGTTTTCTTCATAAAGGGGATAGTTCAAGTTTTTTTGTTTTTTTGTTTTTTTCAAAATTTAGTCTTAATATAAATATAAAAAACTATGTTACGCATGTAAATACTTTTACTAAGGTGAACATGAATTCATTAGGAACGAACTTATTAATTTTAATTATAGACCACCGGAGAGCCCACCGGAGAGATTAGAGTTGGCTTTGCAGTTAGGTTTGAATAAACCTAAGTTCTCTGCTCAAGTTCGTCCAATGAACATAGGTCATTATGACTGCCTTTATTTGTATGTATTATGCATCCAATGCTACTTAAAATGGCTTTGTGAAGTCTCTCCTTTCTACTCATACATTACTCATACATGTATTTTTAAGAAAAACTACTATTAGATAATGAGATTGTATTCAATGAGGCGATCATTGAGGAGAGAGAGCAAGAGATACAGGAGATTCAACAGCAAATCGGTGAGGTGAACGAGATTTTAAAGATCTTGCTGTGCTGGTGCATGATCAAAGGGGCTAAAGATCGGTAAGCTGATATGAGTTAGCTGTCCTTCCACTGTGGTTAAGTTAGGTTTAATTGTAATTTTAACTAACTTGCTCTTAATCGCAAAAACCCAACTTGCTAAAGAGCCCAGTACACAAAAGTTCAACTTATCTCTGGTACGTTGGCCTCTATTCCGCTATTAAATTGTGTTCACTTATTGCATTTTCTTTAAAGAGAATTAATTGTTAATAGAAACATGATTTTATATTTGTTGCTGTTTGCAGACATGGTTGCTCTTGGTGATAATTGGGGTTATCCTACTTATCGTGATCATAAATCTTGCTGCTTGAATGACTGGTTTGATGGCGTGAAACCCGCTTTGCTATTTGCTGTTTGACCCAGGAATCACTATAAAGAGAGGCAATGTGCGAAATCCCTTGGGCACTTTTTGTTGGTAATGGAGGTGTACAGGAGGGGCTTTGAGCGTGTCGATTTCCCATCCAATTCTGGTTAGTACTAAAGAAAAACATCTTTGTAATATAGAGGACAGTATATAATATGATATAGTGATAATACTATATGATATGATATAGTGATAATACTATATGATGGTCTGTGAATCATGGTTAGTTCTGAATGGGCCCATACTGTGGGTATGTACTGCATTTGTTTTTTTTTTTGGGTCGGGTTTGGTTGGGATTGTGTGTTTCCAGTGTGTAGTTGATTTGCAGATTTGGTATCAGGTAATGTGATGGGGAGCACACCATGTAGTGAAATTGTGATATTTCTAAGATTCTTTGATTACATTCATGTGCTTCCAGGTGTAATAACTTTCTCATCTGTTTTTAATATCTAGAAACTAAAAGCGCTGCTGATTATGAACATATGCAAGTGACCATGTCATGAAGGATGCATGCCGGTTAGCGGCTGCATTTCGTGTGTTATGCTCAAATTTGAGTGGTTTCCTCCTTAGAACAGAACATCTCATATTATTCATTGCATGTGTAGGTGAATATGAATGCCTTTTCTCGGAAAGGAAAAGAAAATTAGAGAATTAAAATTGATTTGAACTTTGAGGACCAATGTGTGTAATTTCCTTGTTATTTCCTTTCTCTTGAGTAGGAGAAGACCTTTGTTCGTTCCGATATCTCATGTTCTTTACTTTAATCTTCTCTTCGCACATTGAGTAGTTTTATGATGACAATTTCAATTGTACTCGATCTTGAATATATAGCTTCATATAACGGAATCTTCCTAGGAGATTCGTAGAAATATAGATCCATCAATTTGTGCGTGTGGTCTGTCCATGTGTGCTTGGGATCTTCTCAAAATCCTCAAAATCTGTTCACATACTATAGTTCTACATAAAATTTAGAGTAATGCTAGAGCCACTACCAATTTCACTACATTTCTCTTCACTACCTTAGGTGGCACACTCCAATAGGTAGGGGATGATAGAGTAGGTGGGAGAATTCTCCAATAGGAATATGTCACCTAAGGTAGTGAAGGAAATGGTAGTGAAATTGGTAGTGGCTAAAGCATTACTCTAAAATTTATGCCTAGTCGAGCATTAAAAAAACCAGATTTTTTTGGAAGTTTAAAAATACGAGAAGAATGATTGAAGAGAGTTTGTTTTCCCGAAATGGGCTTTTGAAACTAATTTCGAAGGTAGACCAGTTCTTATAGGCTGCAGGTGCAAATTGTGGGCCTGCGGCTTGCTCGATTGTGAATTCGCAATTCCCAGCTGTGGCCTTTGTTTATTTCACATTTTGGTTAGATAGACTTCGAGACTTAGATATTTTTTTAAAATAAAAATGTGTTAAATATAGACCGCAATTTTCAACTACGGCCTAAATATAATAGAGGCATCATTTCCCAACTGCGACATCTATTATAATAATAAAAAAATTCTATGTAAATAAAAATTAAAAAAGTAAAAAAATTATAACAGCGCCTCTGTTATCTTTAGGCTGCAGTTGAGAACTGTGGCCTATATTTAGTATATTTTTATTTAGAAAATTCTGTCTAAGTCTTGAAGTCTTTCTATCTCAAATATAAAATAAACTAAGACCGCACTTGGGAACTGCGGCCTCGAAAAAACACATTTTTGAAAAGACCGCATTTTCTACCTGGGCCTCATAATTCGAACAGACCGTAGTTTATAACTGCGATCTATGAGGACTGAAATTAGTTTTGAAAGTGGGCTGTTTTAGTAATTAGTTTCAAAAAGTGGCTCATTTCGGGAAAATTTGGAATGAAGATGAGAATGGCGCGGGTTGCGGCGTCGTGTAAGCCGCACAGCGCCACGTGTCACTGACCGCGTTCCCCCATATGCGACGTGTCACATCACCACCACTCTCTCTGTGTACACTCACTCCTGCTACAAATTTTAAGGAGATTCAAAACTTGACGGTGAATTAAACTCATCTTTATCTCTTTCTTTTTTTAGTTATATGAATGCGAATCCTCATTGATTGCAAAACAAATCTTGAATCTCCGAAGGTACCATTCTCTTTTCTTACTCGTTACATTTTTTTTAATTAATTAATTAATTATCTTCAAGAACCTAGGGTTTGGGATTTAGGGTTTAAGGCTCATCAATTTACAATCATTAATTAATTAATTAATTAAATTATTTACGCAGAGACTGAGAATGGTGAGCTTTGTGATGATTGATTGGATTATTATTATTATTATTATGCATTAAGCTACTCTGTTTTGCGATGGACTTGAGTGCGTTGGTTACAAAGCCGTTGGGTTTGGTTGTGAGTTGCTTCAGTGTTGCCGCACTTGCATGGTGGAATCTGGTTAAGAGTGTATGGGATTTCAATGTCGCGTTTTTCTTGAAGCTTTTTGTATGGCTCGTTGGCGTCGTCTCGCTCCCTGTCCGAATCCTCACCGCGTTGCAAACCGAGGCAACGGTTAGTCAGTTTCTTCGGCACTCTTATTATTATTGCCTAATTTGTTGAATATGATGATGAGATTATGGGTTCTTGTTGAACTGAGTCAATGGTTAAGTTAGTTTCTTCGTCTCTTGCTTAACATCTTATTATGTTGGCAAATTGTTGCCTACTCTGCCATTTTTATTTTTATTTTTATTTTTTTTACGGGAAAGCCTGGGTCACTGGATTCGAGCCGAAACTTAATTACCCACCCTACCCCATACCAATCGTGACATTACCTGGTGGTTACTCTGCCAAAATTTTAAGATTATGTTTCTTATTGATGCGCAGTTGTCATCATTAAGTCAACAGATTATACATTTGCGCAAAGCAAACTCAACCAGCGTTACAATATATTTGTAACATTGAACTGGATAGATGCGGGCATCGTGTATCTGTTATAAGTAAAGTTTAGGCAGGGTGTGCATTTATGCATACCCTTGTTAAATTCTCTACGTTTATCACACAATTGTAGTTAATTTTATGTTGTATGACTTATGTAAAGCATGCTGAGACTCTACACATTAGTTATGTGGAATAGGATGATGGTCGGTCGTATGTATTCTGCTGAACGAGCATACTTTATTGAGGTTTGGACTTGGTCAGACGAAAAATGTACTAAGTATTATGTTAGCTATAAGGGAATCAAATTAATTAGGTCATATGGTGAAACTTTTAAGGCTCTTTTTGGGAACAGAGTTAAGATAACCCAAATTATATTAACGTTGAAGGTACAAGTACAAGATATGCTAACTTTCGTTATCTTACCCTACCTCCAATTTAAAGTTAGCTTGATAGTTAAGAAAAATTAGATAAGAATGGAGTTTAGATAACTATAGTTTTCTCACCTTTTGGGGTGGGATAATTGTTATCTCCAAAATGAGTCGTCCAAAATGAGTCGCAGACATGCCAAAGTTAGGATAACGTTAGTTTTCAATAGTTATGAGACTAATGAGAGATAACTCAAGCTATCTTAATTTTGTTCCCAAAGGAGGTTAGTAGAGGGGAGATGAAGAGAAATAATGTTATCTCAAAATCAGTCTAGTTTTATGGGAGAGAGATCATGTCACACTCGGGCAAGTGTCAGAAGATTTGGGGAGAGAAATAAAGAAAGGTCTCCGTCAATTAAAATATTTTACATAGAGTATAATTATAGGTTACTTGTTAAGTGTCTATTCTTATAGCACATGAAAATGTTATAAGAATATGTATAATATAATGGTTTCTTCCTAGCATGAGAAGGTTAGGGACGAATCCATCTCCTACTGCCATTTGGCTACGTGAAGGATCAAGTTAAACCCTTCCTCTGTTGCTGTGCTTTAATCGTAGACGAATGTACTAGGCAGGGTATATGTTGCTTATGGATAGAAATTGTCCTAGTCTTAAATCTATAGAGGAGATAAATTTTAAAGTAGAAAGCTGAAGGGGTTCCTAAGAGTATAAATAATTCTGAGAATTAGCAGGACTGAGATGGAGATGAAACTTTAAATGAAGGAAAAATCCTTATTGTTGGTGAGGAGATAGATACAAAGGTGTGAGTTATTGTGGTGTTTATGATTGAATTATTAACTTATGGTGATGATAGGTGATTTAAGGATGATGTTTCTCATAGAATCAGCGTAGAATGGTCAAAAGTGCTTTACGAATTAATGCGATAGATGGAGAATATCGTTGAGACTTTCAATTATCCTCTACAGGTCAATATGATTGCTAGTTAAGAAGCATGCTCAGAAGTGAGTGCAGAAATGAGGATGCTGAGATAATATGAGAAATGAGTACTGTTATGAGAAATTAGGGTTATAAAGAATATAATGAGTGAGGGGCATTAGTTGAGGTAGTTTAAAATTGGAGAAAACCTTCATCAGTAGTTGGTGACCTCAAGTTCCAAGCCTTGTCAACTCTTTCCAACTTAATCATTTCTCTTTCTCTTTTGTTTTAGTTTGCATGTTACTCGTCTTGCTTTTCTGTGAGTTTTGGTCTATGTGGTCTTTGCTGACTCTCTCCCTCCCTCCCCCAGTCGAAGCATCTGCTGCAAGAACTTTTCGCGCAAGTATTTGTTCATTACATTGACATGTTTGTTGATTATTTATTCATTCCATATAATTTTGATTTTAGTTTCCATGATATTGTAAGTATCCTCGTTGATTATGACAGCTGAAGACGCACCTGCGTGAGCAGCAAGGTCAATTGGAAAGCCTTGCATGGGAAAACAAGGGGCTTGAAGATCGGTTGCAGAGGGCTATAAAAGAGAGAAAGATCATGGAGACAGTATTCCAGGAGGTTGAGGAGGATCTTGATAAAGCACTTTCGAGAATTGATTCACTAGAGGCTGAGGTGAGTTTTTATCTTAAAACCGTTTGCTGAGAATTTATGACAAGGTTGCCAAATAAGAGAGAAGAAACCGAGACTCTTTTTAAGAAAGAGACCCAGCAAGTAAACTAGAATGTGATGTGTCTAGTCAGAACAAGTTGACCCTGCTCATCTTCGTGCTAAATCAATTTGAAGATTAGTTCATATTTTTTGCATAGTTCCATTGCCAAGTTGTGAACGACATCCATTTTGTTTCTATATCTTCTCTTTTCTACGTTCCTCATATATATAAATGTTGCCCAACTATGCAATTTGAGATTATGTATCTGTGATGGATGTATTGACCAGTAATGTTGATATGATTTGTGTAAAAATTAGTAAAACCACGAAACTATGAGTAGCTTATTCATAGTGTAGACCACGTGTTAAAATCTCAACATAACAGTCTTATTAGGGGCTTCTTTTGACTGATTTGTTGATTTCTTAGAATAGTTTAGCCAGGTAATTTGCTTTTACCATGTCCTTGGATACTCAGTCACCCATTCTAAAGTTTTTCCAAGAGACTGGTAACAGTTCCGTCGTTAAATTTCATGGGTTATCAAATTACCTAGCAGTGTATCTGCTTTTCTGTGTCAAAAAATTGAGTAGAAACTGTTTAATTGTGTTTTCTTACTACTGATTATATTTTTCTATGCTTCTGATAAGCAATTTATCTTTTCTTATATTCATCTGGATTTAATTTGAAACATATCCAAGTCAGAAAAATAAGTAATTACGTGTCTATGCTGCCAGGTTCAGGACCTTAAAGAAGAAAATATGCGGCTGAGTCGGATCCATGGCAAAGCAGTATGGGATTATAAAGCTCGTGATGACAAGATTGGCAGTTGGAATGAAAACACCCTTCTCACTGGTAATTGCAAACTACCTTCATGGGGAACAGGCTGCAAGCCCGGTGGAACTGTTCGCGAAGATATTATAATGCGAGGGGATTCATGGGGTGATTTGCATAAAAATAAATCGCAAGAACAGTCTCCCTTCAGAACTCCTATTACACCGCAAATGTCAGGAAGGGATATCACAGTAGACGAAATATTGGAAAGGCAAAGACTTGTAGCTCTTCACCGAAGTCTATTCAGTTCAATGTTGTCTTTAATTGTTGGCATGATCATTTGGAAAGCTGAAGATCCGTGCATGCCTTTGGTAGTCGCTCTCTTCACTGTTGTGGGCATGTCTCTTAATAGCGTGGTTCAGTTCTTCTCCACTGTAAAAAACAAACCGGCTTCTGATGCAGTTGCTTTGCTGAGCGTTAACTGGTTCATACTTGGTACTATCACGTACCCTACACTTCCTACAGTTGCACGGGTGTTGGCTCCTCGGGTTATCAAGCTTGCTGATAAGTTTCTTTTTTGGTTTGGTTTCTCGTATTAGGCTGTGCTTCTTTCAAAGGTTATATTTTCTGGGTTTTCAGTGGAACTTCTCGTTAGTTTGTGCTTTTGCAAGTTTCCATTTTTGGTTTGTTTTGAAGACAATATCTCAGAATATAGCTCATGAAGTTTTCTTTTCATATTAGGGTGTTACTTGCACAAAGAAAGATGTACATTACAACTGTTTCTGTTTCAGTAAGGCTACTGTATAAAGTTGTAGGTTGTGATTGTACACATAATTCTTTTGATTTGTGTGAAGCAACGCCTAGGCTTGTTACTTTCTTGCAGTTTAAAGGTTTGGTTCTTATTTTTTTGGTGAACTCTGTTCTAGGCTTCTCATATGACCGTGATTTACCGTTAGCAATTTAGCTTCATTTTATGTACTTTAAACCCCTCACGATCCAAAATATTTTAAGACAGTCCTTCTGTTACAAAATGTAGTAGAAGTAATACAGTTGAATGCACCGTGTTTGATGAGGATGTACGACCTTTGTTAAGCTGTATCATTTTTTTAAAAATGCTCTACTTTTGATGAGATAAACTATTTGCTAAAGACTTGAGTGTACTTACTTTTGATATGAGATACTTTTGATTTTGTAAGTTTTTCAAAATAGTTTTTAAGGTAGTTTAAATGCTTTATGGAATATGAGGTTTCCAAAGTAGTTTGGATGTGAAGAGTTTTAGAGAGTCAGAAAAGTTGAAGGGCCTAACTGATCATCACAGTCGAATATACGACAACTTTCCTTTTTTCTTGCTAATATTGCAGCTTGAAGTAACTGTTTGCTTGCTTATACAAATCGGTTTTACAGTAGCAAATGACATATCTGGCATGGTTCCGTACAACTTTTGAACAGAATGGTATATTTGGTAACTTGGGCCTGTTCTTGAACTTTGCTCTTATGGTTGAATATCGTGCTCAACTAATTCTAAAGAATAAGCTCCTCCTCTCACTGTATTGTATATCCTATACTTGTTTGCAATTTGTGCATTATTATATTTTGTTCCATCGGTCGGTCGGTTTGAGGGTTTTCCTTTTCCTTTGAAGATTAGCCAGTTTGAGTTAAAACGTAAAATTCAACCATATCAATCATCAGGTTGTTGATTTCGTCTGATTGCTTTCATCTTCTTACTCATTGGATTTACAACATGATACAATGTGTCTATTGTGATTGTTCCTTCATACCTAATTATTCTCATCTTATCGCATATTGGTGTATAGAGCAATCTATGTCGACAATGCCAATTTAAGATCTAACAGAGGGAGAGAAAGAGGGAGGGCCTTGTCATCGCTTGTCAGAGTAATCTGCTAGCATATGCATCCAGAATGAATGCCCTGCCACCATCAGTTATTATAGAGGGCAGAAAGGAAACATCATTTGCTTCTTTCAATGTCTTTATGAGAATGCTATCAAAATATTACAGGCATTGTCATATTCCATTTACATTTGTACAGACTGTCTCCAGCTGCTACTGCTCTCATCTTTGCAAAGTCTGATAAGAGTCCTCGCAAGTTGCTTTACTTATTATTCCTACTCTTACTACTGTATGTATATACTTTCTTTTGTCCATAATTAGGGTGACCTCGAATAACTACATTTGTCCAACACTTGTGCACTTGTTTACATTTAAGTAATATCAAGTAATACCGATCCTAGTCATCTTTTGCAGAACTAATTTCTTTATTATTTACTAGTTGATATTCAAGTTGAACATACTTTTGGCTTGATATACTCTTTCATTGTGTGCATATTCTGTATTTAAACTATTGTTTAAATTGTTTTCAGCAGATCCAAAGCCAACGAATATGTAATGAATAATTCTGAGCATGGGTTGGAAGTCAGATTGATGGGGGCTTGAATTTGAAAGGAGGCAGAGACCTAATGTATATCAGAATGGTTAGCTGCTTCTCAATGTTGTTATCTGTTCTGTGTTCCATGTGATGTTGAGGAGGATTCTCCACATCTTTAGACCAGGCATTTCTGCAAGATACCCGTTACTAAATTGTGATTCATCTGACAAGCAAGGTATAGAGCATCTATCTGTCCTCTCCTCTCTTTTAGATTTGAAAGGAATCATGCACTACTATTCATCTTCATTTGTTTATGGCTCCAAATTCAAGGATGCAAAGTTTGTACTGTTCTCTTCTTTCTTGCTTGCTCTGCTAAGTGTTATTATCACAATAATTGATGATTGGAAGAGTTGGTGCCTGCCTGCATATTATTTACCATGAATAGGATTGACAGAAGCATGTTCTCACTTTAAATACTGCCCCCACAGTTTCCACAGGTACATTAACTCTGAAAATTAAACCATTTTCTTTTCTTTTATATCCTACAGTTTCAGTATTCTGGTTGTGCCTTGAGTACAGTATTTTCACACCGTTGTCGATCGGTCACAGGACACACAAAATGTAGATTCTGGTAAAAATTGACTGACCATCTGAATTAGCAATAAGAAAAACTGATTTACAGGAAAATGCTTAAAAAGCGAGCCGTGAATCTGATTTCTGGTTGTGCCGATGTCAATATTTAGGTCGAACTTATACCGAGGAAGATAAAATCGTTGTTTACAACCAATGATTCATGGACGTCAGACCAACACGAAAAATATCTCATTCTACCCTGACTTTGTCCTTGTTCATGCAGAACTTGTGAGAACTAGATACCCGTGGATAATGAAGATTATCGTACAGGAAACTGCTGAACATGTTAATGGACCTTCAATACAGGAACTCCAGTGGTCCAGCAACAGGATTCCTAACCCTACCACTACTACAATCACCTTCACTGTCATTATTTCGATTATTGATTGACTGGTGTGTTTTAACTTCTACCAGTGATTGTGTGAAGAATAAAGCTGCCACCGTTCATCATCTATCATGTAAGCCTTATCGCATTAAAATGGGGTCGGCTAAGGAATCAAGTCCTTAATGCTCGTAGAATATATCTGACGAATGCCGAAAGTTTAAGACCAACTGTTTAGTTTGATGCCAAAAGTGCGAAAACTGTCACCATTACCGTCATTATTTTGCCACGTTTAAAGTTGTGGTCTAAAGAAGCAGAGTAAATTAGGCCAAGTACTTGTGTGCAAACCCAAGCTAAGCTTATCAATGGAGAATCTTGTTAATTAAAAAGACGAGACACAAGCATGGATACAAACCATTACAAACAAACAAACAAACAAACAAACAAAACTCCATCTCTTGTTTGGGCCTGTATGTACATATGTTGAGAGATTCCTGATTTTTCAATCTGAATGAGATGGTTAGCATATGAAGAGAACAGTTAACTAATATTTATAGGTTGTATATGATCTTACTTAATACAATACATACGTATGTTACCTGACTGGTTAAGTTACTGTTCCATTCAATATAACAGCTGGTTGGCTTCTATAATATCTAAAAGAAGTTCAAGAAAATAGAGGGAGACTCGTGATCATCATTTAAACCTTATCCCATTCAAATGAAGTCGACTTACTAAGAAGTCGGGGCTCCTAGAAGATTTGACAAACTTTTGTAATCGGCTGTCTGTCGACGTCAGTCTGATTCCACAATGACTAGAGAAAATAACAGCATACAAAGCCGGTGTGATCAATGGAACCTCGATGTGATTCATGTAAACACACACAGTTATCATTATTTTAGTGTTTCTCTTTGCCGTCCTTTAGTATGACTATTGAACTTCTTTTTCTTGTTCTGATTATTTTTATTTGGAAGTCCCTCTTTTTTTTTTCAGAAAAAAAAAAAGGAAGAAAACTTTAACGCACGCACAAGTAACATTCAAAATTGAAGCGAAAATGATCCCAATCTAAAAATCTACATCAAATTTGAAAGTTTCGTCCAGAAGAGATCAAGTCATTAAACACATAATGCCATTTATGATTTGTATGTGATCAAAATGGTACTACTTGCATTCGGGCATTCCTTGCTTGATCCTCCTCGATCTCAGCAACTACATGCAATTAGGGACGAAGCTTAGTGAGGATCCGGAGAGGCCGGAGCCCCCACAAAAATTTGAAAACCACCTTTAAGACTATTGAAATTTTTGAAAACTACTCTTTTAAGTCTATTAAGTTTTATCATTTGCCCCCTGAAATTTATAAAATTCTCCTATATATCTATATATAGCTATATAATTTTTCCTTGGCCTCCGGTAAAATTGTTCTAGCTTCATCTCTGTATGTAATGCGAGGTATGGTATTAAACTATTAATTATACATAACTTAATGTACAAATATTAGACAAACCCATCTAATCTAATATTATAATGGGAAAAGGTCTTAATGTCATTTGTAAATCTACCAACGCATGCATTGCACGTGCATAACTAATATGATGGAGGTCTCAGGTTCGATTCCACACTACGTTAGATTTTTTACTTTAATTTTTTTAATATATTAAATGTGCATCACACGTGTAAATTATTATCTATCGATCTATCCATCTATCTATAATATAATATAATATATAATAACTATTATAATGGAAGAGTTGGAGTTGTAAATCTACCTACTTACATGCAACGCACATATAACTGTAACTTTTCCATTATGATCTTCACATTTACTTTTAAAATATATAATCTTATTTATCAAGATATACATCGCATGTATAAATCAGAGTTTTTACTAGATGTTTTTTTTTAAAAAATTAATATGTACTTTGCAAGTGTATATTAGTAGTACTTATAAAGGTAAGAAAATGTCGTAAGCTATTGAGGTTCTTGGGTTAATGCTTGAAGACAAAACCTAGAAAACAGGTAGCAATAGCTCATTTATTGAACTTCCATTAAATACTAATTTAATGGATGTTATTAAAACTGACATGAGCTGTTAGTGTGTTCTTCAAGGTTTATGTGTGCTGCATTAGGCTGAGTGTTTTGGCTTTTATAGCATCTCTAACCTTGTATTCTTTATTTTCTTCGTGTTTCTGTGTTGCTCTCTTTTGATGGTCTGTCTGCCATTGCTTTCTCTGTTGTGTGGAAGGGGTTGTAACCGATATTATACTGCTACTTTTATTCGCTTTATATAAATTTCATTGCAAACAGATCCGTTTGCAAACTCAACATCTGACCGTTGGATTAAGTTGATCATGATCCAACAGCCCAGATTCATCCCGCCCATCTCCTTCCCCTACTCACTTAAGTGAAGAGGGGGTAATTTTGGTATTTCATCCCAAACAACTCTTCACATCCTCAGAGATTCAGAACTTTACCGCTTAGCAGAGCTTTCTCTCTCTAGAATTCTAGAGAGAGAAGCTCCTAAAAAAAACCCCGAAAAAGAAATCCTAACTCTAGATCTGAACCTTGGGGGGGGGGGGGGGGGGGGGGGGCGGCTTGGGTTCGTCCCCCCCCCCCCTCCGCCGTTTGCTCCCCTCCCCTCTCTTCTCCACTTCTTCCCCGCCACCGCCAGTTGCCGAAGCCAACGCCATCCGCCCCGATTCTGATCCTCCCTGGATTCCGATGGGTTCCGATGCTGGTGGGATGACTTTGTTGAGGAAGACGAAACCTGGGTTCCGATGGGTTCCGATGCTGGTGGGATGGAGCCTTGGGGGGGCGGCGGCGGGTTCATCTTCATTTGCAACACTTCTGATGCCATTCATTCTCTTCATTCCCCCTCCAATATGATGCTTGGTCAAAAGAAAAGAAAAGAAAGATAACGTCAAATAGGATCCAATATGATTCCTTTTCTGATACTATGTGCTTATAATGTGAAAGATGTGCGATTTCTTCCGATCCCTGGTCTGGTGGGATCCAACACAATGTGTAGCCGTTTGCTTCCCTCCTCTCTCTTCTCCGCTGTTGAGGAAGACGAGATCTGGGTTCCGATGGGTTCCGATGCTGGTGGGATGGTTCCATTGAGGAAGACGAGACATTCGTCCCTGGGTCCAATGCTGGAGGGATGGTTTCGTTGAGGAAGACGAGATTTACGACATGGGGTACCGGACATCGGACGGCGTCGACTTGGGTCATGGAGTCGGTCGCAGGGGCCCTCATCGGACTGTGGTGGAGTCGCAATCTTATCGGGTGTGTCCCTCATCGTCAACAAAGAGATGGCTGCAGCTAGTTATGGACATGAATTTGTGGTAAGCAACTGTGAGGGTGATTCTTTCTGGATGGGTGTTCATTGTACCGTCATTGGTGTTTACGGTTCCTCGAACGCGCAGTTTCGATCTGCGGCTTCGATGGCAGATATGGCTTATTTGGTTTGGTGCGGGAGAGTGCTAGGTGGGGCAATTGGAATGGGGAAAGTGGTGTTTGAGCTTGGGTCTGTGTTGGGAGATGTGGGGAAGGGGAGAGAGTAGATTGGGTTGTGTGTGTGAGAGAGAGGAGTAGCGGAGGAGTCCCTAATATCCAAATTTTCTCCCTAAATATCCGAATTACAACCAACTTACAATTAGCAAGAATATGTACCCGAGTTGGTGGGGCGACGGTAGTCCGACAATTTTGTTGTTTGTGCTCTACTTTGTCCTATTCAGGTCAAAGTGAGGGGTGCCTATGGTCTCTCTCATGTCAGGAGGCTTGGAGGGGGTGGTGGCGTTTGTTGATCAGTCAGGGTACTGGACAACCTACGTTGCGAGGGGCTAGTGAGAGTCAACGATAGTCAAGCAAGGGAATGAGAACCAGGACTCAATCTGTACTGGGCGTTATCAAATTGGTGGAGTGCCTGCGGTCTCTCATATGGTGCTTGAAGTTGACGCGTGAATCATTAATGGTAGCGACAGAGGTGTCCGTGCTAGCAGTCAGGAGAGAGAACATCTTTCGTTGCGAGGTGCCAGTGAGAATCAACGAGGGTCAAGCGAAGGGATGAGAACCAGGACTCAATCTGTATAGGGAGTTGTCAGATTGGTGGAGTATCTGTGGTCTCTCATATGGTGCTTGAAGTTGACGTATGAATCACTGATGGGGGCGACGGAGGTGTCCGTACGAGAGACATAGCGGATAAACGGTGTACAAGTAAGAGACTGAGAGAGAGAATGAGCTCAAATTGGCACGAGAAATTGACTTGGACGAGGTCACCCGATCAGTAGGATTAGATTTCGTTGTATTTTTGTTTGTTGGTTGGGGTGTGTGAATTCCAGAACCCAGCCTGTTGGGATTTGAACTTCATAAGCCTTATTTTTTGTTGTTTGTTTTGTTAAATTTTTTAATGAAACACGGGGGGCCAAGGCCAACCTTTTACGAAAAAAATAATAATAATAATAATAATAATAATAATAATAAAACTTTTCACATCCTCTCTCTCACTCACCTTCTGTCTCACCACTGCTCCCTTTCTCTTCCGAAACCCAACTACCTAAGCCTCTTCTGAGCCTCCTCCTTCCGACAATCAACCCGCCTCTCTCTCTCACCTGAATGCCGACGCCGATCTCAGACATCCCTCTCCTCCTCAAGCTCCAATTTTGCGCCTCCCAGATCGTGAAGCTCCTCCAACACCCCCCCCCCTCCCCAACTCATCACCTCCTCCAATCTTCGAAACTTATTCACCGTTTAAATCCGTACACATCGCCGATAACATCTACGCCGTACAACTCCGCATTGTGCAAGGTAATTGAAAACCCCCTCTTTGTATATTTGACCCTAATTACTTGTTATTCATAATCAATTACAGCGCAAGCTATTTTTCAAATTTATTTTTATGATGTGTAGCTATATAGATGTAGTTGTTTGATGTGTATAGAATATAGTTGTTTGATGTTTGTGGATGGTAGAATTATAGATATAGTTATTGTTGTTCGCTCAATTTATAGAAGTATTTGTAGTTGTTATTGTTTGATAATTGTAAAACCACACAAACGACAACTAAAAATTGCGGAACTTTGCGAGTAGGTGACGTAGGTCGGATTCACAACACATAAGCTAACACAACTTGTAAAAGTGAGTTTCGACTCACGGTTTGGAAGATATGACAATGTTTCACTTGATCAAATTTCACCTAATCCGAAGTTGTTATTTCACACAACGACCAAGGTTATGAGAAGTCCTTGTTTGAAACAAGGACTTCATTTGGTTGAAAAATACAAATTCAAGTCGAGAGCAAGGCTCTTTGCCCAAATTTGGGCATACTTGAAGCCGGTTTTTCAAACAAAAAACTAGGTTATAAGAAGTCGTTGTTTGAAACTACTACTTCAGTTGGTTTAAAAAGAAAAATTTAAGTTAAGTCAGAAAGTAAGAGTTTTTTTCTCAAATTTTGGTTAATCTTAAGTCGTTGTTTCAAACAATGGTTAAAGTTAAATAAATTTTAAAAAATAAAAAATACAACTTCATCAATAGCAGCACCAGCTGCTACAACCACAATAAGAGCAGCAATTTCAAAAACTTCACATACGATTTCATTCAATCATCACATTCTCGTCTCATTCAAGGACTTTCCATTGTCAACAATCATTCTCAACAAGAAGTCCATAATTAACTCAACTCCATATAAAACTAACAACAAGATCAATATCAACAATAACATTAAGAGCAACAATTTCAAATTTCAACTTAGAGCATCCACAGTCGTCAAAGGTAAAAAAATGGCAATATGCATATTTTACATATAGCATTTAAGCATTTGCTGCAGTCGTCGAATGCTATATTATAGCAAATTAATATTAAAAAAATGACAGACGCAAAGTGAAGTTGCGTCCCACGGTTTTTTGAATTTTTTCAATTTTTTTACGAATTTTTAATATTAAAAATCAATTTTTAGTTGATTTTTTTTTTAAAAATCACCCTGGGACGCAAGTGCTTCATGCACTTGCTTTTATACCATTTTGTTTGGTTTCAAAAAAAATTTTTAAAAAAAACCCCAACGGACGCAACTTCAACATGAAGTTGCGTTCGAGGATTGCGCGCGTGGAGGGAGGGACGCAACACGAAGTAGCATCCGAGGGGTTTTGGATTTTCCTCTTTTTTTGATTTGCAAATTTTTTTCTTTTTGAGCGACGAAACTCGAAGTTGCGTCCGACGATTTAAAAATAATATTTTTTTGAGCAACGCAACATGAAGTTGCGTCCTGTATAATATGTATAATTCTTATATCCTCTATTATATATAGCAATCTACTGTAGCAGAATATGCATAATATGCATAATATGCATAATATGCATATTTAGCAGACGACTGCAGCGATTTTTTTGACAAAATATGCATAATATGCATATATAGCAGACGACTACAAATGCTCTAATAACAATAACAATAACAACAATAACAATATCAATAATAACAATTGTCTAAAACACAAACTTCACATAACAACACCTAATTCAATAACACAAATGTGAACCTCTTCAACCTAACTCGGAGTGTAGTGTTGTGGCCTTTTCCTCTTCCGAACCGGTTGTCGGTGAGAATGCCCAACTTGGGTCAATTGTGATGCGCCGGTCATTTGTTCTTGCTCTTCTTCGTCTTCGTTTTCTTGTTGGTGCTCATCTTGTGGTGGAGCTTCTTGTTGTTGTTGTTGCCCAGGTCATTGTGGTCTACTAATCACACTCTTACGTCGAGACAAATGTACCGTTGTATTTAGATAATGGTCCAATCGTGCTCCATCTCCTACCTCTTCAGGCGAGCATCTGCATGGACTAAGTATCTCACGTGCAAAGCTTTCATGTTCTCGGCAACATTACTTGAAAGTACACGAGCGCATTTATTTTCAATATCCTATCAATTATCGATCTAAAACACAAAGAAAAGTATAGTAAACACAATCTCATGATGAAGTTATAAATTTAAAAATATTGAATCCAAATATAAAACCAAATTGACTCACCAGCAAACGATATAATGATGCCTTTGGTTGGTACATGGGTTGTGACGAAGAATGCGTCGGTGGTGGTTCAATCTCTCTCGCCGATATTGGTACTTGAATCCCAGCTGGTACGTTGGTCTTCGAGGATATGTATAAACATGTTATTAGCCGATACCATGTCATGTACAAGTCATGTGCCTTGCCATCATATCTCTCGATGTCTTCAAGTACCAAGTGAAACTTCCGCTCATTCGACAATGCCGCATGAGCTCGGTGGAATCTTGCCCAGTCATGATTGAGCATACGACCTGCGTCACCCGCCCCTCTTATAGCGTGTAACTTGAAGTCATACGAGCAGTTGACGGGAATTTTTTTGTGTAGACCTAATTGGCGAAGGACTCTATCCGAAAAGTAATTCTCCACCGTACCAAAGTTGACGAGTGAGACTCTCGTCAACCATAGCTATGAATCAGTCGTACACGCTGGTAGTAGTCTTTGCACACGATCGAGGGTATACGACTCTCAAATGATGAACTCATCTCGTAGTTGATCGAGCTCGTCTCTGTAGTATGTTAAAACACAATGTGGGTTATCTTTATAGCTACGATTTTCGATCCAATACACTTCTAAAGGTGCTAACATTTTCATGTTCGGTGCATCGACCACCCAACCCTCCGTCAATTTTGTAATACAGGGACGACCCACGTGTAAACGTTCCCAACACCAAATCTGTAACAAGACCATTAGCCCCGTAATCTCAACTTCATCTAATGAATATGCGCACAAAGTCTTGTATATGGTTGCTAATATACAACTTCCCCAACTATACCGGTCTGCTATACTTAGGTCGGCGAGCAACCATAGATACATCAATGGGATGGTATCACTGGTGGAGTTTGGTAAGTGAACACCTCCAAGCACAGTTAGAATGTAAGCCCTAGTGTAGCATTGCACGTCATGGTTGCTCGAGTCATTGGTCAAGGAGTTTTCAAATTGTTTATTCAACCATGAAAGTCGGATTGATTGCCCATAAAAAATATCACTATCATCATCATCGTCTAGCTCTACACCGAGGACATCACGAACAACCACTAATTTCTCAAAGTTCATATATCCCGTCACGGCCATCTCATCTATTGGAATGCCAAAAATTATAGCGATATCTTGCAATGTGACCGTCATCTCTCCCATTGGTAGATGGAAGATGTACGTCTCCAGCCTCCATCGCTCGACGAGGGATGAAAGCAGTTTAAGATCAAGTTTCACATTACCCATTAAACAGACTCCATAAAAACGGGCTTGGACTAAGTACTCGTGGGTACGCAGGTGCATCGGCAATATCTACGGAAATTACACCTCTTCGTCGTCCCTCTCCACACTTCTTCAGAACTATGGCGGTCTTGCAAAGTGAGTAAGCTCGAGTCTAAAGGTCATGGACAGCGACATCCACCCGAAGACGATGCACTAACCTCGGCAAAAGAGGCTGGTCAGCCACCAACCTATACCAACGAATAAAATGTTATTATTGTACATACAATATTACGTATACAAATTTCACGACTAAAACTAATAATCCTCTTACTTGTGTGGATGGTTGGCCTTGTATGGATGTTTGGCCCCTACCACTACCAGAAGGCTTTGCAAATCCTCTCGTTCTGGACATTTTTCTATCAAAAATAATACAACAGTTCTCAATCACATTATTCTCGATATAGATACGAAACAACATACATGAGAAAACCGCACAAACGGCAACAAAAAAATATGAAAATTTGCGAATATGTCGGATCCCCTACACATAAGCTATCGCAACTTGTAAAAGTGAGTTTCGATTCACGGTTTACGAGATAGGCCTTGTATCACTTTCTTACAAGCAAAACAAAATTAAGTGATAGATGGCCGTATCTCGCAAACCGTGAGTCGAAACTCACTTCTAGAAATTATGTTAGCTTATGTGTGGTGAATCCGACCTACTCGTAATGTTTCGTAATTTTTTGTTGCCGTTTATGCGCTTTTCTCACGTATTTGTACTCAAAATATCCAAAATTATAGTTGTTGTTGTACGAATACGTGAGAAAAGTGCTCAAACGACAACCAAAGATTACGAAACTTTACGAGTATGTCAGATTCACCATACCAAGCTAACACAACTTGTAGAACTGAGTTTCGACTCACAATTTACGAGATATGACCATGTATTACTTTTTTTTGTATTTCTTGTATTCTAGTGATACATTATCGTATTTTGCAAAGCGTGATTCGAAACTCACTTCTACAAGTTGTATTAGCTTGTGTGTTGTGAATCCGATCTACTCGCAAAGTTTTGTAACTTTTGAACTTCGTTTGTGCGGTTTTCCATATTTTCGTACTTAAAATATCTAAAATTATAGCTGTTGTTTTAGTTATTATTTAATACGTGAGCTAACAACACAAACAACAACAACAAAATTTGAAACTTTGCGAGTATGTCGGATTCACTACACACAAGGTAACGCAAGTTGTAAAAGTGAGTTTCAACTTACGGTTTGCAAGATACGGTCATGTATCAATTTATATATATATATAGAGAGAGAGAGAGAGAGAGAGAGAATTAGGTTATAGAAATCAAGAGGCATATAACGTTTTATTCGTCATGCATTTAAGAGTCAATTAAAGTGCTTTTATATATATCTCTAATATTATAATGGGAGAAGGGCTTAGTGTCATTTGTAAATCTATCAACTCGTGTGACGCACGTACATAACTAATATGAAGGAGGTTTCAGGTTCGAGTCCTCACTATATCAGAGCTTTTATTTTTTTTAACAATTTTTTTTATTAAAACGTGCATTGCACGTGTAAATTACTAGTATATATATGTGCTCAATTGTTCTCATACGTTCATATCAACAAAACAAAGAAAAAAAATGAAATATTTATAAACATTCACAAATACAATTGAGTGTGGATAGAAATATGTACAACCGTTTGTTTTTAGATTCTATATTGGAAATGAATAGAAATAATTAAGTGATATTTTTTCCCTCTGAGCTTATGAATGGATAGTGATAATATAGAGCTAAGAATTTGTAGTGGTTAAAGTTAAGATGAAATGTATTGTATCATATGTTTACCATGAAAATGCCACGTGGAGCATGAAAATGAATAAAAAAATGCCTACATGGTGCGAGCAAAAGAATCAAAACACAGATATATATATATATACATATAGAGTCCCTTTCATTGTGCACTAGCTATGGTGTGCACTCCGGGTGCACTCGGCCTTCGGGCCTTCGTATCGATGATGCGAACCGTTCACATTGATGTACACGTCTAAATTAGTATCAATATGTAAAATCAAGTCATCTGAAATTCATTTGCCCATTCATCATGTCATTATAAAAAAAAACGATATTCAGCCTTACAATTTTGTAACACTTCAATGCATGGGTAAATAAATTTCAAATGACTTGATTTTACGTATTTAGACTAATTTAGACGTGTACATCAATGTAAACGGTTCGGATCGTCGATACGAAGGTCCAAAGGCTGAGTGCACAACGAAATGGGATATATATATATATATATATATATATATATATATATATATATATATATATATATATATATATATATATATATATATAGAGAGAGAGAGAGAGAGAGAGAGAGAGAGAGAGAGAGAGAGAGAGGAATGCTCCATTGAAAACGTACTGTAGCGATGAAAACGTGGAAAACCACCTAGGTCGTTGTTGGAAACAACAGCCTAGGTTATAATGCATTATAACCTAGGCCGTTGTTTCCAACAACGGCCTAGGTGGTTTTCACGTGTTTTCACAACATTTGCATTTTCAATGGAGCATTTCCTATATATATATATATATATATATATATATATATATATATATATATATATATATATATATATATATATATATATATAGAGAGAGAGAGAGAGAGAGAGAGAGGAAATGCTCCATTGAAAACAGGTCTGTTTTCACAGACCCGTGAAAACAGACCCGCTTTGGTTGTATGAACCTAGACCGGGTTATAAAAAATTGAATGAACCTAGGTCGTTGTTTGGAACAACGGCCTTTTATAACCTAGGCCTAGGCTATAAAATTTTATAGCCTAGTTTGTTTGAAACAACGAAATTTTATAGCCTAGGCCGTTGTTAGGTTATAAAAGGCCGTTGTTTGGGGCCGTTGTTCCAAACAACGGCCTAGGTTTATTCAATTTTTAATCAATTATAGGAAATCTGGCAACTTTTTCGGATGAATTTGGTGCACAGTTTGGTGTTAATTTGATATTTGAGTTTAGTGTTAATTTAAATTTGATATTTTTTTATTTAATCAATAACTTAGTAATCTAAATCAAGAAATTAAAAACTATTGATTATAAGATATCTCAATATCAAACACATTATTTGAAATGATCCAATAGTTAGTTTTACTCCCTATATTAAATCATATACAATTTTGATCATAAGAATATTTTTCCAACAAAGTAGTGGTCCCTATTTATTGGTTTGTTTAACAAGTTAATACCAAAACTAACCTGATTTGAAAGAAAATAGAAATTAACTCCACTTTTATAAGGGTTGTCTAAAAGTGGTTAAGATAGTTAAGAGTTTGTATCATAGAACAACTCTTTAAATATTGTTAGATCGTTAGATAATCCAAATGAGTTTTTAACATGTATATTCCGAATAAATACTTGAATACCATATAAATCTCTCACAAATATTCTTTTTTCATATTTGTCGTCAACGATATATGTCACTTCTCTTAATTATCCATTTTGTTTAAAAAAACTCAAAATGATAGAGAATTTTTAGGTTTTTTAATGAATTTGATATTTAAAAAAACATAAATATTCTCTTCTCTACCATTCAAATTTTATCTTCTTTATCCTTGTAAATCCGGACAATTGTTAATCTAACGGAGACTCGTTAACTCTTCTCAAAATTTCTTCAAATATTTTTCAAGAAATGGATAAACTAACAATGCATATTTGAGAACTACATATTCTTCCTCATGTTACTTCAAATTTACCATCAATCTTGTTTTTCAACGATAAATAATAAGCTTCCTCATTTATTTTCCTTAGAATTGTTAAATCTTTTCTCATTTGATTATCTAATTTGATCTTTTAATTTGAATTCTATTTGTCTCGTAAGGATAAAATTATGGTTATCATAGTGATATCTAACATAGAGACAAATATAAAATAAAGTCCAAATTGTTAGGGGCATATACGAAAATACATATTTGTGAGGGATATACATGTTAAAAACCCAATCCAAATTTAAAGTTAACTCTAAACTAGTATTTATCACGTGTGTTACCGCTGATTTCGGTATGGGGATAAACAGATAGAATTTGTGAGTCCGAGAACAACCTGAACAGTTGACTCAGCCTTCTTGCTCCTGTCGCGACCTGTAAGGAAGTGCGAAACACCGGGGTTGATTCCGGCGACGCACCCTCCGACGCTCTTGTCAGTAATCAGAAAAAGATTAAGAAAGAGCTTAAGTGGTGAAAAAGTGATTAACCTGGTCACGGTGGTAGAGGGGTTGTATTTATAGTCGCCTTTGGAACGGTTAGGGGCCTGATTTCCTGCTTAACAGCAAGGAGGAAAATCCTCCTATTCTGTTTTGAGGAAGTTAGCCCCTGATTCCCGGTGGGAGCAAATCAGGGTTGTTGATTTGGCTAAATCAGGGATCCTGATTTGCCCCTTGATGTTTTGGGTTCGCCTCGGGTCGGGACCCGAACCCAACAGTGGTATGGATACGGTCGCGGGTTGTTGGAGGAGATTCCGTACCCGCTTTGGATCTGCTTGTATGTGAAATTACCTTTTTACCCCTGAGCATCAAGATTCGTGTCCAATCTGGATGGCTCCGATTTAACCCCATTTTTAGCCATATCACGAGCCCCCCACTCCTAAAGACTGAGTGTGATCAGACTTTGAGGAGTAGTTTAACCGTTTTAGTGGCGGGTGGAGTTGTATCGGTGTCCTGAGTGGAGGATTTCGAATCTCGAAGGGGATAGTGAGGTAATTTTTGACGTCGTGTGCGGTTCTTTAGCTGCATCGAGTATTTGGCGTCTTTCGTCTATTTTTCTCGGATTATTTATTTAATTTTGCGATGTGTTTACTAACCGTTCGGGGGCCTTAACTGTACATTCTAGGCAATAATTGTTCGTTCAGGGGCTCGGAAATATACCCCCGAATTTTTAATTATTTTCCAGAATTTTTAGTTAATTTTCCTGAATTTTTGGCAATTTTTTCGCAATTTTTAAATAAATAAAACGAATTAAATAAATAAAAAAATGATTTTTAATACTGATTTATGGCGTGGCGCAATCTGGACCTCTGATCATCGTCGAGCGTGATTTTCTGGGAGATCTGACGGTCTCCATTGCTCGGCGTCTTTTTTCTCCATTTTCGAGCTCGGAATGGCACTTGCTCGGCTGCCGACCGGAGACTAGGGAGTTCGGCGATCCGAGCGACGTGGCGCAATCTGAGCCATCGGATGGCGGCACGTTTCCCAAGAAAACGTTATCTTGTCGTTTAGTGACCCCGGCGCTCCATCTGGACCGTTCATCATTAGGAGCGTGAATTTCTGAAAGATCCAACGGTCGTAGTAGCTCGGTGTCTTTTTTTCTCCATTTACGAGCTCGGGAAGGCACTTGCTCGGCATCCGACCGAAGAGAGGGGGTTTCGGCAGGACGAGCGACGTGGCCCAGTCTGAGCCGTTGGATGACGGCGTGCATCTCTAGGCGGGCACATTTCTCAAGAAAACACTATCTTGTCGTTTAGTGTTCTCGGCGAGATCTGGACCGTCTGATTGAGATCATGCGCGAAAGTTGAGGAGAAAATGCATTTTCTCCGTTTGCGAGCTCGGAAAGGCACTTGCTCGGAATCCGACCGTAGACAAGGGGTCTCGGCGGGATGAGCGATGTGGCGTACTCTGTCTCGAGACGATCCTGTTCCCAAGGGCATTAATGGTGCTTTGGGGTTTGTGCGGCGTTCCACTTTCCCCAGGTCATTAGGGATAACTCCTTCAATTAATGTGCGGCGTTTCGACTTCCGAGGATCATAATGGCTGGTTCTTGGAGGTTAAGCTATAAGTACTCCATTCCCCTTGTTATTTCAGTCGCAATCAACATAGAGTTTCAGACCTCGGAGGTGTCTGCCTTGGGTAGCTTCTCTTTTGAGGTCCGGAGGGGTGGTTGCTCTTCTGCCTGGTTTTCCCTCTGTTCCTGACGGCCCCAAAGTGGATGTCAGGAGCGGGGGGCAACGAGGCAGTAGTGGTGACGACCGTAGTCCGGACTCGAGGGATGAGTTAGTTCGGAAGGACGGGTGGTCGTTCTTCCACCAAGATCTTCTGCCTTCCCTGTTTGCTCCGCAGCGGGTGTCAGGGTCGGCAGAGACCATGGTGGGAGAGGTGATCATCCATGTCCGAATCCGAGGGGTGAGCTTGTTCGGAAGGACGAGCGGTCGTTCTTCCACCATGATTTTTTCCGGACCATCTGAGCTCGTTGTTTGTAACTGTGAAGGCGCGGTTACCAGAGTCCTCTGCCAGGCCGAGCCTTCCAGTTGCAACCAACTAGCTCGGAATGGTGCGCTTCTCCTGATCTCTGAGTGTTGATGGGCCCCCTCCCATCTCTGTCTTCCTTCCGGGCTGATGCCTTCTGATGGATGTCAACCCGGAGGAGTTAGAGATGGGGGGAGTGCCGATCTGTTTTTGACCGGGGCCCGTGGGTCGGTCGAATATCGACCGAACGCGGGACCTGGGGGGTGCTCGCCGAGAGCGGTGCCTTAAAACTTTGAATCAAAATTTTTCATGGTTCCTCTAGAAATAGGTGGGATGTCCGAGGGTTCAGGCGTCCGAGCGGTGTGGTGCAACCCGAGCCGTTGGATGGTGGCGCGCATCTCAAAACGGGCACCATTCCCCAGAAAACACTATCTTGTCGTCTAGTGTTCTCGGCGAGATCTGGGCCGTCTGATCGAGATTTTACACGAAAGTTGAGGAGAAAGTGAGTTTTCTCCGTTCGCAGGCTCGGGAAGGCACTTGCTCGGAAGCCGACCGGACTCCGTTGCATGCTGGTTCGGATCGCGTATGGTTCGGATTCAGATCCCCTGGCGCCGAACTAGTTGACTTGGTGAAGGAGACAGTGGTGATGGGCCTTCGCGACGTTTCGAGAGCGGCCCAAAATCGCGAACCTTCGCTTGGAAGTCCAAGGGACGTTCCATTTTATAAATCTTTACCCCCCCTTAGGCCAAGTATCATTTTTCACTTTTACTCTCTCTCTTCAGTTTTTACTTTGCTTCGAAGTTTTTAGCTCTCTGGTGGCGTTGCTAGCTGTCGCGGTAGCGTTCCTTGTTTCCGGCGAACTTTCCGACCGTACCTGTCACTTCAAGGTCAGTCTCTTTCCCTTCTCTTTTAGGAAAAATGGTTAAGATTACATATGAGACCCCCGCCTCGGAGCAAGCCGTTGGCCGAGGGGATAAAGGGAAGGGAGTTGTGGAGCCGAGTGAGCAGGACGTCGTTTGTCCGGACAAAGAGGGCGAAGTGGCCGAGCTACCCGAGGAAGTCGTGGCGGGGTCCCGAAAGGGTAAAGCCGTGGTCATGATAGTGGAAACACCGAAGAGAGCGGGGGCGTTCGGTCGGCAGCCTATCGCCCTGTCGAGCGTGGGAGGCGTCCGGGATTACGCCGAGGATACCTTGGAGAGAGTAACCCAAGGTACGGCTAAGCTGGTAGAGGAGAACGAGCCTAGGGAGCTGTCCGAGGTGGACCATATCTCGACTCTTACCGAGACCGATCTTCGTCTGATCCGAGAAGGTTTCCGGATCCCGCTTGAGTATGTACTGCTCCTCCCTGGGCCGGGATTCCGAGCCAATACAAAGTCCTCGTTGGACGTATGCGTCTTTCCGGTCGACTCCCTCATTGCCGGACTCCGCTTTCCCCTCCACCCGTTCGTGGTTGAAGTCCTGGTCTGGTACGGTTTGAGTCCCGCCCAGCTGATGCCGAACACATGGAGGCACGTCGTGGCGTTCATTCTCCGATGCCAAGAGGTCGGCGCCAAGCCGAGTATGTTCCTCTTTCGGAGTCTCTTCCGACCTTGCCAGCCAAGGCGGGACGAGCAGAGATTTTTCCTTTCTCCTCGGACGGGCGTGAAGTTGATCGAGAATCCGGACTCGATCAAACATTGGAAGGAGAAGTACTTCCTCGTCCGAGCCCTGACGCCGTGGGTGATACCGACGGTTTGGGCGAAGGAAGGTCTGCCCAAGCGGACCAAGAGAGAGGCGGCGCTGAGTGAGGAGGAGGCGGAGGTCCAGAAGAAGCTCCTTGCCCTGCCAGCGCTAAGCTGGAAAGATATCACTGAGGAGCACCTGTTCCGAGGGGGTCTCAGTCCGATCGACCCTAGTATGCTTCTGGTATTTATGCCCTTCGCTTTAAGTTCATGAAAAATTTTCTAAGTTTTTTCGTTCGGCTTGTGCAGAGACGATGAAGCTGGACTACAAAGCTCTGGTGGTGAAGGGCAGGTCAGAGCAGGAGAAGAAGAAGAGGCCGTCGGCAGCGCCTCAGGACAGTCGAGCCCCGAAGAAGCCTTCGGTCGAGAAGACTGCCGACCGACCGAAGGTCGCGGTCCTCGAGCTGGGGGATATCAGCGTTCTCGATCTCCCTACTTCGGAGGTGCCGACTCCGACCCCGAAGGTGGATGCTCCCGGTTCGTCAAGCGGTACGTTCGGCGTGACGGATGTGCTGTCCCTCCAGGTTCCGCCCCTCACTGTCGAGGCGGAGAAGATCTTGACCGAGCGTCATAAGCAGATCTTCGTCCCCGACTGGCAGGTGATGAACGTCGACGGCTTCTTGGGCGACGGCAACATCTGCATGGAGGCGGTGAAGCACTTGCCGACCCCCAAGGACCGAGCGACCCTGAAGGCCGGGCAAGCAGGGGACGCCGTGATGCAGATTGCTCGGAATACTATGTCGGTAAGTAGGCTGGGCTCTCCCTCGTTGAAATTTCTTTCCTGGAATTTTTTCTAAGTCTTTGGGATCGGATTTTAATCCGCTGTTTTCTTTCAGACCCTCTGCCACTTTAATTTCCTGGTGGAGGAGTTCGCGAACAAGGAGCAGGAGAGGGAGCGGGAGAGGGCAGAGCGCGTCAAGGCTACGCAGCGGCTTGATGCCGAGCAGCTTCTCTCGACGAAGAGGGCTGCTGAAGTGAAGGGGCTGAAGCAGCAGCTGGCCAACGCCACTCAGCTGTCGAAGGACGTGGCGGCCAAACTTGAGGCGAAGGAGAAGGAGGCAGCCGAGCTGAAGGAGGAGTTGGCCAACGCCCGGTCGGAAGCAGAGAAGGCTCGGAAGAGGGCGGAGAGGATCAAGGCCAAGCACCTGGAGAAGGTGAAGAAGGTGAGGAAGGCCGTGCAGGAGGAGGCCGCGCAGCATATGATCCAGAACATGGAGGATGCCTACGGTCGAGCCCTGCTCCACGTAGCCGCCGAGAACCCAGGCTTCGACACGTCCTCCTACCATTTCTACGACCTTGTGGAAGGGGAGGAGGGGATCACCGAGGGTCTGCTCGGCCCCGAGGGGGAGATGGAACCTGTCGAAGGCCCAGGGAAGACCGAAGCCGAGGGCGAGGAGGAGGACGACTCCGAGGAGGAGAGTTGGAGCGAAGGCGGAGGCGAGGGCGATGGCAAGGACAAGGCCGGGGGGTCGACGGACCCGAGCGACAAAAAGGTCGACCCCTGACTCGGTTGTCTTTTTTAGTCTTTTGTCGTCTTGTTTATTTTTGTAAGCCTCATTGCGGACTGGCCACCGCTTGTGTAAAACTTTCACTTCGATTTTGAATGAAAACATTTTGTTTGGCCAAAATTTGTCCAAGTGTTGAGCCTCGGATTTGTGCGTAACTAGTTGTAGATGTTTCCGTGTATTGTCCCATCGGATTTATCTCCGCTTTTCAGGTGAAGATCGGTCCGATCACGGAGGTTGTCTACCTTCGGAAGGAGCTGGCCAAAACGAAGCGCGAGCTCTTGGACAGCCGACAGAGGCAGTTTCTCCTGCTCGGCCAGCTGGAGGAGACGAGGGCAGCTCTACGGAGGTACTGTCGCGAGCTGTTTCAACTGCGGAAGTACCCCTGAGCTCCTTGTCCCGAAGGGGAAGTCGAGCGGCTCCGTGGGGAGCTTACTGCCGCCGAGCAGAAGAATGATGACCTTTTGGCCGAGGTCCAACACTTGGATTTGGCAGAGAAGGAACGCTCGGCGGCGGAAGAGAAACTGACTTCCGAGCTGGAGAAGGCATCGACCGAGCGCAAGAGGCTATTGGCCGAAGTCAATAGACTCAGAAGGATCACGATAGACAGGGGGATCGAGGTCACCCACTTCCGACGGCTCGTGACTGAGGGCGCCACCGTCTCTGGCTCGTCAAGACCTTCTCGTTCGAAGAAGACGGCGAAGGACGACGCTTTGAGAGACAGGATCGTTGAACTGGAGAAAGAGGTCGCGTCGCTCAAGCCTGCGTCGGAGAGGGCTAACGTCCGCAGCACGTCGTGCACTCGTGAAGAGAGTGAGAGGGGGATTACGTTTTACAAACTCGCGACACGCTCGCCTGTGACCAGACGGAGCCCAGCCGACGCTCAGAGCAGTGCGGTTGTCTCGTCGAGCGGGGCCTCGGTCGGCGCCGTAGTTAGAGCCAGCAGCGAAGGAGGGTCGCGCTTTGTTGGTTTAGGATCGAGCTCGGAGGGCAGGCCTCGTCGTCCTCGTGTTTCCTTAAACCGAAGCGTTCCCCTTCCTAGGAGGACCTGACTATGTCGCTTCGTGTCCCTTCTGATTTGTTGTAAAACGTTGTCGTAGGCTTGGTCTTGTTGTATTGTGGAACCATTATGTCTGAATATGATTGGAAAATTCTTCAAGTGTGGTGCCTCGGAAGTATATTGAAATCTTGTTGTTTGCTTTCCCCTTTTTTCAGCTCGAGGCGTCCGATTCATACGCTGATCTGTACGGCTCGGATGATGACTCTGAATCCGGTGCCTCTTCTGGGACGGCAGCTTTGAGTCCTAGGAGCGTCGAGCTGGAGTTACGCCGGGCTGAGGGTGAGCGGGCTCACCTTTTGTCCGTCCTCGACCTAAGGGAAGCCGAGATCCAGCGTCTGGAGGATAGGATCGCCGAGCTGAACCCTGCAGAAGGGGACGAGGACTCGCAAACCGCATTCAGCAACGCTCTTCGGGTCAAGTGTATTCGGCACAACCAGTCGAAGATTATAGCCGAGCGGGATGATTTGCTCTCGGAGATTCGACATTTGCAGACGGTGGTAGCGAAGCTCCGGAACGATCCAGGGGAGCTACCATCCGAGGGGGACGAACAGTCGGCCGAACAGTCTAGTGAAGATTTCTCCATATGAAGGCTAAGTGTAGTGGGTCGGCGTCGTGTATTTTGTTTCCCAATGCTTTGTAACCATGAGAAGACGTGCTTTGTATTTTAGCCTGACTGTTTAATAAAATATCTTTTATTGCTCTGCACTTCTGTCTCGTTTATAATTGTGTTGTCCGCGCCGAGGTCTGTGTTCCGTCGGCGGGAGCGTTGAGCCGAACGGGCTACCATATGTACGGTATTTTGTCGTTTAGTGACTCTGACAAGGTACGGCGCGAGTTCCCAGACGGCTCTGTCCTCGAGAAAGCTCAATCTCGTCGTTTAGCGCAGTTGGCAAGATCTGAGCCGTTGGGCGTGGGCACGAATCTCGAGGCGGCTCAGTTCCGAAGAGAACGCTATCTTGTCGTTTAGCGCAGGTGGCAAGATCTGAGCCGTCAGATCAAGATCATGCGCGAAAGTTGAAGAGAAAGTGACTTTTCTCCGTTTGCGAGCTCGGGAAGGCACTTGCTCGGTAGCCGACCGAAGGCGTGGGTCTTCGGGCTTCGGCTATTAGTTAGGAGAGTTCGGATTATGTGGCCGAAGTGAGTTTGGGGGGACTGGGAGCCAAGTGTTGGGTTCCGGACCATTGGTGTAGTTCAACGGTTGTGGGAGCAATTCCGAACGGCGATCTACCCCTGGTTCGTCCGGAGACGAGCCGAGGAGGTAAAGTCGAGCCGAGTGTTGGACTCCGAACCATCGGTGTAGTTCAACGGTTGTGGGAGCAATTCCGAACGGCGATCTACCCCTGGTTCGTCCGGAGACGAGCCGAGGAGGTAAAGTCGAGCCGAGTGTTGGACTCCGAACCATCGGTGTAGTTCAACGGTTGTGGAAGCAATTCCGAACGGCGATCTACCCCTGGCTCGCTCGGAGGCGAGCCGTGGAGGTAAAGTCGAGCCGAGTGTTGGACTCCGAACCATCGGTGTAGTTCAACGGTTGTGGGAGCAGTTCTGAACAATGACCTACCCCTGGTTCGTCCGGGGACAAGCCGAGGGGGTGTGGTCGAGCCGAACGTAGACTCCGAACCATTGATTGAAATCATGTATTTAAAAAGCAGTTGACAGGAGGGGAGAAAACAGATGAATCCAAAAAACATGCGAGAGCTTTCTTTATTAATAATCCACGGCGAACCGTTTTACATAGTACAATTTTATGAAAATGGGTTACAAGTCGGAGGACTGGAATGGCTCGATATCCTATGGTACTCAGAGTGGCGCCGGAGCGCTTTCTTGGTATTTTAGGAGGTGATCGGCATTCTAGGTCCTCGGAAGCTCTCTGCCCTCCAGGTCTTCAAGGCGATATGTTCCTGGCCGAACAACTTTCGTGATCCTGTACGGCCCTTCCCAGTTCGGAGCTAGCTTGCTCTTCTGACTGGGGAGGGATATAGCTAGCTTTCTCAAGACCAAATCTCCTTGCTTAAGGTTGGCGGGCCGGACCTTCCTGTTGTACGCCAATTCAACTCTTCTTCGGTAGATCTGCTGCCGAATCGATGCCCTTTCCCTCAGCTCGTCTATCAAGTCCAATTCTGCTCTGAGGTCTCTGGCATTCTGTGCTTCGTCATAGGCTGTGAGCCGAGGGGAAGGTATTCCGACCTCAAGAGGTATCACGGCCTCGGACCCATAGGTGAGGTTAAAAGGGGACTCGCCTGTGGGGGTCCGTTTGCTCGTGCGGTAGTTCCATAGGACGTTGGGGAGTTGGTCGACCCATAAACCCTTGGAACTTTTGTCGAGCCTTTTCTTGATGCCTGCGAGGATCTGCCGGTTGGCATTTTCTGCCTGTCCATTCGACTGAGGATGGGAGACGGACGAGAAGCGCTGCTGAATGGCCAGGTCGTCGCATAGAGCTCGGAACGCGGCGCCTGTGAACTGTGTCCCGTTGTCCGTTACGAGGACACGGGGGACGCCGAACCTGCATATGATGCTTTTCCAGAAGAACTGTACCACTTTGCTCTCGGTTATAGTGGCGAGGGGCTCGGCCTCGACCCACTTCGAGAAGTAGTCAATGGCTACGACCAAGAATCTGAACTGACCCGGAGCCGGAAGGAAGGGCCCTAGCAAGTCCATGCCCCACATTGCGAAGGGGATGGGACTTGATAGGGAGGCCAGGTTGGCCTGAGGGAGGCGTCGGATGCTGGAGTGTCTCTGACAGGAGCTGCATTGCCGAACGTGTCGTTCGGCGTCTCGAAGGAGGGTCGGCCAGAAGTACCCATAATTCAAAGCTTTCCGGGCCAAGGACCTAAACCCCGAGTGCGCCCCTCCGACGCCTTTGTGGAGCTCTTGTAGGGCATATTCGGCCTGATCCGGAGAGAGGCACCTTAAGTACGGTCGGCCGTTTATTTGAGAGAAAGAGCGTTTGTATAGTATATCCTCGATCAAGACGTAGCGCTCGGCCCGAGTCCTGACCCGGCGAGCCTCTTTGGGATCCGAGGGCAGAACTCCATCCTTTAGAAATTCCACCAAGGGCTTCATCCAATTGTCCTGCAGCATGACCGGCAACGACTCCACCGAGCCCGGTGTCTCGTCTTCGATGCTCGGCTTAGAGAGGACTTCAATCAGCACGGTTTGTTCGAGACAATGCAGGGAGGACGAGGCCAATTTGGAGAGAGCATCGGCCTGTGAGTTCTCTTCTCGGGGGACGCGCTGGACGAGCGCCTCCTCGAACCGACCCATAAGGGCCCGGACCTTAGCAAGGTACTTCGCCATCCGCTCATCTCGAGCCTCGTATTCGCCCAAGACTTGGTTCACGACGAGCTGAGAATCGCTGTGGATTCGGAGGCACTGCGCCCCAGCACTTCGTGCAAGTCCGAGACCAGCAATGAGTGCCTCGTACTCCGCCTCGTTGTTCGAGGCCTTGAAGTTCATACGGATCGCGTACTGGAGGACGAAGTCGTCAGGGCCATTCAGAATGATGCCAGCGCCGCTTCCTTCATTACATGAGGATCCTTCCATGAATACTGTCCAAATGGGGGGTCCATTCGGGATGTGTTCGACCTCAGGGATAGTGGACTCCACGATGAAGTCGGCGAGCGCCTGTGCCTTAATCGCTGTCCGGGGCTGGTAAGTGATGTCATGCTGGCTCAGCTCTATGGACCACTTCATTAGCCGACCCGAGGTCTCGGGCTTGTAGAGGATCTGCTTTAGAGGTTGGTCGGTGAGGACGACGATGGAGTGGGACTGGAAGTATGGCCGAAGCTTCCTCGCCGCCATGACTAGTGAGTAGGCCATCTTCTCGATCTTCGGATAACGAAGCTCGGCGTCCCGGAGCACCTTGCTCACGTAGTAGATAGGCCTTTGGGTTCGATACTCCTCTCTCACCAAGACAGCGCTCAATGTCTGCTCGGAAGCAGCCAAATAGACGAAGAGGGTCTCGCCCGGAACCGGTTTGCTGAGCAGAGGGGGGTTCACCAAGTATGCCTTCAACTGGTCGAAAGATTCCTGTTGTGGTTGGCCCCATTCAAAACCCTTAGCCCCCCTGAGTGCTTTGAAGAAGGGGAGGCACTTTTCCCCCGACTTCAAGAGGAAACGATCGATAGCAGCGAGCCGACCGGTGAGCTTCTGCACCTCCTTGATGTTCCGAGGCGGGGCCATGTCTAATATGGCCTTAATCTTCTCGGGGTTGGCTTCGATTCCTCGCTGGCTTACCATGAAGCCGAGGAATTTTCCCGAGGAGACCCCGAACGCACACTTGTTCGGGTTCAGCCGCATGCTGTGCTTTCTCAACACACCGAAGGCTTCCTGGAGGTCGGCTACATGATCGGTGCCTCGGACGCTTTTGACGAACATGTCGTCAACGTACACCTCCATGTTTCGGCCGATCTGGCTCTGGAAGACCTTGTTGACGAGGCGCTGGTAGGTGGCGCCTGCGTTCTTCAAGCCGAACGGCATTACCCGGTAACAGTAGAGGCCTTGGTCGGTGACGAAGGAGGTCTTCAGAATGTCCGGAGGGAACATTCGGATTTGATTGTACCCCGAGAAGGCGTCCATGAAGCTGAGGAGCTCATGGCCCGAGGTGGTGTCAATAAGGGTGTCGATGTTCGGGAGAGGGAATGGGTCCTTCGGACACGCCTTGTTCAGGTCGGTGAAGTCGATGCATATTCTCCACGAGCCATTGGACTTCTTGACCATTACAACATTCGACAGCCACTCGGGATAATTTACCTCCTGTATGAACTTGGCCTTCAGAAGTTTATCAACCTCCTCCTTGATGGCCTGCTGTCGCTCGGGGGAGAACTTGCGCCTCTTCTGCTGAACCGGTTTGCACCCCGGTTCGACACTTAGGCGATGGACGAGCAGTTCTTCAGAAATGCCGGGCATGTCCGCGGCCGACCATGCAAACAAGTCACGGTTATCTCGGATGCATTTAATTAGGTCCGAGCACAGTGCGGTCGGCAAGGATTTGCTGATGAGGAATTTCCGGCTCGGATCCTCGTCCGAGAAGAGCACTTCTTCTAGCCCATCCGCCGGCTTGGACGTTGGTCGAGCTTTTGGCTCGGGGATTTCTAGCGTCTCAAGCGAGAGCACTGGTCCCCCGGTGGAAGTCATGTAGCACTTCCGGGCTGTTTCTTGGCTTCCCCTGACTTTGCCTACTCCCGACCGAGTGGGGAACTTCATTTTCAAATGATACGCCGAGGGGACAGCCTCCAGGGCGGCTAGGCCGGGACGGCCTAGGATGACATTATATGCTGCCGGGACGTCGACGACCATGAAGTCCATCGGCTCGGTCCGGGTAGTAGGGGTGCTTCCCGCAGTAACGTCTAGGGTTATCACCCCCTCGACGGTTATCGGGACCCCCGTGAACCCGTGGAGAGTGTAACCGGCCGGCTTGAGACGGTCTCGGGACAGCTGCAGGCCTCGGAAGGCCGAGAGGAAAAGGATATTGACCGAACTCCCATTGTCCACCAAAATCCTCTGCACCTTGAAGTTGGCCATGCAGAGGTAGATGACGAGGGCATTACAGTGTGGGGTTCAGACCCCTTCGAGGTCGGCATCGGAGAAAGATACAGGGACGCCGAGACCTTTGGGAGGAGGAGCACTGTGAACCGAGTTGACCTCTCGGATGAAGGCCTTCCGGGAGGTATTAGAGGAGCCCCCCATGGGGCCTCCATGGATCAGGTGCAGAATCCTTTCCTCCTCGAACTCGGGTGTTTCCTCACGACGCTCAGAGCGCTTGTTAGCCCCCCGAGCCGGAGGAGAATTGCGATCCGCCCGATCGTTTGCCTTCACGAACTTGGCCAACTGCCCCCTCCGGATGAGGGCTTCAATCTCATCTCTCAAAGCCCGGCAGTCGTTCGTGTCGTGCTCGTGGTCTCGGTGGTAACGACACCACTTATCTTTGTTCCTCCTCTTTGCCGGGGTGTGCATCCTCGGAGCTGGAGGGATGACCCCCTCCTTCTCCACTTCCATCAGGATAGTAGAGACGTTAGTGGTGAGGGGAGTGAACTTCTCAAACCTGGGGGGAGCGCGACGCTGACCGCCATTGTCCTTCTGAGCTTTCTTGGACCCCTCTTCCCCCGTCGCCTTCCTCTTCGAACCTGCGGAGGGCCCTCCGAAGCTCGGAAGGGCTTCAGCCTTCTCTGCTCGGATGTACTTCTCGCACCTCAGGAGGAGGTCGGCGAAGTCATGCGGTGGTTTCTTGGCTAGGGACGATCGGAGGTTGGCGTTGAGGACGTTCGACTGGAACGCCACGGTTGCCACCGACTGGTCTAAGGAGGCGATAGACCTTACCTCTGCGGTGAATCTTTTCACATAGTCCCGCAGCTTCTCTTCCCTTTCCTGCCGCAGGTTCAGCAGGGACAGACTTGTCTTCTCGGCTCGCCTGCTACTCACGAAGTGAGTAATGAACAGTGTTTCAAACTGCTCGAACGAGAAGATGGAGGAGGGGGCGAGCCTGGAATACCATTCCCGAGTCGACCTCCTGAGGGTGGCAGGGAAGGGCCTGCAGAGCACAGCGTCGGAAGCTTGATGGATCAGCATCAGGGTCTTGAAGCTTTCGACGTGATCGACCGGGTCGGATTCCCCTGAGTATGTTTCAAACTGTGGCAGTTTGAAACTCCTCGGTATGTGGGCCTCCATGATCGACCGTGAGAAGGGGGGTCGGCTGGGATGGAAGATTCCTGCTCGGGACTCTTCCTCCCTGTCCATGCGGCCAATACGCCTTTCCACCTCATGGAGACGGCGGATGAGGGCGTCGTCCCTCCGCTGGTAATCGTATGACCCCCCGGACTCCTCTTCATAGGAAGGGGAGCGTGGACTGCGGCGTCGGTAGTCCTGGGACCGGCGAGGACTCTGTTGCCGCTGCTGGCGACTGGGAGCCGGGGAAGGGCTCCGGGTTCGGCGGCAAGGACTGGGATCCCTCGGGGGCGTCGGAGCCCTCTGAGCATTCTGGACGTTCTGCCGAAGGTTGAGAGCCTGTAGAACGGTCTCCTGAAATTGGAGGAATTCGGACCGACTGATAGGCACTTCTCGGTCCCTCGGATGACGCCGATCCCCGGGGGAACGGGACCTCCTCCTTCGGCGCTCGGGGGACGCCACTCGTCCTCTGCGGTCCGGGGACCTTCTGCCGTCTCGGCGACGTGGGGACCGCTCACCCTGACGCTGGCGGGAGGCTCCCTCTCGGACCCGCCTCTCGTCAAGATGGGTGCGGAGGTCGTCGTCCTTCTGGCGGTTCAGAAGTGTGATGCGGAGGTCGGGATGATGAGAAGCCATCAAGTCCGAGGACCCATTATGGACCAAGACATGGCCCGGATTGAGGGGCTGCTTCTCCTTCCGGCCGTTATGACCGGACGGACCATTGTTGGGCTGCTGCTTGGGAGGAGGAGGTGGGCCCTGCTGGGCCGGCGGAGGGAGGTCGGACTGAGGAATAGGATTGACTGGGACTTCATTCGCCGGGTCGGCGAGGTTGCCCACACGGTTCGACCCTCTGGATCTGACCTTCTTCGGAGGCATGACTGCAGAGGACGATGGAGAATGGGCTGAGGCTGTTCGTGTGGTGTTCCCACAGACGGTGCCAATCTGTTACCGCTGATTTCGGTGTGGGGGTAAACATATAGAATTTGTGAGTCCGAGAACAACCTGAACAGTTGACTCAGCCTTCTTGCTCCTGTCGCGACCTGCAAGGAAGTGCGAAACACCGGGGTTGATTCCGGCGACGCACCCTCCGACGCTCTTGTCAGTAATCAGAAAAAGATTAAGAAAGAGCTTAAGTGGTGAAAAAGTGATTAACCTGGTCACGGTGGTAGAGGGGTTGTATTTATAGTCGCCTTTGGAACGGTTAGGGGCCTGATTTCCTGCTTAACAGCAAGGAGGAAAATCCTCCTATTCTGTTTTGGGGAAGTTAGCCCCTGATTCCCGGTGGGAGCAAATCAGGGTTGTTGATTTGGCTAAATCAGGGATCCTGATTTGCCCCTTGATGTTTTGGGTTCGCCTCGGGTCGGGACCCGAACCCAACAGTGGTATGGATACGGTCGCGGGTTGTTGGAGGAGATTCCGTACCCGCTTTGGATCTGCTTGTATGTGAAATTACCTTTTTACCCCTGAGCATCAAGATTCGTGCCCAATCTGGACGGCTCCGATTTAACCCCATTTTTAGCCATATCAACGTGCGATGCACGTTTTAATAATTGGCACTTGCAATGCACGTCTGAATGAATATATCTATAATCCTTAATAATAATAATAATCTAATCAATACTATAATGGGAGAAGGGGTTAGTATCATTTGTATATCTATCAACCCGTACACCGCACGTAACTTCCAACTTTGACACCCGTACACCGCACGTAACTTCCAACTTTGACACCCGTACACCGCACGTAACTTCCAACTTTGACAACACTGTAGCAACACTATAGCACAACTGTACTGTGACACCCACTAAAAAATTACAAAAAAATATTCAAACATGCAAAGCATGTGAAACACAAAATTTCCCAAACTATATATGTCTTGCCGCGATGCATCACTCGTCTGAAACAAGTTTTTTTAACATAGTGTGCTGCCCATTCTCTACCGACCTACGTTCAGTTCCAAACTTTCATCAAAACGTGCATCGCACGTGAAAATACTAGTAATATTCTAATGGGAGAAGAGCAGTTATTTGTAAATCTATCAATGGATATAAAATATATAATTTTTTTTAAGTAAAAACTTAGACGTAGTCTGGATTCGAACTTGAGACCTCATTTATATTGGTTAGGTACGTATGTTACACGTATCGAAAGATTTGCAAATGACAACTTCTCTTCTTCCATTATAGTATTAGAGATTAGAGATAGATGCTAATAACATTCATGAAAACATTTTTTATAAAGGACGTAAATATGTAATATGTCTCTAAATCTGGGGGGTCCAATGAACATACTGCAACTTATTTTTGAACTAAAAACACAAAATGTAACTATTCACCATTCGTTCATATTCATGTCATCTTTGACGACTTCTTAACAAATAATTGAATAAATCAAGTATTTAATTAATTATCTAATTTTTTAACAATCTTAGGCCATTAGCCTATTAGAATGAGTAATAATTACAGCTAGAACTTTACCTAATTCAGCCACTAGTACTGTAGTACTACTTCACCTATTCCTTTGGTTTCACACCAAGAATAGACTTTAAATATATTCATGAAAATGACTAAACGAAACCCCAAAAATTTTGTCCAGTGAAAAAATGATTAGTTACTGTAAGTAAATAAGATAAAATAATGTACAACTTTAAAAAACTAGTAATTTATATATACGATGCATCCAGTCTTAAAAAATAATAATAATAAAGTAAAAACGACATATTCTGATCTGAAACCTGAGATCTTATTCATATTAGTTATGAACATACGTTACATGTAAATTTATATGTTTACAAACTACTTCAACTCTCCCATTATAACTAGTAATTTGCACGTGCAATGTACTTTTTTTTAAAAAACTTCTACTTTTACAAATTAATCCTAAATTTGGGGATTTAATCTGTGCGTGTGATACGCATTCTTTTGCCTAAGTTAGGAGATTTAATCTATAAGGACAATACACTTAAGTTGGGTTGTTTACAAATTACACAATTCCAACTCTCTCGTAATAATATTAGAGATATTAGAAATTACCCAAGAGAAATGCTATACATACATGAGATTTTATTCCAAACTTACATGTCCATTAATCATTAAAAGACAAATAAGCAAGATCCACAAATCTAGTAAAAAATCAGCCCCATATAAATTTGATGTAGAATTTCGTGCATACGTAGCTTTACTCTTTCTGAGTAATGCTACATCTACTACCAATTTCATTATATTTTTCTTTACTATCTTAGGTGGCACACTCCAATAGGTAGAAAAGATAAAGTAGGTGGGAAAACTCTTCAATAGAAGTATGCCACCTAAGATAGTGAAGACTATGATAGTAAAATTGGTAGTGCCTAAAGCATTACTCTTTCTCTTTGCCCAACCCCTAATTTTCTTTCCTTTCTTAAATTTACCTAATCTCCAAAATCCCTATACGGCGCCCGCATACAATTCCTCCTAGGATCACCTGCTTTGAGGTGCGCGCCAAATGTAGCAATCAAATTTGACTTTTCAATCCACGCGTCGAAATCCCAGCCGTCGGCTACTCTTATAAATATGTATCCAAAGTATAGCGTCTAGGCTTCACTCTTATCTTATCTCCCAAAAAAAACCTTCTTCATCTCTTTCCCATTAGCTTGCTTTCGGGCTTCGGGTTTTGTTTGATCGCCTCCGCTTCTGATTCGCTTGGTGCAGGTCGGGAACGCCTGGATCCGGGTTGGCGGTGGCGTGTTCCTGCCTTGCATCAACTGAATCGGAGTCGGATTGCGACCCGTCAATTTCTCACCATGCGGATCCGGATCTAATCGGGTTTATTCTTTATCGGTTCAGAGGTTCAACTAAACAATAATCAATCTTTTTTTTTTTCTGTGTTTTTTTTGTGTGGATGATTTAGTTAGTTTTTTATCTGTGTATTCAAAGATACAAGATCATGTTGCTTTATTTGGTAATCTACTATTTATGGCTTATTACATACTATATGCTAAATATGGATCTGCGAATTAGAGCTTCCACAGTCATGTTGGGCAAAAATAACTAAATAATAAAATAGAATTTGACAAGTAATTGTTAAATACAAAATTTAGCAATATGGACGACAAAATCAAACAGACGAAACATAATTAGTTTAATTTTGTAATGGTTTTTTAATATTTTAATAATTTTTCATATTCTAATATATATTTTTTATTTATTTTTTTGGTGGAACTCATGTGAAACGAAATATGATGTTTTCATTACGGCAAACTCATTTTACTACTTAACTACTTAATTATCTAATTAAATATATCAATTTTAAAATAAAAAATTAATATTTTCTTCGGACGAAACATTTATGAAAAATTAAAAATTAATGAATTAAAAACGGACGAAATAACTTGTTTCGTTCTGTTCTATGAAATAAAAATAAAAATAATCCGGACAAAATGTTATGTTTCATCTATCTTCTGTATTATTAAATCTGTCAAATCACGTTTCATATATAACAATGCACTTTTTTAAAAAAATAAAAAAAATGATAAAATAGTCCACGAGTCCACAGTAGTTTTTAGCCCCTCGTATTTTGTTTTAATTGTAATTATGTGATTAGCTATATATAAATAATTAGGTAGATGAAGGGGCATAGACATAATTTGATGGAATTAAAGGTCTGATTTTGTTAGAGCTGTTGTGATTTTTATAGTTTATTTATAATGCTTTGGTAGTTAATATTTGCATATAATCTCTTATTTACCTGTTTCTTAATAACTTGATTGTAGTTATAAATTTTCAGGAATTTTGTTCAATTGGAATCCGTTTTCGTATATATTACTGTGAATCTGTTTTATTGTTTATAACTAGGGCTGCAATCGAGCCGAGTTTCTTGAGGCTCGAGCGCGGCTCGTTAAGCAATCGAGCTCGGTTTCGAGCTCGAACTCGGCATGAGCTCGTTTCGAGCCGAGCTTTGACCGAGTTCGAGCCGAGTACTCGCGAACTTAGCCTAATAATTACAAAATGCGCAAGCTCGAGCTTGGCTTGTTAGCTGTCAAGCTCGATTTCGAGCTCGAGCTCGGCTGGAGCTCGCATCTAGTCGAGCTTTGACCGAACTTTGAGCGAGCTCGAGTCGAGTAGCTTGCGAGTAGCTCGGATCGTTTGTAGCCTTATTTATAACTGCTAAATAAAATAAGTACTTGTAAAATTAAAAAAACAAACTAAGTTTGTGGGAAGCAGACTATGTTTTGCACCATATATTGTTCAGATTCAATCAAAATTTATTTGTGATTTTAAAGTGGGAAACTATTCGTTCATGTTAAATTAACATTTTCCAGCATTTGGAGGTTAAACTCGACTAACTACAGTGGATGGAGGATATGTTAATATGCTATGTTCATAAGCCTTTTTATTAGGTTTTACTGCAAATGTTGATGTGACACAATTTCCAGATGACTGCATATGGTATGACTGCATATAGTGATAAACATAAAGACTTTCCCCTTATGTTAACTAGTAGTGCTAGACAACTATTATCCGAACCGATCAATTCGAACCAATTTAATTCGAACCGACCGATTTTTAACCGGACCAATTAGGGGTTTGGATTGGCTCGGTTCTTGATTTTCAATAACCAACTGGACCAGTTCGGTTGTTGGATATGACTTTCAAATAACCGATGAAACCGAACCGACCGTACCTCTATGCATAAGTCCATAAAAAATATAGTTCTCCTTTAATTTCTTGAGTATAAAAATAGTCAATTTTCATTTTCTTGGAGATACAAACAGTCTTCTTTTATTTCTTTAATACAAACCGAGCAACTGTTCTATCTATGTTTTGATTCTCCATAATCTTGTGTGTTATGTTGTTGAGAAATGTTTGATTTACAGTGTGGCCTAACTTAATAGAAACATAAAGTTGATGTAACATTTAGTAGTTACTTTAATCAAGTCAAGCAGAAATTATAATCTAAATCTTTTTTTAATATACCTGAAATTCAATTAGCTATGATTATTAATATTTCTTTTATGATAATAAACTAAGATTACAGAAGTATGCAAGTGAAAAAGTAGTTTATCTCAACCATTTAAACGTCATAATCTCAAACAATTAGTGCAAAATTCATTAACAACTTGTGGTTTTATGAATCTTCATTTTAAATTCATTTCTGAATAACAAATAGCAGGTTGTTTTTTAAGTTTGATTGAAGTTGATCTTTTAAATTTCAACAAAATTATGAATGATGTTGAAGGTGAAAAGTAACACGCCAAACCGACCATCCAATCCAATCCAAACCAAGCTTAATCGGTTTGGATGGAAACCGATCCAATTAAAGTTCGGATTGGCTGCGGATGAGAAAATTAAAAACTGATTTTCTTTGGATTGGTGGTGGATGGTCCAAATTAGGTCGGATACAGACCGATTCTCATCCCTATTAACTAGTAATAAACACGTGCATCGCACGTTTTAATAAATATATTATTTTTAAAATAAAATTTCGAAGTAGTCTTGCCTCGAACCTGACACCTCTTTTATATTAGTTATACACGGACAATGCACGTTTTAATAAAAAAATTTAAAAAAAATAAAAATTCTGGCATACTGAGAACTTGAACCTGAAACCTTCTTCATATTAGTTATGTACGTGCATTATACGCGTTGATAGATTCACAAATGACACTAAGGGCTTCTCCCATTATATTATTATAACTAGTATCATGCACGTGCGATGCACGTGGAGGAAGAAGGAAAAAGAAAAAAAAACCTACCAACACGCGACACGTGCACGCGGAAAAAATTGAAGGGATAATGAAAAGGAAAAAAAGAAAATAATTTCCAAACTGATCCACTTTCAAAAATATTTACCAAAATGGTCCACTTTCGAAAATATTTACCAAAGTGAGTCATTTTGTCAACACGTGCGCTGCACGTGTTGACAAAATGACATCCGGTGACAGATGACACTAAGCCCTCCTCCCATTATAATAGTAGAGATTATTATTATTATTATTATTATTATTATTATTATTATTATTATATATAAATTATGCTCGTGGAGCACTTGTAATTTTTTTTGTATCGGTAAGATTTTAGTATTCTATTTTATTTTATTTTATTTGAAAGCTAGCTCTTGCTAAAAATTGACTGGAGAAATAACTGCAGAATAAAAGATCGATCTAGGTGGAGCTCATTTATGTTGGCTTACAAGTATAAGCAAAGTGTTGGTGTTGAGGTTGGGCATGTGCCAAGCTGGCTCCGCCCATGCTGATTGATGACAAAGCTCTTGTTACTCTTTAACCTGCCAATTTTACGTCCATCCTCGATTAGAGAGAGTGAGCCTATCTCACACTTTCTGGAAGATGGCTAGCTCATGGCTGAAAATACCATGTCCTTAATTTTTATGCACTCCATACATTTTTTATCAGGTTATTGGTGGCTGCACTTTTTTGGCCTATGGCAATGGGTTAGCAGAATCTCAGTCTTAGATTAAAGTCTTCAGTGATTTCGCCAACTCTTGGCATTTTCTGAATTGTCTCTTGTGCTGATTGAGGCAAACCATACACAGGAGGCATCCCGTTAATGAAACTAGTATAATGTACGTGTGATGCATGCCTACAAAAAAATATAGATAGATAGGAGGCGCGATCAATCCGAGTTTTTTTTTGGGAGAGAGAGAGGGAGTTTAGGGAGAGATGGAGAGGAGGGTGGGTTTTTTTTATTATTTAAATTATTGATTGGAGTTTAATTAGGTTGTGGTGAGATTAGGATATGTGGTTTAGAATTAGTTAGGTTAGGATACATCTAATTGTGTGGTGTAGATTTAATTGAGAGATTTAGTTAGATTAAGGTTAGATATAATCTAATTGTGCGCTGTAGATTTAATTGACGTTGGATGCATTCAAATCACAGGTTTCTAATTGTGTAGTGTAAATTTAATTAAGGTTGAATGTATACAAACCACAGATTGCCTACAAATGACAATTCTCTCATAATCTCTGCTACTAAAATGGGAGAAGGCCTTAGTGTAATTTGTCCATCTACCAACCCTTGCAACGCACGTGCATAACTATTGTAAATGAGGTTTTAGATCAAATCCAGACTACGTCTGAATTTTTACTTTTAAAAAAACTACATTTATTAAAACGTGCATTGCACGTGTAGAGGAGTGATCCAATGAGATACATCTTAAAATGAGATAATGAGATACATCAATTATGACCATTAGATATGAGAGAATTGAAATGAGTGGCTCTAATTTATTTGGATTAATTAATTGAGAACCTGATTTTTTTTCTATGTATATCTGTTAAAAAAACCAGAAAAAAAAAATCAAATCAAATTTGAATTACTGGACTAATGATTCTACCAAATCTGCTGTGTATGCTGGTGGATCAGATGGCCGGGTGCATGTTATCTTTACCAACAAAACGGGGAGTTGAAGTTGTGACATGGGAAGCAGAACTGACTGGAGCAGTGACATTTGTGGCAATGGTGAATGGGAACAAGAAATTGGTAGTAGCTTCTGAAGAAGGGATCATCGGGTTTTGCGAGGTCGAGACGGGATCCATCAGTAGGGATTTTAGACAAGATAGGGGTGCAGCAGTAAGTCATCTCTTGGTAATCAATGGGGTTTCAATGAAAAATTATAAGAAACTCTTGAGGCTCCTCCTTAGAGAGGCTAAGCATCGTGAAGGTAATAAAAAAGACTCTTAAGGGTAATGATTCTTCTCTGTAACTTTCTCTTGTACCAATAATGAAATAATTTGGGTAAAAGTGATAGATAAGACACTCGGTAGTAAAATAACCTTGTTTGTAATGGGTGCTTGATGGAGGTGGGTTTTCTACCTTATTACATGCCTGAAAGTATGATTGATTCGAGCAGAGCTTGCTTTGGCACGTTTAGGTACAGAGTGTACCCAATCTCGTTGGGTGTAGCGTTTCATCACCATCAAAGATCCATGTTTTAAGGCGAAGGAATGCTGAACCGGATGACTGCTCTTTTGTCGCTTTCCAGTTGATTCGGCTGGGCGGGGCGGACGACGCGACGACGTCGGCTGAGCTGGGTGACAGTCTGGACACCTATGGGCAACGTGTGGGAAACGTTTGTTAGGGTTAGGGAATGGGTAGAATCATTAGTCCAGTAATTCAAATTTGATTTGATTTTTTTTTCTGGTTTTTTTTAACAGATATGTAAAAACTGTTAAAAAAAACCAAGTTCTCAGTGAATTAATCCAAATAAATGAGAGTCACTCATTTCAATTCTCTCATATATAATGGTCATATTTGATGTATCTCATTATCTCATTTTAAGATGTATCTCATTGGATCCCTCCTTATATATATATATATATATATATATATATATATATATATTACTATAATGGGAGAAGGCCTTAGTGTAATTTGTTCATCTACCAACCCGTGCAACTCACGTGCATAACTATTGTAAATGAGGTTTTAGATCAAATCCAGACTACGTCTGAATTTTTACTTTTAAAAAACTATATTTATTAAGACGTGCACCGCACGTGTAAACTACTAGTCTACTACTATAATGGGAGAAGGCCTTAGTGTCATTTGTAATTCTACCAACATGTGCAACGCACGTACATAACTAATATAAAAGAAATTTCCGGTTCAAATCCTTCCTACGTCAGAGTTTTTATTTTTATTTTTTGAAATTATTAAAGCGTGCATCGCACGTGTAAATTACTAGTAATATTAGAGATTCACTACCATTAATTCGCAATCTGCTTGTTAGGAAATTATGAGGATCTTGTTGAGTCTTTGACATAATCACCACAAAACCACCAAGCAAGACTAGATCATACTAAACACACAAGTACACAAGAGTTGTCCCGGTTGGGGCTTTCGCCTTAATCCGGGAAGGAAAAACCAAGATATTATTCAACTAGAGAAGATACAAGAATACAATTCTCACCACAACCCTCTCTCAAGCCTAATGAAACTTGATGCTGCTTACAATGGAGAACTCTCTCACCCTCTCAGATGAAGTACTCACTTATTCTATTCGGCACTCAATAGAATCATATAGATCTATGAGCCGTTACAATTGTTTATATATCGCTAGAGACAAATTCTAAGTTAATATCTTGTTACAATAGTCATTGGATAGTACCCAAGAGATAATCCTACGATAGGAGCCACACGATCCAGCTTGAAGAGCAAATTGGGTCTTTCCCGAATCACCTAGATTCAAGCCCAAATATTTATCAGCGCTGCGACCGGTCGACCACCACCCAGGTTCGGTCGACCGTCCCCCTCTCGGGACTTCTGCACCCTATGACCAGTCGACTGTACCCTATGATCGGTCGACCGCAACTTTTGCAACTACAGCTACTAACTATTTTCTTGCCTCCACTCCGTTTCCAATCACCTTTGTCTCTCCATCGTCTTAGCATCTTCTTATCCAATATAGTATGCAAGACATAAACCCAACACCACTTCCACCAAAATCCGAAAATTCATGGGCCGCTTGAGGCTTCAGCATCAAAGGCCGAGTTAGAGTTTTTGGAAAAGTAGAAGCACTTTCCGAAGACAAACTGACCAAATGGATGAGATGGGGGGGGGGGGGGGGGGGGGGGGGGGGGGCCTTGTCGTTTTAACTACATGAAGTTGTTTGAAGCGAAACGAAGTATGATTTGTTTATTCTCCATCCTATGTAATATTTACTGATTGCAACAAGTCATTTGAACAATTGAACTTCCTTTTGCTGAACTTCAACCTTTTTTTTTTCCCTTTGGGCTTATTGGCTTAATTTTGTTCAAAATACTATAATTTTACTGTTTATTCGGTCCAAATATTAATACAGTCGACAAAATTGGTTGCAACTGTCACATGAAGCCAGCATCACCTTCAAATATATATTTGGCCTCTTAAACTCAGGCCCAGACCTGATATGAGGTCAGGCCCAAAAATTTTTGGGGCAACAAATTTTTTTCTTCTTCTTTTAATATACGTAAATTCAATTATGAACAAAAACCCAAGATACTTACTATAATTCTTTTATTAGTGTACGTAAAGAGATTTTATTTACCTAAGATATTAAAACGTCCAATGCAATCAAGTCATTTCCTATGAAATCTAAACATACAGTCACCACAGTCACCGTCAAAACTCAAAATCCTCTTCCCTTCTGGCCTTCCGTTGCTAAGGTCGTTCTCCTCTCTACGACTGTACCTTTCTGGTTGGCCGTTGCTGTCAGTCCCTCTTTTCTGACATTGTCAATATCTCTCTCTGTTTCTTAGAGGCAACTAAACAACTTGTAATTTTGTTCTTGAATCCAGTTATCTAGATATCTGGGGTAGTGGAGCTTTAGATTAGTATAGGACATCATATCTCTACTACTATAATGGGAGAAGGCCTTAGTGTAATTTGTCCTTAACCCAACCCGTGCAACGCACGTGCTGGTAGATTTTTTTTTTGGGCCCTTTTCATTCCCCCAATTTTTCCCACGTGCACAGCACGTGTATAATACTAGTATATATAGAGAGAGAGAGAGATTTCTTATTTTATTTTTTCATCGATTACTATATCTGATATCTCATATATGCATATGCGATTGCTTACTTAATTAGTAATTACTCATGTATATATATATTCAATACTTTCATTATTTGATCAATTTGTTTTGTTTCTTTATATGTAGTGCATTCAATACTCATATATCTATTGCATTCAATAGCTGGTAGATTTTTTTTTTTTTTTGCCCTTTTCATTCTCTCAATTTTTTCCACGTGCACAGCACGTGTATAATACTAGTATATATAGAGAGAGAGATTTCTTATTTTATTTTTTCATCGATTACTATATCTGATATCTCATATATGCATATGCGATTGCTTACTTAATTAGTAATTACTTATGTATATATATATTCAATACTTTCATTATTTGATCAATTTGTTTTGTTTCTTTATATGTAGTGCATTCAATATTCATATATCTATTGCATTCAATACTCATATATCTATTAGAGAATTAGGTTGCATAGTCTGTTTTGTTTGATTAATTTATTAATTGTTATGTGTCT